>JARYHS010013630.1:275843172-276149158 GCA_031002005.1 Vandiemenella viatica
GAACACCAGGACAACAAGGGCAGTTCCGCCACCAATATGGCGACCATGGGAGACGTCGGAACCTAGCCGACCGCCCGCCACAGCAGTAGCACCTTACCTGCCCAGCCGCCCACCGCCGGGACCCAGCCGACAGTATGCCGGCCCATCGCCGGGTCAAGCCGCCACTTCAACAACCACCGCCGGGACCCAGCCGACAGTATGCCGGTCCATCGCCCGGGTCAAGCCGCCACTTCAACAGCCCATCGCCGGGACCAGCCGACAGTATGCGGTCCATCGCCCGGGTCAAGCCACACTTCAACAGCCCATCGCCCGGCTCCAGCCGGCACTTCAACAACCCACCGCCGGGACCCAGCCGACAGTATGCCGGTCCATCGCCCCGGCCAAGTCGGCAGTATGCCGGTGCAGGGGCAGCCTTATGCAGTCATGATCATGCAGCAACGATGGGTGAGTCGCAGTATCGCGCTTAGTCCTTGAAGACAGGCTTAGTGCATTTAAAAATAGAATTTATTCCGTGGACAATTTCAAATTCCTCAAAATTTATTGATCCAACTGAATTTCATTGAATGCTTGCTTTAAACTTGTTGCCGGTAAAGTTCGCGAAATTGTGGATAATCGGTCCTCCCCATCTGTAAAGGTGCAGGTTGGACTGATTAACACATATAAAATACAGAAGGAAATGATTTTGGAAACCGCCCGTATGTGCTTTTTAACTAAAATGCGTGAAGTCACAACCAGCACTTGCCTGTCGGATTGGTATGAAAAATATGTGAAGTCGGAGCTCAGAGTAAAATTGTGTGAGTTTCAAGAAAGGACAAGTGGCAAAAACTCTCGATAGAATAGAATCCCTCGACATTAGCATTTCTAATTTCAACCTTTCTATCGTGGGTCTTCCTATGTTGCTCTGCCACTTGATATCTGTAGAAAGCAGGCCGTCATCAATGTTAAAAACAAGAATGACGAGTACTTGCTTTCTATGGACACTTCTTGCAGCTCAAGTAAAGGCGCCGAAAAAACATGCGTACCTAGTCATGTAATTATATGGAAGCCTTCGCCAACCACCGTTTCGATTTTTCAGGTATTGAGTTTCCGGTAAAACTCTCTGACATTTCTAAATTTGAGAGGCAAAATCCAGACTATTCTGTAAATGTTTTCGGTCTGGATGAAGTTAAAGGTAAACATGTAGTTTCCGGGGCCCTCCATCACACTGCAGACAAACGCGTTCACCACATTAACATGTTGTTGATTACCGACGGCAGTGGGAAAAAATTCCATTACTGTTGGATTCACGAACTTGTCCGCGGCTTAGTCAGTTCTTCATTAATAAGGAAAACCATGTGCTATATTTATTTGTGACAGATGTCTGCAACATTTTGGACGCAAAGATCTCCTGGACCGCCACGAGATTGACTGTGCAAGGGTTGATCCTGTAAGAGTGGATTTACCCGGCGACGACGATAAAACCTTAAAGTTTAAGGATTTTGTGCACCAAGAGCGTGTACCCGTCGTCGTTTACGCGGACTTTGAAAGTTTATTGCTACCTTATGATTCATGCAGTCCCCCACCCAACGCCTCTCACACTACTTTAGTCCAGAAACATATCCCTTTCGCTGCCGCATACCAGGTCGTTTGTCCACTCGTACCTAGTCTGTCGCGTTTCAACTCCTTCAGGGGAAAAAATCCCGAAAAATGGCTTGTTGATGAACTCGTCAAACTTGCCAAGAAAGTTGATAAAATTTACAAGAGGTGCATTCCTCTTGTAATGACAGACTGAGCAAGAAGCAAAGTTTGCTGATGCTACGGTATGCCACATCTGCGAGAAAGACATTGAACCGGGGACCGTCAAGGTCCGCGATCATTGTCATATCACAGGTGAATTTAGGGGGGCTGCACATAATGATTGCAATTTGCAGTATAAGACTAAAAAGTACATACCCATTTTCTTTCACAATCTTTCTGGGTATGATGCTCATTTCATTGTAATGGCATTATCAAAACTCGATTCCGAAGGAATGGACGTGCTTCCCATCAACACAGAACGTTATATTTCTTTTTCGAAAAAGATTGAATACACTTCAATCACGTTAAGGTTTCTGGACTCATACCGGTTCATGCAGCTCCCATTAGACAAACTGGTTGGAACCCTTGAGGACGGACGACATGGGCATTACTAGTGCTCATTTCACCGACCCCGAGAAGTTCCAATTAGTTAAACGGAAAGGTGTCTTCCCTTACGAATACATGGATTCGTGGGATAAGCTCACCGAGGCCACGCTTCCTCCAAAATCAAAATTCTACAGTTCGTTGTCGGAGTCACACATTTCTGATGAAGATTACGAACACGCGACAAAGGTGTGGCGGACCTTCCAGATCAAGACTTTGGGCGAATATGCAAGTCTGTACATGGACACAGATGTGCGGTTACTTGCAGATCTGTTTGAGAAATTTAGGAGTGTATGTTTGGGGAAGTACACCCTGGACCCCGCCCACTATTTCACATCCCCAGGCCTTTCGTGGCAGGCTATGTTAAGGAGCACGCGTGTCGAACTGGACCTTCTGACGGATATCGACATGCTGCTCTTTTTCGAACGAGGTATTCGCGGAGGTATTTGCCAGTGCGTCCACAGGTATGCGAAGGCAAATAACCGGTACATGCCGGAGTACAACCGCGAGGCGTCTGAAGATTTTATAATGTACTTCGACGTAAACAATCTTTACGGCTGGGCCATGTCGGAGTATCTACCCTCTGGTGGGTTTCAATGGCTTTCGGCTAAAGAGATTGCTAGCATAGATTTCATGAGCGTTGCAGCTGACTCACCTAGGGGGTTCGTATTGGAGGTAGACCTTACGATTCCTCAGGATAAACACGACGTTTTAGCAGACCTACCGCCATGTCCAGACCACAAAGCCCCAGAAGGTTCTACCCTCCCCAAGCTGATGACCACACTGGAGAACAAGGTACGGTATGTTCTCCATTACCGAGTCCTCCAGCAATGTGTAGGCTTGGGGCTGCAGGTGACCGAAATACACCGGGTAATATCTTTCAATCAGTCACCGTGGTTGAAAGAATACATATCTCTCAATACGTGTTCTCGCCGTGACGCCAAAACAGATTTCGAGAGAGATTTTTACAAACTGATGAACAATTCAATTTTCGGCAAGACTATGGAGAACATTCGAAAACACCGCGACGTGAAATTGTGTACAGCATGGGTGGGCCGCCGCGGTGCCCGCAAACACATAGCTTCACCACACTTTAAGCAAGTAACAGTTTTCAACAAGAACTTTGTGGCCGTGGAGATGGCGAAAGCTAGGATAGTTTTTAATAAACCCGTGTATGTCGGAATGTGCATTCTTGACCTGTCTAAACTGAGGATGTACAGATTTCATTATGAATTTGCCATTCCTCAGTTTAGAAGCCCTAAATTGCTATATATGGATACAGACAGCTTCATCTACTTGGTGCGGAACTGCGATCCATATGAAGTGATGCGACGCAACGGGGAGGAGTTCGACACGTCTGGGTATAGCACCGGCAACCGTTATGGGATAGAAGTCCCACAATGAAAAGGTTGTCGGTGTTATGAAGGACGAAGCGAATGGCACCCTGATTGCGGAGTTTGCGGGGTTAAGGGCAAAAATGTATGCATTCCGGCTCGAGACAGACCAGACCTCTAGACGGGCTAAAGGTTTGGCTGGCTCAGTCACTAGAAAGCTGCAGATGGAGGATTACATAAATTGCCTCCATGGCGAAACACCCAGGTACCATCTGCAGCAAAGGATCACATCAACCCTTCATGTTGTAAATACTGTTCAAATATCCAAACTGGGTCTGTCTAGAACGGACGATAAGCGGTATATTTTCCCCGACGGGATAGAGACCCTCCCGTGGGGGCACAAGTCTGTAAATAATGTGTGAATGTTTTGTAAATATACCGTTTATCCGTGTTTCTAGTTTGTAAATATGTATCAATTTTGTAAATATGTAGATAAGTTAGGACTCTGTAAAATCTCAGTTTATCAAGTTAGGACGCTGCATAAAATATAAATTGGCTGCTGGGGGAGTGCTGCTGAATTGCTTTGTATGACATTTTGTTTGCTGAGCCGTATGCTCATTTGCATTATATTAACGTAATTGAAGAAAAAAAAAACATTGTAAAATAGACTAAGTGTACACAAGAAATTATTGCTGTACATAGATTGTAAGTTTGCTGAGCTGTAAGCTCATTTGCATTATATTAACGTAATCGAAGAAAAAAAAAAAAACATTGTAAAATAGACTAAGTGTACACAAGAAGTAATTGCTGTACATAGATTGTAAGTTTGCTGAGCTGTATGCTCATTTGCATTATATTAACGTAATTGAATGAAAAAAAAACACAATTGTTAGAAAAAAATAAGTTTATTTATTAAGGGAAAAAAAATGTATTTTACATTTTAAATAAATCTTTTTTATGAATCCACGTGTTATGTGATTTATCAAAACCCAACCACTTCACCAAGATCATATTTTTCCTTCTCTTTATCACTCGTTCAACCAAAAAAAATAAAAAATAAAAATAAAAAAAAATGTACTTGTAAGTTTTGTTAGTTGTAATTCTTGCTGGTAAAATGCTCCTGCAATATCTTTACCCTGATAGTCTTTAAGCAAATAAGTTACAGGATTTGTTAATTTCACTTTACTGATGGTAAACACTTCCGTTGACCATTCTATGATCCTCGGTGGTCTCTCGTTCAGGAGGATACCGGTGTGAATCCCCAATTCTGTTGTGTCATAATTATGAAAACCGACCAGTCAGAGAAAAAGAACAAAGTATCGAGCATTACAGGGAGCAAGAGAGAAGCATAATTTCATGAAAAAATATACAGTTTCAGTAAGAAGCATGAAAATCTCATAAATTCCCTTAAATTTCATGAAAATCGGTAAAAAAAAGATTAAAATATGTAAAATATTACCAAAATTACGTAATTTCCTTCCAAAACAAGATGTCGTTGGTTGACATGACAATTACACCTGCGTGCACCACAGAGTGCAGTGCCCAACTATATGATGTGTTTTCATTTCTACAACTGGCTACAGAAAAGTGTCATATATGTACAAAAAATATATGTTTCGGATGTAGCGACATTTCCCAGACAAACCTGCACGGCCCCTCCAACACACACATCACATTACCGTCAGGGAGTGCAAAGGATGAAAACTACAGATGTTATCGATCAAAGGGGCAAAGGTTAGGAAAACTATGTGATAAGTATTCACAACGCATACAATCTTCCAATCATGATAGGGTGAGCAAAGGATGAAAGCAAACTATGTGTGCATCACAGAACTCAATGCGATCAAAGGTGCTGACATAACGTATCAGACACATTAACGCACACACAAGTCTTAACAAAAACCACTATCATGAAGGTGGAATAAGTTAGCGTAAGTTCAGGTTAATTCTTATTTTCCATAAATTCAGAGTGTATGTGAAGCGATAATGAGGGTGGGATGCACTAGAGGTGGATGCGCGTCAAATATAGGAAAATATTGGTTAAAAAATTATGGCACTTTCTGAGACAGAACTTATGTTGAGGTCTGGTTAATACAGAATGTTAAAGTGTTTGTTATAGTTGGTTAGAGTAAATTCAGGTTAGGTTATTTCAACTCACCTTCTCATGGTGCCACTGATACATGGAAATCCAAAAACTGTTTGCTGAGGCGGCTTGGGCCCCACCGCGGCCTAAGAAGACCGGTATTTTGCGCGACCTAAGAAGACCGGTATTTTGCGCGACGCGTTTGTATTTTTCTACGCAGCAGCTGCTTACTGTGGGGCCCAAGCCACCTCAGCAAACAGTTTTTGGATTTCCATGTATCAGTGGCACCATGAGAAGGTGAGTTGAAATAACCTAACCTGAATTTACTCTAACCAACTATAACAAACACTTTAACATTCTGTATTAACCAGACCTCAACATAAGTTCTGTCTCAGAAAGTGCCATAATTTTTTAACCAATATTTTCCTATATTTGACGCGCATCCACCTCTAGTGCATCCCACCCTCATTATCGCTTCACATACACTCTGAATTTATGGAAAATAAGAATTAACCTGAACTTACGCTAACTTATTCCACCTTCATGATAGTGGTTTTTGTTAAGACTTGTGTGTGCGTTAATGTGTCTGATACGTTATGTCAGCACCTTTGATCGCATTGAGTTCTGTGATGCACACATAGTTTGCTTTCATCCTTTGCTCACCCTATCATGATTGGAAGATTGTATGCGTTGTGAATACTTATCACATAGTTTTCCTAACCTTTGCCCCTTTGATCGATAACATCTGTAGTTTTCATCCTTTGCACTCCCTGACGGTAATGTGATGTGTGTGTTGGAGGGGCCGTGCAGGTTTGTCTGGGAAATGTCGCTACATCCGAAACATATATTTTTTGTACATATATGACACTTTTCTGTAGCCAGTTGTAGAAATGAAAACACATCATATAGTTGGGCACTGCACTCTGTGGTGCACGCAGGTGTAATTGTCATGTCAACCAACGACATCTTGTTTTGGAAGGAAATTACGTAATTTTGGTAATATTTTACATATTTTAATCTTTTTTTTACCGATTTTCATGAAATTTAAGGGAATTTATGAGATTTTCATGCTTCTTACTGAAACTGTATATTTTTTCATGAAATTATGCTTCTCTCTTGCTCCCTGTAATGCTCGATACTTTGTTCTTTTTCTCTGACTGGTCGGTTTTCATAATTATGACACAACAGAATTGGGGATTCACACCGGTATCCTCCTGAACGAGAGACCACCGAGGATCATAGAATGGTCAACGGAAGTGTTTACCATCAGTAAAGTGAAATTAACAAATCCTGTAACTTATTTGCTTAAAGACTATCAGGGTAAAGATATTGCAGGAGCATTTTACCAGCAAGAATTACAACTAACAAAACTTACAAGTACATTTTTTTTTTATTTTTTTTTTTATTTTTGGTTGAACGAGTGATAAAGAGAAGGAAAAATATGATCTTGGTGAAGTGGTTGGGTTTTGATAAATCACATAACACGTGGATTCATAAAAAAGATTTATTTAAAATGTAAAATACATTTTTTTTCCCTTAATAAATAAACTTATTTTTTTTCTAACAATTGTGTTTTTTTTTCATTCAATTACGTTAATATAATGCAAATGAGCATACAGCTCAGCAAACTTACAATCTATGTACAGCAATAACTTTCTTATGTGTACACTTAGTCCTATTTTACAATGTTTTTTTTTTTCCGATTACGTTAATATAATGCAAATGAGCATACAGCTCAGCAAACTTACAATCTATGTACAGCAATAATTTCTTGTGTACACTTAGTCTATTTTACAATGTTTTTTTTTTCTTCTTCAATTACGTTAATATAATGCAAATGAGCATACAGCTCAGCAAACAAAATGTCATACAAAGCAATTCAGCAGCACTCCCCCAGCAGCCAATTTATATTTTATGCAGCGTCCTAACTTGATAAACTGAGATTTTTTTTACAGAGTCCTAACTTATCTACATATTTACAAAATTGATACATATTTACAAACTAGAAACACGGATAAACGGTATATTTACAAAACATTCACACATTATTTACAGACTTGTGCCCCCACGGGAGGGTCTCTATCCCGTCGGGGAAAATATACCGCTTATCGTCCGTTCTAGACAGACCCAGTTTGGATATTTGAACAGTATTTACAACATGAAGGGTTGATGTGATCCTTTGCTGCAGATGGTACCTGGGTGTTTCGCCATGGAGGCAATTTATGTAATCCTCCATCTGCAGCTTTCTAGTGACTGAGCCAGCCAAACCTTTAGCCCGTCTAGAGGTCTGGTCTGTCTCGAGCCGGAATGCATACATTTTTGCCCTTAACCCCGCAAACTCCGCAATCAGGGTGCCATTCGCTTCGTCCTTCATAACACCGACAACCTTTTCATTGTGGGATTCTATCCCATAACGGTTGCCGGTGCTATACCCAGACGTGTCGAACTCCTCCCCGTTGCGTCGCATCACTTCATATGGATCGCAGTTCCGCACCAAGTAGATGAAGCTGTCTGTATCCATATATAGCAATTTAGGGCTTCTAAACTGAGGAATGGCAAATTCATAATGAAATCTGTACATCCTCAGTTTAGACAGGTCAAGAATGCACATTCCGACATACACGGGTTTATTAAAAACTATCCTAGCTTTCGCCATCTCCACGGCCACAAAGTTCTTGTTGAAAACTGTTACTTGCTTAAAGTGTGGTGAAGCTATGTGTTTGCGGGCACCGCGGCGGCCCACCCATGCTGTACACAATTTCACGTCGCGGTGTTTTCGAATGTTCTCCATAGTCTTGCCGAAAATTGAATTGTTCATCAGTTTGTAAAAATCTCTCTCGAAATCTGTTTTGGCGTCACGGCGAGAACACGTATTGAGAGATATGTATTCTTTCAACCACGGTGACTGATTGAAAGATATTACCCGGTGTATTTCGGTCACCTGCAGCCCCAAGCCTACACATTGCTGGAGGACTCGGTAATGGAGAACATACCGTACCTTGTTCTCCAGTGTGGTCATCAGCTTGGGGAGGGTAGAACCTTCTGGGGCTTTGTGGTCTGGACATGGCGGTAGGTCTGCTAAAACGTCGTGTTTATCCTGAGGAATCGTAAGGTCTACCTCCAATACGAACCCCCTAGGTGAGTCAGCTGCAACGCTCATGAAATCTATGCTAGCAATCTCTTTAGCCGAAAGCCATTGAAACCCACCAGAGGGTAGATACTCCGACATGGCCCAGCCGTAAAGATTGTTTACGTCGAAGTACATTATAAAATCTTCAGACGCCTCGCGGTTGTACTCCGGCATGTACCGGTTATTTGCCTTCGCATACCTGTGGACGCACTGGCAAATACCTCCGCGAATACCTCGTTCGAAAAAGAGCAGCATGTCGATATCCGTCAGAAGGTCCAGTTCGACACGCGTGCTCCTTAACATAGCCTGCCACGAAAGGCCTGGGGATGTGAAATAGTGGGCGGGGTCCAGGGTGTACTTCCCCAAACATACACTCCTAAATTTCTCAAACAGATCTGCAAGTAACCGCACATCTGTGTCCATGTACAGACTTGCATATTCGCCCAAAGTCTTGATCTGGAAGGTCCGCCACACCTTTGTCGCGTGTTCGTAATCTTCATCAGAAATGTGTGACTCCGACAACGAACTGTAGAATTTTGATTTTGGAGGAAGCGTGGCCTCGGTGAGCTTATCCCACGAATCCATGTATTCGTAAGGGAAGACACCTTTCCGTTTAACTAATTGGAACTTCTCGGGGTCGGTGAAATGAGCACTAGTAATGCCATGTCGTCGTCCTCAAGGGTTCCAACCAGTTTGTCTAATGGGAGCTGCATGAACCGGTATGAGTCCAGAAACCTTAACGTGATTGAAGTGTATTCAATCTTTTTCGAAAAAGAAATATAACGTTCTGTGTTGATGGGAAGCACGTCCATTCCTTCGGAATCGAGTTTTGATAATGCCATTACAATGAAATGAGCATCATACCCAGAAAGATTGTGAAAGAAAATGGGTATGTACTTTTTAGTCTTATACTGCAAATTGCAATCATTATGTGCAGCCCCCCTAAATTCACCTGTGATATGACAATGATCGCGGACCTTGACAGTCCCCGGTTCAATGTCTTTCTCGCAGATGTGGCATACCGTAGCATCAGCAAACTTTGCTTCTTGCCTCATCTGTCATTACAAGAGGAATGCACCTCTTGTAAATTTTATCAACTTTCTTGGCAAGTTTGACGAGTTCATCAACAAGCCATTTTTCGGGATTTTTTCCCCTGAAGGAGTTGAAACGCGACAGACTAGGTACGAGTGGACAAACGACCTGGTATGCGGCAGCGAAAGGGAGATGTTTCTGGACTAAAGTAGTGTGAGAGGCGTTGGGTGGGGGACTGCAAGAATCATAAGGTAGCAATAAACTTTCAAAGTCCGCGTAAACGACGACGGGTACACGCTCTTGGTGCACAAAATCCTTAAACTTTAAGGTTTTATCGTCGTCGCCGGGTAAATCCACTCTTACAGGATCAACCCTTGCACAGTCAATCTCGTGGCGGTCCAGGAGATCTTTGCGTCCAAAATGTTGCAGACATCTGTCACAAATAAAAATAGCACGGTATTTCCTTAGTTAATGACGACTTGACTAGCCGCGGCAAGTCGTGAATCCAACAGTAATGGAATTTTTTCCCACTGCCGTCGGTAATCAACAACATGTTAATGTGGTGAACGCGTTTGTCTGCAGTGTGATGGAGGGCCCGGAAACTACATGTTTACCTTTAACTTCATCCAGACCGAAAACATTTACAGAATAGTCTGGATTTTGCCTCTCAAATTTAGAAATGTCAGAGAGTTTTACCGGAAACTCAATACCTGAAAAATCGAAACGGTGGTTGGCGAAGGCTTCCATATAATTACTGACTAGGTACGCATGTTTTTTCGGCGCCTTTACTTGAGCTGCAAGAAGTGTCCATAAAAAGCAGTACTCGTCATTCTTGTTTTTAACATTGATGACGGCCTGCTTTCTACAGATATCAAGTGGCAGAGCAACATAGGAAGACCCACGATAGAAAGGTTGAAAATTAGAAATGCTAATGTCGAGGGATTCTATTCTATCGAGAGTTTTGCCACTTGTCCTTTCTTGAAACTCACACAATTTTACTCTGAGCTCCGACTTCACATATTTTTCATACCAATCCGACAGGCAAGTGCTGGTTGTGACCTTCACGCATTTTAGTTAAAAAGCACATACGAGGCGGTTTCCAAAATCATTTCCTTCTGTATTTATATGTGTTAATCAGTCCAACCTGCACCTTTACAGATGGGGAGGACCGATTATCCACAATTTCGCGAACTTTACCGGCAACAAGTTTAAAGCAAGCATCAATGAAATTCATTGGATCAATAAAATTTTGAGAATTTGAAATTGTCCCGGAATAAATTCTATTTTTAAATGCACTAAGCCTGTCTTCAAGGACTAATCGCGAAACTGCTGACTCACCCATCGTTGCTGCATGATCATGACTGCATAAGGCTGCCCCTGCACCGGCATACTGCCGACTTGGCCGGGCGATGGACCGGCATACTGTCGGCTGGGTCCCGGCGGTGGGTTGTTGAAGTGCCGGCTGGAGCCGGGCGATGGGCTGTTGAAGTTGTGGCTTGACCCGGGCGATGGACCGGCATACTGTCGGCTGGGTCCCGGCGATGGGCTGTTGGAAGTGGCGGCTTGACCCGGGCGATGGGACCGGCATACTGTCGGCTGGGTCCCGGCGGTGGGTTGTTGAAGTGGCGGCTTGACCCGGGCGATGGGCTGGCATACTGTCGGCTGGGTCCCGGCGGTGGGCGGCTGGGCAGGTAAGGTGCTACTGCTGTGGCGGGCGGTCGGCTAGGTTCCGACGTCTCCCATGGTCGCCATATTGGTGGCGGAACTGCCTTGTTGTCCTGGTGTTCGACCGCCCCCTCTGAAACATAAAAAAAAGAAGAAAAATGTTTTAGTATCATGAAAAACATAATTTTGTAAGCATAAAATAATATAGGTAAATTACTGATGTACTGGACTTACCGATATTCCAGTGTGCTGGTGGTTGTGGAAGAACCCATTGTGGTGGCGGAGTTGGCGGCATGCTATGTGGTGGTGACATGCTCTGCGGCACATCCACGTCAATATTTGGGAGCATGCTCCATTGTGAGCAATCACAAGCTCTTTTTGGGCTACTTAATTCCTGAGAAGAATTACCCTTACGCTTCTCTGGGCGTGATGGTTCATCTGAAAAAGAAAAAAATAATATATTAGCAATAGTTATAAAGACATAGGAAAAATAATCTATAGATAAATACGTACTGAAATAAAAAAGGTCGCTGCAGGAAATATCCAAATCACCTGCGAACAAATTAATAATATAGACTACTGCTTCAGCACTATACATTTTCATAAATATAGTTTACGTTAAAAAATATTATCATTACCGAAATCATCCTCAGCGAGAATTTCATCAATGTCTGAAGCAGAAAAAAAAACTCATCAGTATATGTGAAAGAATTTAAAACAGCCAGAAAACAAGTTAAATAACAATAATTTACTTACCAATATCGCTGAATAAGCTAAGATCCTCAGAAGACATTGTGATGATTGAAGTGTTCAGCTCGACGACTCAGAGAAGACTGGATGGCAGAAGGGGGGTCTCAGCCCTATTTATACACGCGTCTGGAGCCATGGAGAATTGGCGTGGGAAGACTGCGCCCACGATGATAAATGTGGTGCAGCTGCGAGGGGAGCGATAATTAATGGCTTCCGGGTGTGGCGCATTCAATTACGAACCCGCATCCTGCAGCTGCGAGGGGAGCGATAATTCGAGTGTGGCGCAGCTGTGCTGATTCAATTACGAACCCGCATCCTGCAGCTACGAGGGGAGCGATAATTATGGCTTCCGGGTGTGGCGCAGCTGTGCGCATTCAATTACGAACCCGCATTCAATTAGTTACCGGCACGTGTGCGGCGGGGAGGGGGGGGGAAAAAGTGGGCTCACTCCGCTGTCCATAAGGAAATAATAAGATCAATCTGAGGTTACAGATGTGAGATTGCAGCGGGGGAAAAAAACTGGCAGCTGACGCAGGTCCATAAGGAATGCATGGGAAAAAAACTGGCAGCTGACGCAGGTCCATAAGGAAATAATAAGATCAATCTGAGGTTACAGATGTGAGATTGCAGCGGCTCCCCTCCTTAATTCAATTAAACTCCCCTAGTTCCTCGGCTCCCCTCCTTAATTCAATTAGGACCCCACGCAATTCAATTAGCCTTAATTAAAATCAATTAGGGCTTCCCCTCCACGCAAATCAATTAGCCTTAATTAAAATCAATTAGGGCTCCCCCCACGCAAATCAATTAGCCTTAATTAAATTCAATTAGCCTTAATGCGCATGCTAATTAACGTTCCCTTTGATGGCGTCGACGCAGGTTATACATCTATTCACACTCACACACTGACTGCGAACAACACCTGAGGGATCATTATAACCATAAAAAGTGTAGACCTACAACATTGCATGACTACCTACGATTTGCCTCGCATTGCACCCCTAACTTTCTAATATCTACAGTTTAACATTCAATCCGAATAACCTACGGCCCAGGCCTGACTCTTACGATGAAAAACAATTTTTAAAAATCTTAGCCTCCACGGAGATTTGAACCGGAGACCACGACGTTCGTAAGCAAGCGCTTTAACCACTTTTTTTTTCATGGGGTGTTCTGTTCCCCTTTTCCATAATGTGTTTATCATTCATTTTTTCTAGTTTGGGTGTTTTCTTACTTTATTCGTTTATAACAATTAAGAAATTTGCAAAGGAGCTTTTATTTTGAGCGGGTGTCAATTTGTTGTATTCTTCTGTTAGGTAAAACCAGTATTCTAGTTTTGTTTTGCGCTTATTTGAGAATATGTAGTATACGGCGTGTCCTAGTAGCCACATTGTGGCATTATGTTTTGTATCGGGATACGCTCTCCTCTGTGGTATTATTAAATCTTCGGTTCTGATCTGATTTTTTGCGGTCCTGTTTATTATCGCGACTTTTTCCTTAGTCCATTCCCATATTTCTTTCATTTCTTCACACTCAAATCTGTGGACTAGGGTATCGATTTGTTGGCATTGGCTGCACTTGTTAGTATTGCTGAGATGTATTGAATGTAGTTTTCTCTTTAGTGCTTATCATATCATTAACCACTTTGTACTACGTGGATTTAACCTCCAGGTTTAACGTTTTATTGTTGACATTTTTCCAAATTTGCTGCCAGCTGCAATGTTTGTATTTATCTTCTTGTCTGTTCCTTTGGTTTTGACAATTCATTTCTTCTAGGAGGTGTCTTGTTTTGATCTTGGGGCTTTGTTTCTGTGATTGATAGCTGATTTCTAGATGGTATTGCTTTATATGACTCAATTTGTGGTGGATTCCTCCTACATTCACCGATGGTGTTTTGCTGATTGGTTGTAGTTCATTTGCCAGTCCGCTGTTTATACTTTGTGGTAGGTTGTTTAAGATCTTCAGCATTGTTGTAATAAATAATGCTCTGCACTTCAGCTCTATGTCGATTAGTCCTAAACCTCCTTTCATTTTAGGAAAAGTCACTGTTGTATATTTTATCTTAAAGATGTTTCCTCTTAGTATGAAGTTACAAAGGCACGAAGTTATTCTCTTGGCGATTGAAGCTGGAATTGGGAATATGCTGCCTAAGTATAATAGTTTTGAAACTATGTATTCATTGACAAGATCCACTTTCTGGTACATATTTAGGTTCCTGGTGTAATGTTCTCTTACTGCTCCTCTTATCACATTTAGCTTTGTCCTCCAGTTTCTGGCCATCATTTTTAGTGGGCACGTGTGCAGTTCTACTCCTAAAACTTGCATTGTTTCTCTTTCTTGTATCCAGTGAGGCTGTTTATATGGAATGCCGTTACCTAGTTTCAGCATCTTGCACTTAATTAAGTTTATTTTTGCCCCCGCTGCACGGCAATCTTTTAATATGTTTTCCCTTATAATTTTTATTTCTTCGGCGTTTCTGGTCATTACACATACGTCATCGGCATAAGCTCTGCAAGTAATTTTTCTGTTTGCATATTTTATTCCAGATATTGTGGCATTTATGTATCGCAATAGAGGTTCCAGAGCAATTGAGAAAAGCGCCATTGATATGGGGTCACCCTGTCTTACAGACCTTTTTATTTGCACTGCTTTTGTTCTGAAGCCATTGACTAGAACTTTTGATTCTGCTTCATGTAGCAGTTTCTGTATAATTTTTATAAAGGCGTTACTGAATCCCCATGATTGTTCTGCCAGGTACTGCACAAACCTGGTGTTCCGCTATTATTTTATTCATCAGAGGCATCATTATTTTTGTCAGTATTCTAGTGAACAACTTATAGTCTGAATTTAGTAATGATATAGGTCTCATTCCGTCTAGGGTTTTGTTGTTGTGGTTTTTGGTATCAGAACTATTAATCCTTCTTTGAAGCTTTTGGGCACATTAGGTATTGTAAGCACATCATTAAGTACTTCCGTCAGTTGTTGTTGGATGGTTTGGCCAGAAGTGTAGGTATACTTCTACTGGAATACCGTCAGGGCCAGGTGATTTGTTCCTTGGGCTTGATTTTATAATTTCTTCTAGTTCTTCTTCTGTTATTCTACTTTCCAGTTGTACGTTGTCATTTGCGTCGAGTCTATTGCACACCACACTGAGTAAGTCATTGGAATCTTCCTCGTCAATACTTTCCTCATGGTATAGTTCCTGAAAGTGTTTATGAACTTCGTTTATAATTTCCTGTTGGTTTATTACAACAGTGTCTTCACCGATTCTCAAGTTTTTAAGAATTTTGATCCTTGCTCTTTTCTTTTCCCGCATAAAGTGGTATATTGAAGTCTTTTCCTCTGGTACAGCATATTTGGTTTTCGATCTGATCATCATTTGCTCCAGTTCTGAACGTTTTATTGCTACTAGTTTAGCTTTTATTCTTTTTATTTTTATAATGTCTTGGGTTAATCTGTCAGTATTCCGGTAAGCGTCTCTTAGACAGGCATAGTAAAATTCCGCTGTTTGCTTATGTTCTTGCTTCCTTACTTTTCCGTATTCTATCAGCGTACGGCGCAATTTTGGTTTTACGCATTGTAACCACCCAATCTAGTTTATTATTATATCTCTGACATTGCCTCATAGAAATTTGCCATGTTTCTTGGAGCATTTCGTTAAGTTCACGATCTTTTAGAAAAATAGTATTAAATTTCCAGTAGCCTCTTCCGCGGTGAATTTCTTGTCTGCTCATATTTATGTGGGTGATGAAGGCGCTGTGGTCTGAAAAGCTCACTGGCCATACCTCTGTACTGGTAACATCGGGATTAATATCTTCGCTTACGTATATCCTGTCAATTCTGCTTGCTGCATCCTTGGTGACGTATGTATAGGATTTTTCAGTCCCATGTTTTGTTTCCCAAGTGTCTTTTAATCTGAGTCCTTGGACTATTAATTTAAGATCGTTACAGGCGTTAACATTTGGAAATTGATCTTTAGGGTGTAGCACGCAGTTAAAGTCGCCTCCTATTATCAAACTGTTGGTAGGAGGGGTAGCATATCTTCTTTGAAAAATTTCGATCTTTCGTTTCTTTTGTGTGTTCCGGACGGAGCGTAAATATTACATATTGTCACTTTTTTAATCGTGACGGATATTCCTCTGCCATTTTCTATAGTGATAAGATTGTTGTGATCAATCCCATCTTTTATTAAAATCGCAGTTCCGGCTTCGTTGCCTTCATTTTATACGTATTCATATCCTGTTATGTCAAGGACATTGGTATTACAAACTTCCTGAAGGAGGGCTGTATCTACATCAGCGGCATATAGGAAGTCTTTTAGACATTCTGTTTTTGTTTTGCTTGTTATCCTGTTCAGGTTTATCGTTGCTATACAATATGATTGCATCTCTATCGGTACTTGCTGTGTTTCCTTTTTACCGTGCTGTCAATTTCTTGATACAGTTTTATTGTTAGGTTCTTTTTGTCATTATTTCTATATCTTTATTTCAGTTCTTTACGGATGCTCTGAGGTTTCAGACTGTTTGAGTGCGCTCTGTTGGTTCCCCATGTGATCGGTCTTCCGCCCGGCTTAGATAGGTGTTTGCTTTTTCTCTATCTCCTTCTAATAGCATACTGGTATCAGAGGGTAGTTCTTCTGTTGACATTGGTTGGATTTTTTCGTATGCTTGTGTTTTTATTTTCTTCCCTTTTGCTCTGGTGTTTTCATTACTTTCCACTTCTTTTGACTTTATCCTTGTTTGTATAGTGTATGTATCGGGTCTCCTCTTTGCGCGTATCTTTCTTCCGGCCTTATCGAGTCGTGTCCACTCCATTTCATCAGCCGTCGACTGAGTATCATTCGTCTTTGTGAGATCACTTCTTTCGTTTTCTGATTCCATTGCTTCCTCGATTTCATTTGGATATTTAAGTATTTCTTCTAAGTCTTCCGTTTTATTGTTTCGGTTGTTATTGGATTTCCCTGATCTTTACAGTTTGGGTCCTCCGTCTCCTTAGTTTGGAATTTATCTTCTTCTGTTTGGTTTGTTTCAACGATTTTCCCTGCTATGTCTTTTTCCTGTGTTGTTATTTCTGTAGTTTTCGCTTTACCGTCAGCTTCCTGCAATGGAGGGAATTGCTGTGCGTATACGGGTGGATGGTTTCCGTTGTTTTCCTGAACAGCTGTCCGGTTCACATATGTGATTGGCAGTGTTGTTGACGGTTTTTCTGTTGTTTCCTCTATACTGTCGTCTTCCTGTAGTGGAGGAAATTGCTGTGCGTATTCAGGTCGATGGCTTTCGTTGTTGTTTTCCTGAACAGCTGTCCGCTTCACATATGTTAAAGGCAATGTTGATGTTTGTATTCTTGGACAGTTTGCTCTTACGTGATCAACAGAATTGCATACAGCGCAAGTTCTTGGCTGGCCATCATACATTACCAAAGCACGGAAACACACACATTGATATAAGATGGGATATGCCTAAATACTTCCATTTTGCTATTCTCACTCCGTTTGACTTTTTGTATCTGATGTTCCCACTCCAATTATCTTCCATTATCTCTATTATTGTTCCGAATGGTTTAACTGCGTGTAGTATTGCTTCACTTGTTACTTCAAATGGAAGATTCAGTATTCTCACATGTCTAATTCCCATTCCTGCATTGGATACTTTAACACTGCTAACGTTTCCGTCTGGGTGAATGAATTTCAAGTTTCCGGAGTACAACTCAATTATTTTCTCACAAAATTTTTCGTTTGTCATTTTCACAAAAACACTATTCTGAAAGAATCTAACTGAATTCCCTACGATTTCTTTGTCATTCAGTTTGACCGTGTCGTATAGCCACTCGTGAATCTCAAAGGCCGTTGGTCTAACATACGCTCGGTCAAATGCAAATTTCACTGTATTCTTTCTTGTTAACGTCGCATGCGCCATTGCTTACCTCTTCTGTTTCTTTGGCCGATGACCTGCCTGATGACTGTAAATCTTCAGCTTCTTACAATATCACTTTACTCTCTTGAATATTACTTCGAACACTTTAACACTTAACCACTGTAAACTCGGAGCTTCGCGGCAGTTGTCCGTTTATACGTCCGTACCCGCCGGCTGCTAGCACCGAACTAACCACTGAGCTGCCAGTCCACTACACGGAAACATGGTACGGAGACGTCC
The DNA here is from genome assembly GCA_031002005.1 of Vandiemenella viatica. Lineage (NCBI taxonomy): Eukaryota > Metazoa > Arthropoda > Insecta > Orthoptera > Morabidae > Vandiemenella > Vandiemenella viatica. The sequence continues at coordinate 275,861,476 of JARYHS010013630.1, forward strand.
ATATCCAAACGTGTCTGTCTATCGCCGTATTTCGAAGTTATGACACAACATGTGTTATTTATACAGATAATTTTTCAACAAAATATAGACAATATTTTTCTCTTTGTTTCAAAGGATAAGTGTGCAAAGTTTCATCGAGATCGGATGAAAACTGTGGATTTGTATGAAGAACAAACAAACAAACAAACATTCATCTTTAGATATAAAGATGAACTGGTCTTCGTTAGGTATAATGTGACATACTGATCATCATCAAGTCAGTCTATTTACGGAGTCGAAATGAATCGTATTCTGTTTTGCAGTGACGTTTTGGATGATTCTATAGATAAATAAGAATTATTTACATTTGCAAGGCAGAAACTTCCTAACAGTATTTCGCAAATGAAACTTTAACCAACAGATTTTTTTCTAGTACCGCATTCGTTACTATCAGGTTCAATCCTTCACTCAAGACAAACTTGGGAACCTAACATTCATCATGTTCGAGAAGGACTTCCGAGTGTTCCAGGAACATGTAGATAATAACTCTATACATTTTATCTAATTCTGTATCAAATACAGTGTGTAGAAATCTAGCCGAAGCGATAGAATTTTTACACTTGTTTTGTTATAATCTAATCGCAACTTCCACATCTTCAGCCTACCACCGCCACTCAATTCTAACAAGTTCAGTTGGGTGAATCACTTCTATAACTGAAGTACGTTTAAATATTTAACAGATTATTCACGATAAAATATTAAAAACTCTTAACAAAAGAAATATCCTATTATTATTAGCCTCAGCAAATAATCCATGTTAGAAGTAAGTAGTTATTCAATATCAATTCGAGGCCATTAGCCTTTAATATGCATATCAGAGTTTGAAGAGGAAATTAGTGACCTGACGTAGTGCACACAATTTTGAAATGACACTACTTTAAATATCACGTGATCATATACATTCACGTCATTAAATCTCATTATAATTGTTTATACGCCAATTGACAAAAAAAGATAATTTATGCGTTGAACTGAACAATACTTTCTAATTTTCTTGCCAAATGCCCGGAAATTTATTTCATCCGATTTGCCATTTATTTTGTCAACGAAAATGGAAATAGACCAAATACAATTGTCATGTCATAAGTGAACTATGTTTTTGGGTACGTTGCCTTATCTTGAAGAAACATGTACGACAAAGAATAATAATATTTTTAACCTTCAGGTTACATTCATGTAAGTTAAACGCGTAGCCTACTCATTTGAGGTGGTGATGCGACTCGCCAGAGCCATCTGTGGGCCAGAAAATTAAGCTTACCGACGGACCAGCCACCTAGCGTCCTTGTTCACCTCGATCTTCCATGTTGTTGAACTCAAGAAATAGTTTGTAAATTTGTTCGCTTAGCAGTGATCATGCCGTTTGATTCTAATCAATCGCATCGTTATTCACCAATCATTTAAAATAACTCAAATGACGTAACTAAACACAAAAGGTCGTCAAAATACAAAGTTTAGTAGCAGTGAGTTTAAAACATACAAATGATGGGTTAAAATGTTTAAGATTGTCAGAGTAGTTATTACCGTAATATTATTTAAACTTTGTTCTTAAGAAGATAGCTGACAAAAAATAAATGATTTGTCTCCTCATAACTCTTCGAATAAATATCTCAAGAAACTTACAAGAATTAAATACACTTCCAAAATTTAGTTATTATAACAATACTTCCATCACTTTTTTCAATGTTATGAGCTGTTTATGTTTCTTTATTAATAAGATCTGGTGTTGAAGATAATATTGGAGTAGCAGCGACGCTGTTTAGTTGTGTGCTGACTGGGATACTTTATAAGCCGGAGCTGCGGATACAGCTAAGCGCCGGCGTATATCCTGCTTATGCACGACCTGAGAGCTGAAGAGCCTGCAAGTCGGGGAACATGCCATATTGCAGCGCAAGAGAAAACAGCAGTTGGCCATAAAGGTAATGCTGCTGTTGTTTCGTCGGAAAGAAACTAATTTGCATGCTGCTCCATATTCATGGATACCGTGCACAAGTGCTGGAATTAGTCATGAAGAGACGGAGAAACTGTGGCGGTGGCTCTGGTAGCCCTGCCTCTACCCTTGGCTACTCGCCCTAACAAGAAGGTGCCGGCAACACGACAGGGAAAGACGCTGGGCTTTAATCTCCCAATCATCAAACATCTGTACTAATAATAAAAATAAGAAAATGGCTCTGCCTTTTCCTAACCTTTCGACGAATAAACGGCTAAATCGATCTTGATGATATTTGACAAGGAAATACTACTTATTATTAGGAAGTAAGAAGGATACTTTTTGGAGATAAATAAAACAGTTTGTCATGAAATTTGAAAAACTAGCAAAACAGACAGGCAGATATCATGTGTAGGTCTCTGTACTGCTATATAGGTCGCTAAGGCTTTATTTCTCTCGCATTCAGTTTGTGTATTTCTTATCAAAGGACAGGAAAATCACAAACATTGTGAACAAAAGGGTATTAACATACGACGTCATCAGAAAGTGACACACGAACAGTAATCTACTGCAGGAGCTGTGGTAAGTAATTTTCCACCGTTAACCACCCCCCTCCCCTTTTAGTTTGTTGCAAATTGTTTGTTTTCCTGATACTGAATCATTGTAGAACTGTATGGTACTAGCTTCCTCTTCATATTATCCCGACACTGTGCTTCTTGGGACATCTTTTTAGTAGCTTACAGATTTCTATATTGAATTTCATATAGAGGGCAACGGCCACAGCGTATCGAATCCCATAATATTTTCTACAGGCTAAGCATTAATATAAGGTCAATTGAATGAACTTACAGGGTGAACAGGAGATACAATAGCAACAAGTGACACAAACACGTATAAAGTCAGTTTTACAATAATAACCGACTGCCACAGCACAGAGGTATTAATATAATTAACATATTATATATTTTAAACATTTCAGTATGTTTACATTTATTTAATAATTAATATTTAATAGTTATCAACAGATTGATCAGCTAGCTTAAATTTCGGCAGTCAGGTTTCGGCTGCTATACAATGAAGTACTGAAACTCCAAGCTAAAAGCACTAATCTAGATTTCAAGCGAGTAACAGCAGTCAAAGATTTTTTTCGTCTTTCTTGTTTCATCTCTTGATTTCGTTGGGTGATGCCTTCCTCATTTATTCAACTGGATGACACAGAGGGATTTCTAATGAATGAAATTGCTCTGATGTATAAAATAAACTTCACGAAATTTGATTGAAATTCTTATTGCATCCAAATAGTCTGAACTTAATTTACTTGTTCAGAGCTCGTATAAATATTTGATAATAATTAATGTAATAAGAACTAATCAGTTTGTCTGGTCTCACAAATCAATATTTCCATATTCCATATTCATGTTTTAATACATGAATATGGAAATCAAAGAAGCAGAGTTTTCCTATCAGAAGAATGGAGACGAAGGCCCAAAATTGCGGAAAAATTGTTTAAAAAAAGGCTGACCTGAATTTCTGGTTAAAACTTTCGTTATGGTCTTTGTTAGCTACGTAATTTAGAACTATATAAAAAGGCGGTAAGGAAAAAATACCGATAGGGCCTACAAACGAAAAATGTTAACTATTTGGCAAAGTCAAACCCACGATAATAGTTGGAGAGATAACTAGAAAGAAAGCATCAGCTACCCAGCAGATTTCAATGGAATAAAGAGTCACAGATTTTTAAGTTCCTCCCACATTTCTTATTTCCTGTTAACTCCATTTTAGTTCAGGATATAGCTTCTACCGTTATTCCGTTATTTGATAAACTACTGTAGCGTTTTATTTGTAGTAAAAAGTGATTTTTGTTTTATGATTTTATTTCTGAATATATTAAAACATTAACGATGAGTTAAAGTGAAAATTCTAAATATTTTTCTTGCGTTCTTTCCTTTATAATTTATGATATAGAGATCAAAGAGTTTTATTTAAACAGATGAATTAAATTCGTTAGAAATGATACCATTAACGGAGACAACATACTTTTCTCACTTCTAGTGAGGCATCCATCAATGGAATATAGTGTGCCACTAGTGACTACTGAATATGTGCAGTTGAAGGATAAAAATGGGATAACATTACTGTGGTAACGATTGCAGTATGGTAAAGCAGATACTAATTTTCTGCAGCCCTAAAACTCAGAATATTTATTACCAAAAAGACACAGTACCAAGATGTAGAGCAATCCGCTCCTGTTGTGCTGGTGTGATCTAACTAGTTTACACAACCGCCTAAACGGAACATACAGCTTTATGTCGAACCACAATCACGGAAGGTCTCTAGCGTTGAAATCAAGAAAGAGAGTCTTCTGAAAATCGCATAAATTATCTAGATTCAAACGAGTAATCGAAACACTTCTCACTGCTTGCACATTTACTTTAGTATTTAAAGTAGACATTATCAGAATTACGGGCAGTATGAAACATAAAAAATTCGTTTCACAAAGGTTGAATTCACACTGACCACTGCAGCATGGGGAATTGCGTTCTAGCCTCGAAATGTTAGTGTCGTCGTTAGAGTCCGACGTCGGACAAGAGCATACTGTAGTACTGTTTCTCCCTTCATGATGTGCTGCAAAACATGAACAATTATAAGTACTTAGAGAATCAAATACAGTTGGGTCAATGATACGCACATGATAAGATGAAGGAAGTTGAGAACTGGTTATATCGATTAGTAGCCAAATGGTTATTTCTTTTTTTAATTGTGGATGGTATGAAATATCAAAATGATACTTCCCTTTTTTCTGCGTAAATTTGATATAATAGAACCAAGTGCCGAACACATAGTAATATGCTGATTTTTCTTTAGTGTGAAGAGGTTCAAATGGCCTTCTAAGTGGCTGCGGATGAGCGAAATGTGGGTATGGGAGACCTAACGAGTTATCGAAATATTTTAAAACTTGCACCAACGATTTCGTCTGCTTGTGTTATAGTAAGAGAGTTTTCGTTAATAATAATAACATCAATAGTCACAAATATTGCAATAATTAAATTTATTTGCGTTATATAACTTTTAAAAAAAAAAAATCAATAACAAGGGTTTCTACTGGATTATTCCTCCCGGTGCAGCTAAAATAAAAATTTAGTAAATATTTTCGCTGCACCAGACGGAAAAACACTAGAAACACTTATTAACAAAGCATCTAAGGACAAAATTCATAAATATAAACAAATTAATTTTAATAATATTCATCCTCAAAAAAGTAAAATTATTTGCTGTTTAGATATTGGTTTTATTTTAAAACTACGTTGATTCGGTCAATTATTTCTGCTTTAAAATAGAAAGAAATTCGTGTAGATAAAAAATAGTCTTACGAGATATCACATAAATTCATTAAGAATTATTTTTAATTTCCTATTATATCAGTGACCATATTGTTGATATTATTTCAACCGCATGTAAGTAGTTACAACGGGTCAAATTTCGATCGCGATACAGTAAATGTATTAATGCGCATATTAAAGAACCTATGATTTTTGAACGACAATATTAATTCAGTTTGTGGTTAAGTTGAAATGGACCAAAATGAAAAAGCTTTTGTATTTAGTTTAATAATTTATGCCATGTAATATAAGGTTTTTGGATTCCTAATTAATTTTTAATTTTATTGGTTCTATATTGCTGTCGTCATTAACTCAAAGTTCCAACTTTATAAACAACAACCAAAAACGTAGTTTACAAAATCAGTGTTAAGAGTGCTATCTAGTTAAGCAACAGCAAAGAAATAAATTTCCAAAACACTGCATTCAACTCGTCATTTTTAACGGGATTAGAATATAGTTGATATATAATTATCATTTTACTTTTGTCAGTAGATACCACTCTTTTTTTTAAATAAAATAATAATAATAAAAATCTTGGAACAGATTGAATATGTCATAAGTTCTTATGTTAATCTCTGAAAATATTCAATATCTATGGAAAAACAACGCGTAAAGTCGACTGCAGTTGCTACGAAGTTGGAGGCTCTTCGGCTGATTTTTATTTTTTTTTATTTTTATTTTTTATATATATATATATATATCTCTGCTTATCGTCTCTCTAACAGCGAGGTCTTTAGAGACGGGAAAGGATGGGGGGGGGGGGGGCAAGGAATGGGAAGGAATTCGGGCTTGGCCTTTTGAAGGAAGCATCCCGGCATTTGCCTGGAGTGATTTGGGAAACCATGGAAAACCCAAATCTGGATGCTTGGACGGGGATTCGAACCGCCGTCCTCCCGAATGTAAAGCCAGAACACTAGCCGTTACACCACCACACTCGGTGAGGCTCTTCGGCGTTATTAAAATGCGAATTGATTGTAAACGATGCGTTTTAATGTTGTAATTACGTTTGATCTACGTATTTTTTTAATCTTCAAATACCAAACTGAAGAACTAAATAATCGAAATCACGATCAAAGTGTAGTCTTTGTCAGTGTTTCTTAAAATGAGTGATGTGTGTGCATATTGCTTATATTTTGAAATGGTTATAATTTCTTGCTCCGAATCTTGGTACAAATAAGTACTAAGCTATTTTTGTAGATTCTGATCTTTACAGTAATCTCTCCAAATTTGAAAATGCCATTTCTGGGGTGTTCTCAATGTTATGTCATTTAACTCTCAGACATACGCTGCTCGCTTAAAGATTTATAATAGTATACATACTCCTAAAGATACATAAATTTCAAACTGGATGCCATATATTGAAGTAGTAATAATTGCGCTTAAGCTAAAAACTATTATGGTAAATCCTTTCTTTACAGAATTTAAGCTATTTCTTCGCACAGTCTTGTTAGTAAAATTTGAGAAGCTATGTGTCTAGTTAAATTGGAATTTTATTTATTCAAAGTTCTCAGCATGTCTGAAGAAACATTGTTTTTAGAGAGTTATGTTTTTATCTGTAGGAGTAAATATACCGATGGTTAGCTTACAGACAGTTTTCCTTAAGGCATTTAAGGCTGCGCAGTGTTTCGTTTGAAGTGCGCCGTTAGCCAGTAAACCACTATTAGGCAGTGCCTTGTCTTGTGGATCCATAACCATTGTGCGTATGCTGCCGGGGTTCATGAAATCTTTTCTCACTTTGCTCGTTGGCGCAGACGACGATGAGGTCGCAGGTCAGTGGCGGGCGGCCGTATCGGTGCCCCGCCGCCACTATTCCATTAGCGAGCCCCAGCCGGCGCGGTATTACACGACATCACCCGCGCGCTCTCTCTCTCTCGCTCTCATTCGTTTTAATGAAGGGCTGCCCGCGCCCGCCGCTATCTCGGCCGCGGGCCAAGCCGCGCCGGGCCGCGCCGCTGACAATGGCATCGGAGCGAAGGCCCCTAATGGTCGCATGAATTTACATAACAGCCAGCTGGGACCCGCCGGCTTCATCCTTATTGTGCGCCTACCCGTAGGCAGGCAACACGACACGCTAGTTCCCCAGGCAGCAGCCGCCTGGAGGGAAGGAGCTGTACACATGTTTCCACGATGAGGATATGGCAGTGCAAAGCTTTTAATTATGTAGAAAGAATTGTAATCAAAGTGTAATTTGAAGCACTATTAACTCCAGAAGTAGTAACCTACTGTAATATAAATGCGGTAAACTAAATATTTTTACAATTAATATCATTGAATCTCATTGTAATACAGCTCTGTTCACTTGCGATCCCTTAAGTCTTTTTCACTATCAAAAATGTCATATTACTGTGACGGTCGGGTGCCTCCGTAATTAAGTTGTCTGACTGTGGATCGAAAGATCTCCGGTTCGAATCCCAATCTCGTCTGGGATTTTCATAGGCTCTTAACACGATCTTCATCTCTGGCACTGCTTGCTGTGTAACATGAAGTACTCGAACACTTCCATGGATTAGATTCAACACCAAAGTGTAGGTCTCCTGTACCCTCTGGGACTACCGGTTTAGGTTAAGGCGGCTACGACAGGGACGGAATGGGCAGCCAAAAGAAATCCTGTCACCAGGTCATCACGACCACTCGGAATTATTATTAATATTACGTCAGATTAATGAAGAAAGTAAAAAAAATGAAGCTCAATGTTCTTGTCTTCTTACCGCGGGTAGTACGTAAAGCAATTTTTTATGTTGTTCTCTTATCGACTAATTACTGTCTGCTACAAATTATGACCTAAAATGTCTTTCATAAATTAATTACTAAGCTACATCTTCTATATATATCCATGGAATTAAGTCATAAAGCATAATATCTTCTCATTCAGCATGGGCCATTATTTAGGGGAAGGTATTTTACACAAAGCAATCTCCGTCCTATAGCAGCGAATTTTGTGGGACAGCACTTTAAACTGTCACCACGTTTGTCTGCTTCGAATCATGCTGACGGTATAAAGAGTAATTTTATGAACAATACGTGGCTAGAAATGACGTGAGCGCTAACGCTGGTACTACATTCATAAGTCTATATCTGTCCTTTTATTGTGGTTTCTTATTGATTCCCAAAATCACCTCCGGTGAACACCGGGATGATTTCTTTGAAAGGCCATTGAGCAAATTACTTTCAGTCAGGCATCACCTCTTCTCTTGGCTCTAATCAACCCAACGTTGATGATCCGCAGAGCCTGACGCAAAATGGGGACTTCCATATCTAAATATTGCGCTGAAGTAGTATGTTCATTGACTAATAATTCCTACTGAAAACAGGGCTAAAATAAATAGGACATCTTTATCAGGACTGTCGTTGGCAAAGCCTTCATTTAAACTACACAAATATTTGAAATATATATATATTTTCTAACCTTGTGCTTGCATTTTGAGATAATTGATTCCACATTTCCGTTACATAGTTACTAAACCATAAATTCATTTTTTTTAAGTTGGTTTTTGTACAGAATGTGAAACAGATTGTTGGTCGGGAAATATTTTGTGCTAGATTGCTAACGTAATGGATGTCTAACTAAATTCCAAGAGGGCGAAGGACATTTGAACTGAAATAATTACAGTTGTATAAAGGTTTTTCACAGATTTGAATGTCATACGCATAAGGTTTTATCATTAAATTCATTTCCTATTTTTTTTTTTTTTTTTTTTTTGCTAATCTTCGTTGTCTCCTTCTCTTCGTAAACTTTACTAGTATACGCTACGACTATTATTGTGTCGATCGTTACTTAAATTTGGATAAGAGTGTTATTTTTATTGCATTCTTCCAGATAGGTGTTTTTAGGAGAAAGATAACGCTAAAAGATTTGTGTGTTCAAGCGCCGAATCAAGGATACACGAGGAGTTATGATCACGATGCTCATCCGATGGTCTATTATAAAACGGCCGACTTCACATAGTTTGAAGGCCACAGTGGAAAAGACGTCAATTTCTACATTGGGGATTCGAAATATATCCACCCAAGACTAGTTCTAACAATTTCTGTAATAATATCATCATGCTGATATTTGTAGTACAACATTTTGTTTGTAAGTTCATCGTTTTTCCAACTTCTTGGATTTATACTCGAAAATACGTGAATGAATGATTCAATTACATTTTACATGAATTCGAATTAGTGCCTAGTTTCTGATTTTTTATTCGTCTGAAGGAACTGAAGTGGTTCGTTTCATTCGTTTAGTTTTAATCATATCACAGCATTAGATAAAATGCTGTAGCACAAGTTAGAAACGTACTTAGAAATTATTATTATTGTTTTTTTGACTATAGTTGCCATTGCTGGGCTTCCAAAGGTTGTCTTATGTTTTGTCTACTCGTCCTCTTGGTACGCCTGTCACGTGAAAGGCGTATGAAATCCAAGTTGTAATAAACATACACGGTGCAGTCGAAGTCTGTAGGCTGGGGTCTGACTATATTTTAATGACTGCTAGCCAGGAATCTGTCCCTTCACGACAGCTCCCTCGCGACTTTCGTCAAGTTGCAGGGGAGACTGTTTCCTAAATTAGACGTTTCAGCTCCCGTGAGCAACCTCTTATAAGCCACCGCCGTACAAAAAGAGCAAGGAGGGATGACGAACACAATTTTCTGCCGCCATGCGGAAAAGTGGGTTTTCCTGGCGTGATGGATGGCGGCGGGACTCCTGCAGACAGATTTGTTTAATAATCTTCTCTTTGCTTGCCGCAGAATTAAATTATGCCCGACGATGAATGGTCGGCAGGAGTGGAGTTTTATAAAGTTTCATGATCCACTTTGTCTTCAACTGAAGCCATCCCGTCCGTCGAGCGTTCTTCCTTCGGAAATTAAATCCCTTGTTCTTTGAAGCCAACTTGGCGTTATGTTTTCCTTCCTGAGCCGGAGCCGGACGCTTTCACTCTAATAAATTGCTGTCGCAAACTAAATATGTTAATAAAACCTTATTTTCCTTTGGTGGAAACTTTCACCGTAGGACCACATTGTCTTCTTCCATTTATATAGCCTGGTTAGGAACTTTATGTGGGAGAAGTAAACGCAGTTGTTTACTGCGTAGTAACGAAGGGGGCTGTGTTTAGGAATTCCTTCGAAATAATTCTGTAAGTTGCTTTGCTAAGAAAATTGCAGTTTTTACTAATTGCCTTATGGATTCTCAAATTTGTTTAACTGTTAAATACTTCCGTCTGTGGCAGGCACTAAAAACATTAAGTTATGAGTCCTTTACTTTGTAACCTCCATACAACTAAAATTTATCCAATCGAAGACGATCAAACTCCACTAATTAACTTGCTCGTAACTCTGCAGGTCTTATGACGACGTGGCCCTAAATATATCGTCTTTTGACCCAAGTAATCGGAGTAGAGGTCACTTCTTTAAATATTATAATATTCAATCGTCATAAAAGAGTTCAATCAACTGGTCGCTAATTCTACAAAAAATTACAACGTGCAGTTGTTAGCATATACAGTCAACTGTTTTAATAACCAAACTAAAGCTCGCAGACACTCGATTCAAAAAACACAATTACAATATGTCACTTCTCGAATAATTAATACATTCGTATATTGCTACTGCGACACTCGCAGTCCAAAACCTACAGCGCGCCTTCACACTAACACATCTTCCCCCGTTTCTTTCTCTGTGTGTCTCACACCAGTCCAAAGATTTTCTATCTCATTCTTAAAGATGTACTTACACTACCCACTGACAATGTGTTTGGTAATCTGTGTATTTCTCGAGCTACACTTACCTAAATAACATTTACAAATTAACTAACTTCGTAATTGGGGTGGTAGCATATGTTACAACTTCTATTACCATAATTTAATTGATAAATTTTAAGTATGTTCCAAATGACGGTATGGACACTAACTCAAACCCTCGATATTTAACAAACGACAATGCTTTATTCAACGAGGCTTTAGAAAATTATACCCAACTTCTAAAAGAGTCTCTCGGGTCTATTCACCAGCAATAATCAAGCGGTTTTTATTCACTCCTACCACCTTAGCGATTTTGTGGGTAGATTTAGTGAATTTTGAAGTTCGATAGCAATATACTTAAATATATCATCGCTAAAAAGAAGTATTTAGTGATTTTTTGGTGATATTGAACCATGCAGAGTTTCGAAAAATATAATGGCGACACAAAAAAGGATTGGTTAGTATAAAGCATTGTCAGAGAGCACAGACTATATACAATAAAAGAAAAAAAAAAAAACGTTGACATAGATTTGGTACAATCGTCTGTACGTTTTTGTTAATTTTTGCCTGCCTTGAGGTGTGTAATCCCGGACTAATATCCATCACGTATTATCTTGGTCCTCCAACTGGAGCCGCGTCGATTTATTAAAACCTAAAGTTTCTGCCATCGTACTGTGGCTTTCATCAGAGGAATGCACGCTGGCAGAAACGTTAGGTTTTAATAAATCGACGCGGCTCCACCCGGAGAACTAACACAATACACACAGTGACCGCGGTAGATTTCGTAATCATTTAATATCCATTACGTTAGTTAGGTTATATTAGTACTTGCTTCAGTTTTAGTTATCGTTGAATCGTTCGCCAAAGTTATCAAAATAATTCTAAGTTCTGTGCACAATGGAAGTGCCGTTGAAAAAGAAGACCGTTTATACACAAAAATATCGGCACGAATAAGAAACTCAAAACGAGTTTAAAATGGGTTACTACTTGTGGTAAACGAAGCTATAAGAGCTTTTTGTACCTTTTGTCGTTGTGAAATATTCGCCAGGATAACTATATAAAGATACACTATGAAAAAATCAACACAAAGACATAAGTGACGTAATTTCCAAAAACAGACGGATTGAATTTTTTTCCAGTATCTAAAGATAATATAGACTCCATTATACTTGAAAGTAAGATGTCTCTGAGAAAAATTCTTCTCGGGTATTCTGTCGGGTAAGTTCTTCTTACAACCATACGCCGAGAAAAAACTTCTCACATACGTTGTCCCTGTTTATTGAAGAACACACATCCATAGCGCAAGTAGACCACCAGACTGATGCTTTGAGAAATGAAAAGAAAAAAAAAAACAACAACAAAAAAAGTGTTGCTGATTAAGTGTCTGTAATGAATATAAGACTGAGTAGAACGAATTGCAGTGAGGTAAATAAAATGTTTTAGCTCCTGATTTCAAAAAGATGCTTTTGGATGACGTTGGGTCTCAGACGTATAGTACACTATTAGACGAATCTACTGACCTCTGTGTATTAAAATTATTGGGCATATTCTCTAGATATTTTAGCTGCATGATAAATGCGGTGGTATCTGCATTTCTAGCATTGGAACAACCGAAGAGCGCTGATGCTCGTGGAATTGCTACTAGCTTGGTACACTGTTTAGAATATCACGGTTTTCTGCAATAGACTTTTGTTGGAATTGGGACAGATAATGCCTCTGTGACAAATAAGGGCGTACATAATATATTGAAAACGGAATACGGCTTAACAGATTTAATTTCTGTTAGATGAATTTGAAACTCTCTGCAGTTAGCACTGGCACATTCTTGTGAGCAAACTTTACCTACAAATATAGAATTTCGCATCAAAGAAAATGGTTCTCACTCATATTCACTTTTGAAGAGTGCAGAGAAATATTTTCGACAGTGTGGAGAAAATCCTTTGAAAATGTTGCAATCTGAAACTTATTAATATTTCGTCACAATGGGAAGAATTGTAATTGTATTTTCTAATGAACAGAGATAATTATTATGCAGCAAATTTAGGTCATTCTATGTACGCCGAGGAGACTAATAGTCTACTATGCTTTTTAGGGAGCATCTTGAATGGTGTACACATTGTAACGAAGAGCTTTGAAAGTGAAGACTCAACTCTTGTTGCCCATCTGAACGCCTTGATTACGTTCTTTAGCTCTATTTGTAATAGGGCATCAGCCTTCAGCTACAACAAATATCACAGGTTATTTGTTCATTACAGTAGAAGACCACTTGAATCCATTACCCTATTGAAGTTACCTTTTTGAATCTCGAGTGCAAAAGACTTCATTATCCGCCGATGTCACAAATACAATCAGAAAACGTTGTATAGACCTTATTATCGAATTAGCGAAAGAGATTCATCAAAGAATTTCCTCAAAACTTATTATTATTTTGAGAAAATTTATCTTTTGAGTGCAAAAAATATTCTTCGCTAAGGCAAAGACAAAAATAGATCTTTCTTCAGAACTACTATTTGCTGACAAAAAAATAGACAAACTCCTACAGTAATAGCATAGTATATTTATTTATTTATTTCGTATGGCAGAAGAATAGTGTATATTGTGTTTAATGGAGCGTTACAAAGAATGTCATTGAATTCTGACGACCTCTCACCACAGCATGTACGGTGCCTGGCGGACGCAATACGTCGCCTGCACAACACCTGTCACAGCTTCGGCAACACGAGCCTAACTAATAGTAATTTTCTGCTCCTATCCATGAACAGTAAAGGAACTTATCTTATACCACAGTTTTTACCACAGGTTTTCAAACGCCTGTAATAAATTTCATGCATTCCACTGACTGATACCAATATGAATACCTAAGACCTTATTTTGTATATAATTACCAATTGCAATCACTTATATTTATTCACGTTATTGTCAGTTGATCTTATTAAGAGATAAGCTTCTTTCACCTTGATTTATTGAGAAAGAAAATAATGATGTTAATTTTTTTTGTAAATTAGTGAGTTTTTAAATTTCTAGTATGATACCGCTTACCACCTTTCCTTATGAATCACTATTTTATTTGTAAACATATTAAAGGGAACCCACTGGCACACAAAGTATCACAGTCATTAATTTACTTAGAATTCATGTTTCGCGACTTAAACATTAGTCGTATAATCCATAGTATCATTGATTATCCCGCCACCGCAATAAAGGAAACATTATAACTAACGACCAGAACGTTGTGCTAGAATGAAAATGCATAAGCACTTATGTATTAAGTAATGTAAGCCGGGGACCGTTTTTTTTCCCGGCACGGATCTGAAATAGTTCCAGTTCTTAGGATCAAAGATTATGACAGTTTGACACAATGGGACGAAATACGAACTTGACCTGTGTTTGACCCTTATGGTGAATAAAATACCTTGAGCTTAAAGAACTCAGACGTACAAGCACAGGAACGATCGCGCTATCGTATAGTTGTTTCAAAGTTTGTGGACTCTAAACTGTTGAATCATGGCTTGTCTTTGACCCTTAAAGTTAACTCTGCAAGATTTCAAGTATTCCTGTTTGCTTCGAAAGCATCACTTAAATATATATATATATATATATATATATATATATTGATGCTGATCATTCATAACGCAATTTTTGGTCATGGTGTCTGTACTCACGTACAGCGAACATCAACAAATACCATTAACGAAAGTGGTCAGTAAAATACCCAAAAAGAAAATAAATCGTAATGTATAAGCTCTAGTGAAGCAAGAACGTTAGGAAAAGTTTTAACTAAATTGAAATTTAGCCTAGACCGGCATGACAATTTACATTTATGGTTATAGCGGAGACCATGAGTAAGTTTTTTAAAGTTTGTTGTATGTTGCTTTCATTAGAAAATTACTACTGAAAAGCAGTGCCACGGTTTTTGAGCCGTAAAATTTATCTATATTTTTTTGACCATAAAATGCTATGAAAAGCAAAACTAATGAACGTTTTAGGGCAATTAAATTGTTAGAAGTTGCTTAGCTATTAAACTGTGGACATAACCTCGAATTTCTTTTAGTGATATCTCTGGTGGCTGTTAATTTGCGAGCGAAGGCTGAAACGTAGCACCGTTTTCCAGCCAATAGCTATCGAGGTGAGTGAGTGAGATGTAGTAGATTTATCCCCTTACCATATTGAAATGTCTTATTTCTGGCTCGAGCACACGTGTAGGGGCGGCATCATATTGCGGCAGGTGAGCGCAGTTAGTGAGGGGGAGCGCGCAGGCACTGTGAGGGTCGCGGTGGCACGCAGCGCGCGCGCATTCCCGGGGTGACCGCCCCAAAGCGAGAACGCGTCTGTCCGCGTGCCTCGCCCGGGGTAATCTCGGCCCCCCGCTCTGGCGCACTGCGGCGGCGAATAAATTCGTCCGCTCGGGCGGGAATTGGATGCGACCACACACCTGAAATATGTCTGCAGGGTCATCGGTATTTCATCTGTCCCCAGTCGGAGACATGTGAAGCCTTGGAGATGAGAGCCTCCTTCCGCGTTATTGTTGTGCCAGCGACAGGGGAGGCTGCGCTATATTGCTTTGATTACTCATTCTCCCGGCATTATTTGATCCCTCATTGAGATCAGCAGTACAAAGGATCGAAGCAATCTACTCTTCTAAGCTTCAAACAAGACTTTTCTTTCGGACTCTTTTACGAAAATCAAAGCATGTTTCTTAAACATTCGCTTGTTAAATTTTCGTTAGGTACTATATTTTAGTACAGACAAAGAAAATATATCCTTCCTAAATCGCATAATCTTTGAATCCCAAATTAATTCTTATTGAAAATCAGCAACTTGGCGTTCATTTGAAACTTCCTGCGAAGATAATGCATTTTAAGCATTTCTTGCAACGAGACTTATTTCTTTAAAAACTGTGAACTATCATATTTTATTAAGTTCCTTTAAACTTCGTACAAGCGGAAATAATCTTCGATTATTATCATGATATCAAAGACGAAGAAAATCCAACAGAAGATATCTACAACACAAATTAACCATACATTACATGCTAAGGCCATACTAGAAGAATGCTTTATCTCCTTTCTCACATTTTTTTTAAAATTACGGAGTTTATATTACATATAAAATATCATGCTAAGATGTCAACTAGACTATAGCTTCATAACTGATACACAATTTAGTAATACGTGTTATTGGGGGACATTACAGCCGATAATTATTGAGTAAATAATTCGAGGATCAAATTTCATACTTCTCTTGAAACTCGTATCGTTGGTCAATGTCTTTTATTAATTCAGGCAATGCTGTCAGCAGATCGTTGATGTATCGGTGTAATAAATATACAACTATAGGCTGATTTCGTATCTAATCACAGAGTTAACTTGTGATGGATATGGAAGGGATGAATAACAATTATTCTATATTTCCTACGTTTGCAGTTACTTATGATTTAATATAGAACAGAATCAGGCCTAGTGATAAGTGATTAAGTGACAATGCTGAACAGGATCGATTTTAACGAGACAAACAGTTTTTCTTCGTTTCCTGCAGAAAAATACCTGAAAAATGAGTTTCTTTGCTCTAAATAAACAGCGTAAATACATTGCTTCATTTTCTGTAACAGAGTAATGACTCAGGAAGTGTGAGACGAGGATTAGTATCAACGAATAATTTGTGATAAACATACAAATTATTTCTGAAATTTGCGATTTAGGAGCCTAAAGGTTGGGAAGGTAATCACGACTGCTGGTATGTAAGGTCCGGAGTTTGAACCTTTTCCTCTTGCACTACCACGCCTACGTAGTGGGGTAACACTCGACTTTCGATTTTGCATATTTCAGTATCCATTACTTTTTTTCTTCTTCTCCTTTATCCTCTCAACTGTCAAGCTGGTGCGTAATTTTTCTTTGGTAATTTAAACTGGGGCTGCTTCTTCTTGCCTTTCTTTACTGACAGAAGTGTATTTACGAATTTATTGTTTAGTTTAAATGACTATGACGTGTGTATGTTGAGTGTTGTTTGTGTTACGAACGAACATGATTTTTAATAACGGCTATAGTCTACTCAACGTCATTACTTTGCACGTCTATTGAGACGTGATTATTCTCTATTAAACTCTCGCAGTGACATGTCTGTGGTCATTGTCCGTTAAAACAGTTTGACGACTGGCCTGTGATCGTGCAGACGTCAAGTGTTTGCGGGGACTGCGAGAGATAGACAGACACCCCTTAGTTCAGCACGCTGGCACGCTGTTTGCCCGAGTCAACAGAAGGCTAGTCGCAGCAGTAAGTCAGACTTAACGATAGGCTGAGTCAGCTGACAAAGCTCTCAGCACTTCCGAGAGAGAGAAAGCGTGAGATGGGTCTCGCATATCAGTTGGAGCTGGTCCCCTTCCCACAGAAAATATTTTAATTGATGGTTTATTATTCCACAGACTCTCGATTATCAAATGTTTTTTCCCTTAACGACGCTGAAAAAAGGGGAGCGGAATAACTGAATGTCTGATATTTAAAAGAACACTCAGTGCAAATATATATTCATTCAAAATATTTTCAGAAATGTTCACATCGTGAGCAATGACTTCTTCGGTGGCAATGATCAAAGGTTTTGTTTCCCATGTCTCAATTTCTATTGAAAAATTTCTTGAATTTAAGAGATTGAGAGCAACATTCGACTTTTCTTCCTGTTTAAAGACAGAATTTTGCCGACAGCAGAAAAAGCATCCATGTCCTTTCTCTTGGTGATTACTTCTCTTTCTATGCCCAATAACCTGGCTCATCGAATAAACCATTTAGATCATAGTTCTAAACCTATTTTGCCTTGACGGCCCCTTTTGGAACAAAACATTACTCACCGCCCCCTATTTTCAGAAAAAAGAACGCACTGTCGTCCTTTCTTGAAGAGAATAATGTAGCCCATCGTGCTCCATTCTTTTTGCCCCGTAACGCAACTTTGATTCAGTACTTCGATGCCGCCCCTCTTAAGTGAAGTGTGCAATATCATAAATGTAGAAAACAAGAACATATTTCTAAAATTACTTTATTAAAAGATATAAATAATACTGATATATTTTTTTCACATCTTGATTAACAAATAAATATTATGAAAAAAATATTATTAGAGGTCTGAACTAGGTATAATGAAACTAATTTTTCAATATTTTGTGCCTTGTTTGTCATAAAAAAATCTTAAATCATAATGTTCCACTGTTGAAAATGTGTTTCTTTTGGAATCCAGTAAATTGATGATTACACTAAATCCTCGTTTTGCTAGATATGATCATGAGATTTCATTAAAAACATTTTTGATGCAACCCTTAAAGCCAGAATGAATACTGGAAAGCATGGGTGTGGTGCTGGTCTTCAACGTCCCGTGTGTTCTGTTCAACGACAACCGGTGGGTGGTACCGCCTCCGTTAGGAGCCACCGATTTTGACTGTTTTCTTCGACTAGAAGTGAAACCTAGGAAGATGGTAACTCTCACTCCCCACTAAGGATTGCAGTTCCGCAGGACATTGTGGGTTTGCCGTCAAATCACGCGTGATTCTCCGGATCCAGCGTAGTTTTCGAGAGTGTTATCAATTTAAATCACGATTTTCATTTAATGACTAAATAAATCAACTTAAGGGTTAAAAAATAAAAAGCAGCAGTTAAATATATTTTCGCTTACAAAAAGACATTAATTAAATATGTCTAGCCTCTCTTAAAGTATAATTCAGAATTGTAGCCTCTGTATTTACAATTGTAACAATAAATTAATCTCATGACTTTAAACTAATTTCATGCTTTTAAATTCTTATTTTTCAATTTAATTCTACCTGTGTTCTGTTAGTTATGCTTCCATTTTGTCCATGTAATTTAACATTTTCACTTTCAAATTGTCAAATTTATTTTTATCGATTTACATCGGTCTTAATTTGTTCGCCGTAGTGTATTACATACCAGACGACATCTACCTCAAGTCACGGGACAAACAGCGGGATCTCTGCTTATTTGAAATTGGGTTTGCTTATACCTGCGTTTCGCTTTTATGCTTCCACTTTAACGTGGACCTTAACATTCTCTCTTCGAAAGGTTCCAGATATTTCTAACTTTACTTTTATCTATCTGGAAATGGTTTAATTGTCTGCAGTGGTACATTTCTTGCTAAACAACATTATTTTGGTTAAGTCACGTAACAGACGAGAAGGGTACACTTACTAATACTACTCGGCGAGCTCTCATTCGAAGTTTCGTTGCCTAACTAAATACGTCACTTTACTGCGTCGTGCAGAGAGAGGAATTGTTGCTGGTATATTTCTTCGTTTCTAACTTTCTTCTGTCGAACGGCGTTTACACCGTGTCTTCCACCTAATTTGAAAATGGAAAGTTTTCATGTCACTTGTAATCGTGAGATTCTAGCAAATGCCGACCGAAGAATACAAATTCACGTTAAAAAACGCTACAATGGTACGGGCAAACGGGGCATTGCAACCGTTATCGCCCGAGTCGGGCGAGAAAACGACAACATGGTTGCCACGTCGCGCAGACTAACAGATGCTTTCGCGCCATTTTAAGGATTCCGGATCCGCGTAAATTTGTGCGGGATCCGCCAGACTGTTGAATGGTGCGGGATCCAGCGGGATTGCGGGATCCCGCTTTATTGGATTGCAATTAGTAGAATAAACAAAGTCGAGATGGGAACAGCCATTTTAATATTTTCTAATGTAAGATGTATCAGTCCTAAATGTTTCATCTTTACATTTCTTTGCGAAGTATTATATAATTCATAGAGATTCAGAATTGGATCCCAGCAGAGAGAAGGATAACTGCAAATAAAACAAATTTTTATATGGTTTGCCTTCGCGGGCTTTTATTATTAGTGGCGGGAAAGAAGTGGGAGCTAATAATGGTCTTTTGAAAATAAACAACTCAATATTCACCTGTATTGATTCTAAGAAACCATAGAAAAAAGAAATATGCATGACTGGACCGGTATTTGGAATCATGTCTCTCAAATACCAGACCTAACCGATAACTACACACCTATCAGGCTTGTTGATAGGAAAGACTGTTGGTTGCAGATATTAATTAATCTAAATTATTGAGTGAATATAATTTTTAAAGGGCTAAAGCCTTTAGTTTTACATCGCACTTTAAACTGTGAATAATGTCCACACTCCTGGCACATATTCTGTGATGTATGATATGTCACGAGAACAATGCATACGTATTTCGAATTCATCACGTTTCTTGCTATTAGAAACAACATTTTTCGATGGTGTTTATTGTTCCCTACATTTCTGTACACTTTTTTTGTTTTCCGCCGCACTAGAAACCCAGAAAGACTCGTAACAATGCAATAATGGAAACCAAATTGCACCCCGAGGCTGCTGTTTTAGCAGGCAATCTCGCAGCAACAGATTAGATAAAACGTAACACTGCAATTTCCGTGTGCAGTGGACTACATTTGTGCGGTCAGGAATAAAGGCAGGCCTATTTTACATTTAACTACGCCGAATCCCAAGTGAATAGTAAAGAAATCGCTGACTTGTCAGTATTATTAAAACATGTTTTATATTATGCTTGTGAAGTAGACTACTGAGTATGATTGTTTACTTGTGTTTATGTAAACCACAAAAAATTATAAGTCATTGTTTATTAACAGTGAAGACACCTGCTGCCCCAAAGAAGCGTTTTTTTTTTTTTTTTAATTTTCATCTTATTGGATATTTCTTTCGAAATACCAATTCTTATAGAATTGTAAATCAGTAACACAAATCTGTCTCTGTTTTACACAGTCACATGAAAAATCCCTAACCATTTCAATTATGTTTACGGTACCAACGGATGTTTACAAAGTGAGTAAGAATGTTTTATGAAGCGCGACGGGTGCGCGGTAACGCTGTGACCTCTCGTTCGGGAGGACGCCGGTTCGACTATTCATATTTCGGTTTTCCATAGTTTCCAGAAATCATTTCTGGCGAATGCCGGGAAGATTCTTTCAATAGGCCATTGCCTCCCGTTCCTTGCTCCCCCCCCTCTCCCCTTCTCCCCGTCTATTCTCGCCTCTATTGACCTCGATGTCAATCAGAGGTATACCGCTGATTAAAAATAATAACGCAATACACAGTTACAAATGTCTAAACTGCAGAACAGTTTCCAATAGTCGGAGACTCTCTGCAGATACTCAAAGCACAATTCCTTAATTTTCACTAGTATTAACTAGCCTCAAAGCCCATGAAAATGACGGGATTAACGGAGTGTTATAGTAATTTAATTCTCTGTAGTTGCTGCTTAATTAAATAGAATTATTATAAAATAAGGCTCATTGTGCTGGTGCTGTAAAAAAAGTTTCCTTAGTCACTAGGTCTAGGATTCATTTCAGCCTAACCCCAACTCCGCTAATATTGCCGCTAGAAAAGCAATTTTCAATCACACGCGAATTAATACATTCCCTGTATCTCATGTCAGTGTCACCACGCATCACCATATAAACTTGATTTCAAATCTTCACAGGTTCTTACAACTTTCTTTTTTATTACCAGTGATGAAGATCGATGGTTTAACGGCTGACACCGCTTACATGGGCTGAAATAATGACCCCAGTGAAAACGAAGGATATTAAAAATAAATCTTAACAACTTACGCTATGCCAAGTAATATTTAATTGTGGTTTAGGCCACATAGATATCGATCAATTTGTAAGTTCTTACATTCAAACCATTTCAGTAAAAAAAAAAAAATAATAATAATAAAAAACCCTGATGATTAATATGTCAATTTAAATATATACTTTTCTTTAAGTGTTAATTTCTTAGCAATTGCTTAAATAAATAGAAATGTTATTAAATAAAATTCAATGTAATTCCTGATGCCTTGCGCTGCAACAAAAAGTTTCCGTTTCCATCCGTGTCCGGGTTGCATTTCAATCTAACCACATTCTACTCTAAACTTGCCTCCAGTAAAAACTCCAACAGTAACATAAATAAATAATATCACCCTACGAATGTGTGCAACAGATTTCAGACCAAGACGAAAATTCCCTAATGAGTCCCAGTGATTGCGCAAAAACCTAAATTTGATCAAAAATCTTCAAGGATTTTTACACCGTTCTTTTCGTTATCCGTGATTCAGACCGACATTGCAACGTTTGAATAGCTGTCATAGTTACACGTTGCGGAAATAATAGCCTCAGTAATATTACTCCGTGAAAACAAAGAATATTCAAATAAATCTTATAAACTTAGATTAAACATAATATTTGTTTTAATTGTAGCGTAGGCTGCCCAGTTCACGATCAGTGTGCAACTCTATCCGTTCAAACGATTTATAAATTTCAGTAATAGGGCACAGTTTAAATTATTTAAAAAAAAAAACTAAATTATTCATTCCCTCTGCTGTAGCGTCAAATGCCAGTTGTAATTCTGATCCATGCTAATTATCAATTTAATCAAAGCTTGCACTGACATTGATGTTCGAAAATTTAATCTTTTATCTTACATATCTAAGGTCAAAGAATTTAGGGAATACTTCTATTTATCAAAAGAGTAATACGTAAATAAATGCATCTAATTATTGATATAACGATTTAAACACAATACATAATTTTTGTCAGTGTTCTGTCAGTTAATTTATTCGCGGATGCTTAGAAATGTTATTAAAAAATCTTGCATTACCAAGAACAATGGCGTAAAATGTGACATCATTGTCCGACGTTATAGTGTGATGTCATGAGATGACAGGTGACTTCATACATGTCAGACTTGGTTCTTATATGTACAAATTGTTTATTACTAATTTCCATCTCTGCTTACAAAATTTATTTTGAGAGTTTTAAGCATACTGTGACCAAGCTAAGCTGAAGTTCCATCCACGATATAGGTGAATCAACAGTACCTGATAATCCTCTTATCCGGTCTTCAAAACCACGTGAATACATTTGTTGACTATAGTACAACATAACATGACTAATTTTATGCCATTTCCATAGTAATGTAAACAAATCTTATATAACTGAGGGGGCCACAATTCTCGTTGCCCTATGTTACCATTTCCTTTCTCACAATCCATTGAAATATAGAAACTGCTCAGACAAGTCCCAACACAAGGCATACAGAAGAAAGAATTCCTACAAATATCATCCCACCGTTTGTCTGCTACAGTGAGAAATTGAAAACTGTGAACTTCAGAAAGTAAATAACTTACTTCATTATTGATAAATAGAACATAAATGTAACTTAAATCTATCTCTATCTAATGTATAAAAGTATGCGTTTATATATTTTTGTATGTTCTTTCTGCAAATCCACAGTTTTTACCCAATCTCGATGCAACTTTGCAGACTAATTAATTAAAACAAGGAGAAAAATACTCTGTACCTTTGGTTTAGAAAAATCAACCCCCTTTCGCTCCCAACCCCTTAAAGAAAATTACAGTTCAACTTTTAAGTTTTTTGCAAATATCTCGAAAACGCTAAAGGAATAAGTATATTATTAAAGCTAATAAAATTTTCTGTTTATTGGCGTTGTACCCGTTTCGGTTGGCCAATTAGAGATCTAGAAATTCGAACATGAAATTTAGTAGTAGTTTTAAAGTTGATATGGTGAAACACAAAACAACAGATTTTCTCTGAACTTGATGAAATTTTGCACAATTATTTTTTAAAACAAAGAGAAAAAATGTTGTCTACCTTTGCTTTTAAGTAAAACCAGCATCAAAACTCTTATATTCAATCCCTGAGCAAGTGTTTGTTGTGGTTGTTGTTTTATGGCGCGACAACGACTGGGTTATTAGCGCCTGAAAAAGTGTCAGGTAGTAAATAGTACTATTTAAGATTTTTTATACATGCCAATTAAAATAACTGTGTGATATTAAATGTGTTGTACATAATCACTATCTCATCACAGGCAAAAATTTTTAATGCGGAAGAGAATCGTCGGCTTCAGCGTCTAAGAGAAATTTAAGTGCAGATAATTAAATTTCTAATAAAATTAGTTAATAGTAATTGTTATTGCATTTATCTTAGACAACTAAGTTCTGCCATTATAGATTTCATTCGTTTGTAATTTCTATGCACGTTAATTTTTCATATCGATTGTGTGGGGACAAACGATATTTATTTGGTGGTCATAACGTTAAATGCTTTTGTCGTCGCAGAGGAGCTGCTAGTTGAGTTCCAGCAACCGTCGGGTCAAGTGCCGCATTTTCTGAGTATTTTATTTTAAAGTGTTGTAGGTAGATTTTATCTTTGAATATCTTCTGTCGTCGCAGAGGAGGTGCTAGTTGAGTTCCAGCAACCGTCGTGACGAGTGTCGCCATCTGTTTACCTATTTTAAAGTGTTGTGATAACGTTTGATTTATTTGCGTTAATTGAATTATAACAGCGTGCTCTAATCGTGATCGCATTTATTTGTTTTTTCTATAGGGAAGTATATAGAGCTTATTTGATTTTTATTTAGTACATTGGTTGGCTAACACCGTTTATCAGTACGTCCTATTAACTACTAAGTGCAGTCGTCTGGTCTAAATTCATCTCCTCAGTAGGTTCTGTTTAGGTCGTGCCTAACGGTTGGTAGTAAGTTGTGAACAGTTTATTTGGATCACTCGGTTAGTTCAACGTTCATCCTCTCCGTTTTTTTTGCTTTCAAAGTAATATGTGTAGGGACTGTGACTGCTGTGTGCAGACGCGGGCTGAGGTGGCTGATCTTCGCGCTCAGCTTGCAGGTATGCTAACGAAAGTTACGAGGCTGGAAGCTGCCATAGGTGGCTGCAGCAGATGTGGAAGGGGTGACCCTGACGAAGCTAGTTTTCTCACAGGTTCTCCCCTACCAAATATCGTACCTGCAGTGCAGGCTAAGATTTCGGAGGCTGTGCGGCAGTCACCTGATGGTGTCTGGCACGTGGTTTCCGGACGTCGACGCCGCATGCGGGGGCAGGCGTACAGGTCTGAATCCCAGGAGGGCAAGCCTGTACCACTGTCCAATAAGGTTTGATGTGTTGTCTGGATCTGATTCAGATCCACAATCGTCAATCAGCGAGTTGTCAGCCCCCCCCCCCCCCCGCCCGCTAGGTCTGGGCGATCACAGAAGGGGATTCTGGTGATAGGTAGCTCCAGCGTTAGGCGTTTCATTGAGCCCCTTAGGGACATGGCGAACA
Source organism: Vandiemenella viatica (assembly GCA_031002005.1). NCBI lineage: Eukaryota > Metazoa > Arthropoda > Insecta > Orthoptera > Morabidae > Vandiemenella > Vandiemenella viatica. The sequence continues at coordinate 275,886,661 of JARYHS010013630.1, forward strand.
CGTCTGGGATGAAGTCCAATGTCCATTTATTGTGCATTCCGGGATGTCTGATCCATGATGTGGAACAGGCCATCCCGGATACCACTGAGCGGATGAGGTGTAGCCAGCTGCGGATTGTAGCTCATGTCGGCACCAATGATGCTTGCCGCCTTGGGTCGGAGGGTATCCTCTCTTCCGTCCGGCGGCTTGCTCATACGGTGAGCTCTGTGGTTGATGGTTGCAAGATTTCGGCTGAGGTAACCATCTGCAGTATTATCGATATAACAGACTGTGGACGTCTGGTTCAGAGCCGAGTCGAGGGTCTGAACCAGAGACTGCCTCGTTTCTGCGATAATCATGGCTGCAGATTCCTTGATCTTCGCCCTGGGGTCGAGTCGTGTAGGGTTCCCTTGGATAGATCAGGTGTGCACTACACACGTGAATCGGCTACACGGATGGCAGGGGCCGTGTGGAGTGCATTGGGGGATTTTTTAGGCTGAGGGAGGAAGACCCGAAACTGGGATTACAGTCACGGGCAGCCCAATTAAATTCGGCACCATATGTTAGGAGTAGCGAAAATCAATCTCGACCGTTAAAAGTACTCGTTATAAACTGTAGAAGTGTTTGTAATAAGCAGCCTGAGCTTGAATGCGTTATTAGTAGCACAGAAGCTGATATTGTATTAGGTACTGAAAGCTGGTTAAAACCGGATATAAATTCAGCAGAAATTTTTAACCATAGCATGAATGTTTTCCGTAAGGATAGGTTACATTCAAATGGAGGTGGTGTATTTATAGCTGTTCGTAAACACCTGTCGTGTAACGATATAAATATTGATTCGGTCTGTGAAATCCTATGGATTAGACTAAAAGTAGCTAGGACAAAACTTGTAATAGGGTCTTTCTATCGTCCACCAGATGCAGACGGAGGTGTTGCTGAGGCCTTAAGAAATAACGTAAGTAATATAGCTCGTCAATTTCCGGATCATGGAATAATACTAGGAGGCGACTTCAACTTGCCATATATTAACTGGAGTAATTACGCCCACGTTACTGGTGGCAGGGATAAAATATCCTGTGAGATTATTCTCGACATTTTCTCAGATCTTAATCTTGAGCAGCTCGTCACTGAACCAACGCGGTGCGACAATGAAAACGAAAACATTTTGGATATTCTCGTTACAAATAGGCATGAATTATTTACGGACATTTCTACCACCACGAGAATAAGTGATCAAAAAGCTGTAATTGTTACAGAAAAATTAAAAGTCGAGCGCAAAAAGAAATAAGAAAGGGTCGTTTACAGGTTCGAAAAGGCCCCAAAGGAGAGTTTAAGAATGTTTTTGAGGGATAAATACATTACCTTTATAGAAGGAATTGGCTCGGTTGAAGAGATGTGGCTTCGATTCATAAATATAGTCAGGGAAGGTATGGACATACATATACCGAAAAGGACATCAGGGACGGGAACGATCCCCCGTGGTATACGCGTGAAGTTAAAAGGTTACTTAAAAAGCAAAGGAAGATTCATGCACGCTCAAGAAGAACGATGTATAGGAGTGATTTAGAAAAGCTAGCTGAGACAAGAGGACAGGTCAAGAATGCGTTGCGCGAGGCCTTTAATGACTTTCGATGCAACTCACTTTCCAAGAGCCTCATTGAAAATCCAAAGAAATTTTGGTCGTGTGTAAAAAAAATAAGTGGTTGTGACAACAATTTGCCAGTTCTACTACAAGACGGTCGGGAAGTTGATGACAGCCGCGACAAGGCTGCCGTATTTAACGCCGAATTTAAAAATTTCTTCACTGACGAAAACATGGAAAACATTCCCGTTTTTCCACGGCGTGTTGAATTTGAGATGGATCAAGTACAAATTGATAGTGTAGGTATCATAAAGCAATTAAAGCTCCTGAAGTGGGGGAAAGCGCCGGGTCCCGATGGTATACCAGTAAGAGTATTTTCGGAATACGCGGAAGAAATAGAACTATTTCTGTCAGACATATTTCGTAAATCTTTAGAGGAAAGAAAAGTACCTTCTGACTGGAAAATTGCGCAGGTGATTCCCGTTTTCAAGAAAGGAGATCGGAGAGATCCTAGGAATTATCGACCGATATCGCTAACATCTGTTTGCAGTAGAATTCTGGAGCATGTCATATGCTCTAACGTTATGAAGTTACTAGATGAAAATGAGCTACTTACAGCATACCAACACGGATTTCGGAAGAACCGATCATGTGAAACGCAACTGGCTCTATTTTCACATGATGTAATGAAAGTTATTGATGCAGGATCAAAAGTTGATGCTATTTTCTTGGATTTTCAGAAAGCATTTGACTCTATTCCACACAACCAACTCTTAGCGAAGATCCGATCGTACGGTATATCTGATCAGATTTGCGAATGGATACGTGATTTTCTAACTGGTCGGTCACAGTATGTCGTTGTAGACGGGGAAGCCTCTTCTAAACTAGATGTTACTTCGGGCGTTCCTCAAGGGAGTGTAATAGGACCACTTCTTTTCTTAATTTTTATAAACGATCTCGGCGACAACGTTAACTGCAGGATGCGATTTTTTGCTGATGATGCATTTATTTATAGGGAAGTGAGGTGCTCCGACGATTGCTTAGAAATTCAGCGCGATCTGGATGTTATTTCGGAATGGTGCCGTAAATGGCAGCTTACACTTAACTGTAAAAAGTGCAAGGCAATGCACATAAGTAATAAAAAGACCCCGCTTGCTCAGGAGTACAGAGTTAACAATTCAATTGTTGACACTGTGGATTCCCTGAAGTATCTTGGGGTAACAGTACAAAGCAACATGAAATGGGACTTGCACATAACTTCCGTTGTAGGCAAAGCTAATTCCAAACTATGATTCATAGGACGTATTTTGAGAAGTTGTAATGCTCAAACAAAGGAAATAGCGTACACCACACTAGTGCGTCCGCATTTGGAATACTGTTGTGATATTTGTGATCCGTATCGCAAGGGATTGATTGACACATTAGAGAAAGTACAGAGGAGAGCCGCTCGATTCGTGACCGCTAGTTACAGTCCTTGCGGGTCACAGAGCTGATTCGTGGGTTGGGCTGGGATTGTTTGGCGGACAGACGACGTCGTTTTCGTTTGAATTTGCTGGAGAATATGCGAAAATCTTTAAGTTACGAGTGCAACGAAATACTTGTTGCGCCAACCTATTTAGATCGCAATGATAGGAGGGATAAGATTAGAGAAATAAGATGCCGTACTGATTCATTTATGTATTCCTTCTTTCCTCGATCTGTTCGGGATTGGAATGCGCAAAATTAGGATTGGTGCTTAGCACCCTCTGCCACCCACAGTATTTGTGATTTGCAGAGTATAGATGTAGATTTAGATGTAGAAAAAAACATTTTTAAAAAGGTATGTAACACTGCTCCAGACTTTATTAAAAGTAGTTTGGCGGAGTGCAGCTAATCAGGAAAAAACAATGCAAAGTTAATAACAATCATCTTGAATATGTCCAAACAATGATCTATTTGTCAAATTTATTTTGAATGATACCTAAACTTGTATCAAAAGTTTTATGATAATTTCTTAAAGCAACTCCTATACAATATTTTATGACGTAAGTGCTATAGAACCGACATACAGATACTGCGCTTAACAAATTGCTGTGTTTTATTGGATGTAAAAAGGGATTAAAAATAATTCCTTACATAAATAATTTATTGTAAGAATAACAATTTATATCTTGTCCATCATTTAAGCACTGACAAACATTTCTGGGTTGAGAATTAATAAAGACCTTTATATTAAATAATATTCGAAATGCAGACTTTTAGGATCTATCTAGAAGTGATTATGATTTAGCACCGTAGTGAGTGAGCGGAACCCATCTGACCTCATGTTCGGTAGGACGATTGTTCTAATCCCCATCAAGCCATCCAGATTTAGGTTTTCCATGGTTTCCCCAAATCACTCCTTCAGAAGGCCATTACTACTTAATAATTTCCCGATCCTTGTCCACACTCCTTTGCCACTTCTAATGACCTCGACGTCAACGATGCATAAAGTAAAAAAAAAAAAAAAAAATTATTGCCAATATAGTTTAACTTAATGCGATTCATATATCGTCAACATTTGTAAACTATATCGAAGTGAGATATCCGAAAATTTTCTGAAACGTTACGTATAATGAGAATCCTTCATACATTCATATCGGTAAGATCAAAATTAACAGAACTTATGACGACATTTTTGTGTAAAAACAAAGGCAATAAAAGTTTTCTTGAATGATTTTGTGCCGTATACCTTTCACCTCCCGTCAATACAAGATAAATTACAATTTTCATAAACTGATATTACGAGATTTTGCAGTATTTCGGATTCTTTCTAAGCATCTTCTGCTCGCTTTAAGGTAATAATTTAAATTTAAATGCGTATGGCAACATTGGTATGGATTTTCGATTTACCACACATACCGTACCCTTCTCGTTGCTCCTCAAGTCTTACTTACCCTGTAAACCTACCGGGTGTTGAGAATCCGCTGTTTCATGTGGAATCCGAACCATGGAAGCGTTCTGGTGATCTTCACATAGCACAGCAAGTTGTGTGAAAGCTGAAGGTCAAAAAAGTAGAATTATTTACGAGGTCATTAAATCTTCGGTCAAAGTTAGATTTAAATAATTTTTTTAATGACGTTACGCCTCGTCTACGTCGTAGTCATTAGAGGTAAAACAAGGCCAGGGAAGGAATTCGGCCATCGTCTTTTGAAGGAATCATACCGGCGTTGAGGAAACCATAGAAAATCCAAATCTGGATGGCCGGAAGGAGATATAAAGCAAAATGCAAAATGCCCGCCACTAGAAGCTCAGTTAATAAATCTGCAATCACCAATGGAAATGATTATCAGTGAAGACATTTGAGTGAGCGATCAAATCAAAAAGTATTTGGATTACCACAACTTTAGTAACAACGGGAAAAAGGTTTGTATTGACAGTCACATAACTAACAAACCTTTTGCGGGGCTCTTCACCTCGGTTTGTGATAGTAACTCAACCCGCCTGACGCTACTTGGTTAGGCCGCTATTGAAGTGCGGAGCATCAGTCATGGAGCAGCTAGCTGCGTTACTGCCGGGGGTCGGAGTCAGCGCTCCTTTGGTCCTGGGACGGCGCTATCCGTCGCGGGCAGTTAGCCGCGGCCCCTACCATTACGGACGATGCCCGTCATTGAGCCCTACCTGCGCTGTGCCGAGCTCTACAAATGGACTGCCGCCCTGATGGAACCGGCGCGGCGGCCTTTCCCTGCTGGCAATTCAAACTCCTTCGTCGCAGGCCAAAGTGTCCCCTGCTGGCGCAGTGTAATTGATGGCCTCCGCTGACCCGTGTCCTCCGTCTGCCCTACTCTACTTTTCTTATTACAACACGTTGGAAGCGACAGTCGGTGAGTTTCATTACATTTATCTGGTGACAATATTTTCCATTACTGACCTCTCCAAAATGCGATATATCAACTGGAAAACAGTTAAAGCCATTATTTTGAAATTTTTAGTGCTCTCAGAACGTCAATACATTAAGATCGAAACTCTGATTATTAATACGATGTGTTACTAGCTGTTACTTGTATATGCGAAATCAATCCGCTATATGTGATCAGTATGCGTTTGTATCAAAGCAACTGAAGTGTGTAATGGAATGACGAAAATGGGTGATTCCGTGCATTTTTATATTCAACGTATAAAAAGAATAATGAAAAGAATAACAGAGAGGCTTCTCAGCATTTGCTGGAAATCCCAAATAACCCGCGCCAAGGAGTCGCGGCAGCCAGGGACAATGTACAGCTACCCCACCTAACGGAACTGGTCAGGCACATAATCCATTAGCTCCAGGAAAATATCCCACAAAGGTGAACCGACGTTCGGCGACCTCTTTTCGTCAACCGGGCGTTTCTGGAGGTCATATTTGGCGAATATGCCCGAGACCGTACAAATTCGCAGGGATCTCTAAAATACAATGTTGGCCAATCGTCATAGCTTGTGTATGAGAAACCCATTAGCAGAGCCAGTCAACGGAGGACTATTCTCCGCGTAATTCTAATTTCCATGAATTTCTTTCTGTGTTAAAAATGCCATGGGAAAGAGGCGTGCTACGACGAGCGACGGAGAGGAACTTTTACTGCGGACGCGAGAGAGGGACTTGACGTCCAGTCTTCCGTGTGGAATTAGTGCTTGGCTTCCGACCCGCTAGGCTGGAGATACTGAAGCCAAATCTCTCAAGGTTTGGGATTTTTCTGCCTTGGTATCGAATCCGAGGGTTCGGAACAAGCGTACTGTGGCAGTGAGGTTGCTTGGGAATCATTCAGTACGTTACATGAAGGACGTGGAGGCCTGTCCGCTATAGCTAATATGCTATAACATTTTCGCCGTCGAGGGACGCCTATCGCCATCACGGCAATAATCCTACGAACAGTGCAGTGTAGTACTTACATGCAGTCATTGGGTACAGCCATATAACAACATTTCAAACGTTAGGAGCTTTCCGATAGCAACACTTGGTGGATAATTTATATTATCCTTGCACCAGGCATTTGAAATCTAATGTAGTTGATTTTTGGTTCCAGATTGTTATGAAGGGAAAATTCCATTCAAACCAAGTGTGAAGCTTTGTTGTATGTCTATTAATGTTGAGAATTTGTTTCATGATCAATTAGTAGTGTGGAAGTGCTTAAATTTTGTTGTTTGTTGATTAATGTGTTGCCAATTGTAAGACGACGCTTTCCTGGATACCAATTTTTATGATTGAATGTATCAATATTAAAAATCAATAAGCCTCACCTGTACGCCTGTATGAGTACCAAATAAATTAGCAGCATAAGGTTTTCTTTCAATTATAAAAAGAGGAGTAAGAACGTTTTCACCCTTTCCTCCCACCCAACCAAACTCCCACTACAAGTGTCTGCCTTTATCAGCCTCTGTATGAAAAGAATTATAAGAGAGGTTAATTATTATATAAGTTAAATATCAGAACAGCTTCTTTATTATTAATAATCTGTCAATATTCGAGTCTAATGTATCAATCAATTTGACAACGATGGTTTGAGTGCATAGCATTATATGGGATTCACTGTAGTTTTAACAATGTGTTATTTTCTTTGGTGACATTAAATAAGTTTCAGAAGACCATGAGGCGTCTCATAATTGTGAATCCATACTACAATTTTCTTATCCGAAATTAGAGCAGATTAACATTTCAAATAACAATAATGATTTTACTACAACCCATATGTCGATAAAATAAACCGATATACAGCTTTGAAATAAATGTCCTCCCAAAATGCCGTGGAACTAATCAAAACGAATTTTATTCTGTTCCATAAAAGTGGATACTAAAAGTTAGCACAAGGTATTCATTTCCTCATGGCTGTTATTTATGAAACCAGTTGAGCATTGGTAAATATAAAATGTGTAGTGAACCTTTAAATATTTCATAAATCAGGTAACCACCCAAAAAAATTTGATACAGAAACTCATAAAATATGTTAGGTGCCCATAAATGTGGATGTAAACACTGATACTTAAGACAATTTTGGCACTAAGAAAAAAACTGACACCAAAAAATTTACAGGTTAAGCAAAATAATTCTATTCTTCTAGCCGTTATATGTGATGTACATCAACTAAACAACGTATTAATCATCAAAGGCCATTTTAGACTAAATATGAAAAATTCCATATTCTCAATTCCATTACTTATTTGGGATCAGAAGTCAAATTTGAAGCTATTTTTGCTATTTAATTGTCGTGACTTAATTGGGAATAGCCATGCATAGAATTAAAGATTCACAGGCATGTTTCTTTATAGCACTGCATAGACCGGGGTGCGAAAATTTACAAACAGAGCCAGTAATCTTTTTGAGGAGTGGGTGATAGATAACAATTTCTTTGGGTGAAATAATGCTTAGACAGATCATAGAAGAAAGTAAGAATTGTTTTTCATTTATGCTACGTCGACTTCAAAGTCATTAGAGGCGGGAAAGGATTGAGCGTAAGTAACGGAAAGGAATTCGACCATGGCCATTTGAAGGAACCATTCTGGTATTCGGCTTGAATGGTTTGGAGAAACCATTGAAAACTCAGATCTGGATGTCCAGACGGGGGCTCGTACCCGCGTCGTCACAAACGTGAGGCCAGAGCGTTATCGCTCGTCCACCACGCTCCGTAGAAATAAACGGATGTTTGTTCAAAGTATCCAGTACCGCTATGCTAACAAACATGAAGTCGCGTGGCTTACGCTCTCCAGTCAAACAACGGTGTGATAGCGGACGGCGTGATAGTGCCGACAGGACAAACATAACACACAGGGCTGTTGTAAAACAATGCGAAGAGTGTTAGTGAGGATTAGCTTAAATATTTCACATCACGAAGCTGGATACTAAGTGGGGAATAGTCAGATAATGGGTTTCATGAAACGGATAGACATTTATAACAGCTGAATGGCTCTCAGATGTATTTATTGTTGACTGTGAACAATAAAACGCAAAAATTAGGTATTGAAATATTATAACATGAGAAAGATCTCTGGCTAAATATTTGCCGGAGAAATTTCAGTTACACTGTAATTAGATCAATGGTTTTTACCTACGGTTTCGGCATACTTGGAAGCATAGCAAAGATTACTAAATTCATCATAGTGACAAGAATTACAAAAAATTAAATTTCAAAATAGTAAAACTCCAATATAAATGCCGTGTCTCAAACAACAACTGCGGTAGTTTTATTATAACAGAAGAACATTTTTGGCGTCAAATATTCATAACGATAAAAAATTAAACAACGCGTATGAACGTCCTGCCCTTGACTCACTCCCAATCTTTTCTTTCGCTGGAATCATACGGACTTCGAACCAAATGCAGTTATCATTCCTCCATCGGTAGTGGAAGAAGTGGAAGATCGCTTCAAGGGACAAAGTTACCAAGATCCATATCACCTAAAAGTTACATAATATATCGGTACTATTTATTCTTTTATAACGGGCATACCACCGTTGTTACGCCTTACAACTTAATAAAAGCAACACTTCAGGAAGTATTATTTTTTCATCAAAGAATAGCGTATTGAAGGCAAGAATGTTGCGATCGAAAAACACAGACAATGCTAGAAATAATGTATAATCAATAGTAACTTTGGAATATTAAGCAATAGATCATATAGCTGGTTGGCAAAACAAGAGATGGAAGCAGAAATTTTCTATGTGTATCAAAGATCAATAATCATTCTTAGCCTGGTGATCAAGAAGCTCTTAATGAAAATAATAGCTGTTTACAAAAATTCACACTGTTTCTCAACTACCGTATAAAAGGAGATATTGATTTAACATCTCAGCGATACCAGGTGAAAAAATCTTTAAGAAATATGATTAACCTGCTGTGTTCTACAATTTTTAGTTCTGGAAGTATCTTCAACCAGCTACCTTGTTACTCATTAGCTGCTCTGTAATTTTCTATTTCCCTGATGTCTTTCCACAATGCAAATCCCCCATTTTCCCATGAATGTTGAAATATTACGATCAAGAACTTTTTACTCCACTATTTTATCTTCTGCGATTCTATCAATTTCGTATCAGATCAAGATTTTTGCAGCTTGGGAAGAAAAATTTATAATCGAATTAAATCACGAGCTGCTACTGAAGAAGCCAAGACACTGCTTTTTTTCTGCACACTAATTCCAATATAATTACGATAACACAAGTGAGCAAGCAAACTACTGCTCTCCGGTTACTGCCATTCTGGGCTAAAAGTTTAATATGGTCCTAAGTAAGATATGCTGATGGAATCCGGGCAGTATGCTACGAGTAAGCAAGATTCTGAGCCGCTTTTAAAGTGGTTCCTTACTAAGTAAACACCAGCACACTTATATTTTCGCTGTTACATATTACAGTTTCAGACACTCTGATTTTGTGGTAAATCTGCCTATTTCAATTTGGATTGATTTGGAAGCCACAGCAATAAAATTTAAAAAAAAAAAAATATTAAATAAATAAAAAAAAAATTAGTGTAACAGTTTAGTGGCCACCAAATGTAAATACTCGTATATAACTTTTTCGCTGTAATAGGCTGATATGATGTTGCGTGATGGCAGTTCTGCGTATACGAGGCCACCGAAATGATCTCTTGAGCCCAGCTATGAGCCCATTAACATATTCTCTGGAAGAGAGCAGCGCTCGCACTCTGAGTGGCTGGTCTCTGCTGTGTAATCCCCGAAGCAACACTTGCTGGTTCCCAGCTTGTAATTAGCTTGGCCGTTGCGAGCCAAGCAGCTTCTCACTCGCCCCGGGGCTGCTACTGCAGTTGCGGATCAGACAACCATGTTCCACCCCGATGGAGGGCACGCATTTAGTTCATACCATTCCACAAGTGTAAATGGTCCCTTGAGGGAAATGTGGAACTTGTCAAAGGAAGCAGTTACGAGGTTTGAGAAATGTCTAAAACTTCGGCGAAATGTGTAATATAACTATGCAACAAGATTTTTTCTTTTTATCTATATATATTTCTGAGCTCATTAACCTATCCTGTGTATCTAAAATTTTAAACGAAATCGAGTTTTGGTTCTGACCTCATGACTTCATCCATGACAGTATGATCGATTAGTGACTAGAGTAGTATCTAATTCCATCGTTAAAAGTACTCAACGTCAGACGAACTCTTTTCCATTGAAATACAAATATAAAAGTCTATTCTCATTAAGTTCATAATAAGTTTTCTGAAAAAAAAAAAAAAAAGTTTCCACAGAAATTCTAAAAGAATTTAAAACTTAGTACTCTGCATATTTAGTAATTTTTGCTTATTTTTTCATTAATCTTGTAATAAGTCGCGTTCCCTAGGCGAGACAGTTTGCACATATCGAGGGAGGGCTATTTTTCGGCGAGCGGAAGCCGCGAGCCGGTTCGTAAAGCCACCCGCTGCGCTGTTGCGAATAACAACAGGGACAGCCAACCTACAGACAATAGTGACCCGCCACTCAGATATTCTGGTATCCTGTTACATGGAATGCTGCTCGGAAGGGGAGTGGAGACGAGACACTTCTGGACTGTATGTCGAGGTGAGAGGAGGGACTGCGAGACCACCGCCATCCTCCGTGGGCCCGAGGTTCATTTCCCGTCGCCGGCAGTGAACAGTGCGCGGACACGGTAATGTGCCTATAAAAGTGAGACTTATTGCAACATATCAAGAGCCCGGAAAATACCCCTGAGAAGCTACCCTGATTAGCTGGATACTTGTTTAAAATATTCAACTGAGCTAACCATCCGTAAAACTTCACATGTCAAAATTGGATGTCTTTTAATTTGTATAGTAAATTCATGTCTTTTGTTACCCATCGTTCATATTCTTGTAACCCCTGAGACATGTCATGTGCGAGGCTTAATATTAACATGTTGATTAAGAAAAGTTTCAATTGCTGACGCCATACAGGGTGTCTAACAAGTTTCAAAGTAGAGCCACCCCCACCAAAAGAGATTATTACATATGGCGCGCCAACCTGTGGCCCGATTGTTTTGATATGTTGCAAACAAGTCGTAATAGTGAGTAGAACTCTCTGTGTTTTCAGCATTTTCCTGTGTGGTTGTAACAGCAGCAATCCAGCACGTACAATAATTATATATGTCATGTGTAATGTTTGTATATTGTAACAGATAGGATTTGCAAGGGCGATATGGACGCAGTTATAGGCTGTACATGTGTGATACATTGAAAAACTCTTTGTTGATTTTCACAGCCATTTTTGATGTATACTGAAATATGTCATGTTCATTATGTTGTCCAATTATGGGAGAATATTGGTGAAATGATGGCTAGCACATGTGTGAGACACTGAAGAGCTGTTTATCAGTGGTTTCCTCACACGTTATATATGAATTTTTTTATGATAATGGTATTTTTGTTGTGTAATTTGGTTATGAGAGCAGAGTTTTCAATGTCTAACGGTTGGAATAGAGAGATATAATGTATATCGAAGTTACATTGATGTGACCTATGTTGATTTTCATGCATATAGTTGACATTCTTTGGAAAATGTCATGTTCATTGAGTTATACTGCTGTAGAATTGGAGTTAAGGATGTCTGTGGTCAGAAAAAAATGTGATAGCTGATATGTGGGTTTTAAGATATTTGTTGATGTTCGCATTTGTTTCGGTGCTTAGACAATTGGATTTTGATAGTGCTTTCCTGTTCTGTGAGTTGAGTTTTTCATGCCTGGCGGTCCAACCAGCGTTGTAATTGGTATATGTGTCTTATGCTAATTGATGGTTTGTTGATGTTTTATTGTTTTGACGGTATTTATTGGAGATTTTATGATGTGGTTGTTGTCCTGTTGTGGAAGTAAAATTAATGTCAGACAGATCAGCGTTGCAAGTCTCATGTGTTTCTCAATTGATGGGAGATAACACATAAGTTAACATGGAAATCAAAGACGGCACTTCAAATTGCGAAGAAGCGATGCCCGTTTCGCACATCTTGGGCGTAACGAGAAAAGGGGATGAAAGTACCATGTCTTTTTCTGGAGAAATGGTTGCTCAACAGCCGGAGTCAGCCAAAAATCCACTGAGCGAAGCCGACAAATTTGACCGTTTGTTCGCAATGATGTCGGAGATAAAGAGCGGACAAGACCGGCTAAAGTCCGAAGTCACAGAAGAAATTGCAGTACTCATAAAAGAGGAGGTTGGTGACATAAGGAATACCGTGTCTGAAGGACTCAGGGGAGTCAAGAAAATATTGAAAACGATGCAGGAAGAACAAATCAGAATGTCTAGCGCCGTGAATCGCGTTAACGAGCAGTCAACACAGATGCAAAGAGAGATGTTGGAATGGAAGAAACGGACGGAAGCGCGAGCAAACCAACTAGAACTGCGAGTCGCTGATGTACAAGCAAGCACTGAAACAGGGATGAATCATATTGGAGGGCAGATCAGTGAGGTACGCCAGATTATCGCCGAGTGTGAAGCAGAGTGCGAAAGTCTCGGTGAGACGCAGAATTTTTCCAGACAAGTTGAAAATGAACTGCATACCCTAGGGAACCAGAGAGAGAAAGTAAGTGTCATCACCAATGGAAACACAGTAATAGATGGAAATGATTCTGGTAACGCCGAAAATGTTGTCGGTATGCGAACGGCGACAAACGCATTACGGAAAGATGACCATAAGTTCGCTGGTGTCTTGCAAGCATGTGCACTAAAATATGTCAAGCCGCCGAAGGTGACGCTTGTAGGAAGTGAACGTATGGACTTGCAGTACGTTCATCTCATTCAAACAGCAAAGACATGTTCAGTGGTTGGGATTTCTACACGAAACCTGTCAGATGGCCGAAAGTCTAAGTATGTCTTGTTAGAACAGACATTTCACGGTAGGGGTCTGCCCGGTGTTCCAATGAATGAAAAGATTTCGGCACAGGTGCCGAAGATGAATGGTTTTCACGGAATGCGTTCCATGACGACGCATGTTCAAAAAGCAGCATGCCGCAACATAAGCGTGAAGTATTTTCATTTCAAGGTTGGAAAAATAAGAGCTCAATGCCGTGATTTCGCCCTTCTGAGGTTGAGAGGGAACGATGGTGTGAAAATCGTTTCCAGGCGATTAAAGTCAACTCATAACCAGCAGACTTATTATGCTTTCTCGATGGAATTGACACTGATGTGAGTTTAAAGATACCTTGTTGTTTGTATTGGTTGTAAATATGACCCTTAATTAAGACTTAAGCAGGTAGTATAGTGGATTTAAGTACAATAGTCTATTCTGTAAACGGTAGTTTTTGTAAGAAAATCGTGTACACACATTCAAGATGAAATGCGTGAGTTCTGATGAAGAAGTAATGAGAGTTCACGTAAGTTTTGCTGACCTGACTGACTTCGCTACCACTGTTAAATACTGAGAAAAAAAGATCGGAATATAAAAGTTGGGATAAAGAAGAAGTAATGTCTTGATAGGCTACGAAGACGCTACATCCTGTGAAATAACCTCGCTTATAAATAATGCGCTTCAAGTGGCGTGGGAATGAAAATCAAAAGTGTTCATCTGCATGAAAGAGAATAATCTAGCGGCCAAATTCAGAATTAAATATGACGATAAGGTTGTGAACGAAATGTTGCTCGCGGGAGTAACCAATACACATAAGATGGTCTTTTCAATAAAAGAGAACTTCCTTTTTGTTTTACATAGTGTGTCGGAGAGAGGTACGGCGTCAGAAAGGCGCAGATGTGTTATGTGCAGATAGGCTGAAGTGGGAACTGAGTGTCTACAGCTGTCTTCTAATGTGGCAAATAAGTCCACCTCATTAAGCTGGGCAGCTCAATCCCTGGAATAGCCAAAAAGCGGCAGAAGTGGATTGTTTCTTTAATTAAATAAAGAACAGCCTCTCGCAGAACAGTGGCCGGTAAACTAAGAAAAGGAAGCAATCAATTGTTAAAATTCATAATTATCTTATGTTCCTGAAGTTCTGGTAATTACGCCCGCGAAGATGTAAAGAAAAATATGAAAGGCCGCATAGATGAGTAAAATGTCCCACTACACGCACTTAATATTGTTTCTCCAGTATGTTCGGTTCAAAAAGGACTGGTGATATACTGAGGTAGCGTAATGTTAAAACAAGCAAAATTATAGCAGTGACAAGGGGTTAGATAGGTTACTGAGGATTTGGAATGCCAAGAAGAAACAGGAGAAAGTGGGTTGTTGCGAATCTGTGAATATCAGCTGGGGCGGATGTTGTCCCTGACAGCAGGGGGGTCAGCAGTGTTTGTATGAATTTCTCGGAATAGGGGAAACAGCAGGTAGACTAATCCCCTAGTCTCATGAGTGGAGCTGGAGCCCGGCAGGTGAGTGTCCTTGACTTTGTTCTGGGTGAATGAACGGGGTGAGATGACCGTTGTTTGCGAAGAAGCAACTTACCATCGCGTAGTGACGCTTGTCTGCAGTTTTGTTTTGAATAGTGTTCCATTCTCATTTGATGAGGCGTGTAAGCAAATGCTGTTAGATTCGAGGTACAAATGTTGTGATTGGTGCATCATCTGTCTTGAGAGTAATTGTTTTCATAGCATGAGTTTTGTTATTTTACGCTTTAATATATATTAGAGGACATTGATTAATGTTATTCCCCTCTAATCTGATGTAATTATATTGTAAGAATTTGGATCATTAAGTTTAGATTTTATGTGATTATTGAGTGGCACTGATTGATATTGCCACGTGTTTTTATCTGTAATTGTATTATGTGTGAAGGGGTATGTGAATTATGGAGGGTTATCTTTTATCCTGTATTGGGAGATTTATATTTTGGAAATTTTAAGATCCTAACGATTCCTCAGAGTTCTAGTTTCTCAATTGATATTCTGGAATTAGTAGAAAATGCATAGATTATAGGTTAAGAACAATAGGTACTGAAAGACTTCGGCTGTGTAGTGGAAGAGTTGTGGAGGGACAACCTCACGTAAAAATGTTCATATCTTATTTTTGATGGACCTGTAACGCTTAAAGACATTCCATTGTGAATCTATAGTAAGTGCTTATGACACACTATCATAAGTATTGTGAACCATTGTTTTTTTATTTTTAGTGTTATATATTTTTTATGTTGTGTGTATAATGTATAATGATAGATTAAGGCTGGACCCTGCTGTTATGTAGATGGTACACTTTGGATGGCTGATGCATTGGGGAGTTTTGCACACGAAGCGAGTTGTATTGTAAACATTCACAGTTTGGCGCCTTTAACGTGTCCTCACATGACATTTCCGCAGGGGAATTTTGATTGAAAATGGGTGAATGTTGTAAATATCTTATGAAATTGTAAGTTTGCAGGGTTTTATGGCTTTGTAAATCAAGGGTATTGCTATCAAGAGGGCAGGAACTGAACTGTGAACAAAGTTGCCGTGAAGACTTTATAAGCAAATTTAAATTCCATGGAATTTAAATTTTGGTGGGTTGTTTGGCAAGCTGTAATAAGTCGCGTTCCCTAGGCGAGACAGTTTGCACATATCGAGGGAGGGCTATTTTTCGGCGAGCGGAAGCCGCGAGCCGGTTCGTAAAGCCACCCGCTGCGCTGTTGCGAATAACAACAGGGACAGCCAACCTACAGACAATAGTGACCCGCCACTCAGATATTCTGGTATCCTGTTACATGGAATGCTGCTCGTAAGGGGAGTGGAGACGAGACACTTCTGGACTGTATGTCGAGGTGAGAGGAGGGACTGCGAGACCACCGCCATCCTCCGTGGGCCCGAGGTTCATTTCCCGTCGCCGGCAGTGAACAGTGCGCGGACACGGTATGTGCCTATAAAAGTGAGACTTATTGCAACATATCAAGAGCCCGGAAAATACCCCTGAGAAGCTACCCTGATTAGCTGGATACTTGTTTAAAATATTCAACTGAGCTAACCATCCGTAAAACTTCACATGTCAAAATTGGATGTCTTTTAATTTGTATAGTAAATTCATGTCTTTTGTTACCCATCGTTCATATTCTTGTAACCCCTGAGACATGTCATGTGCGAGGCTTAATATTAACATGTTGATTAAGAAAAGTTTCAATTGCTGACGCCATACAGGGTGTCTAAAAAAATAGAGCCACCCCCACCAAAAGAGATTATTACAATCTAAATTCATTAAATAAAATATATTTAATTTGATTCGTATGTAAATTAATCACCGAAGAGTACAGAATTATTTCCTATATCACTTTTTCAAATTCTTGGCACTCTCAAGTTTCTAACGATAGAAATACTATGCTGCATATATGAATCTTCAATAAGTACTGCATTATATATTGGTTATTCTGAATTATGATTCAAGTCTAAATAGATTCACCTACGTGAAGAACCCAAATTTTTACTTTCCTTTATAACTCGATATCGTGTCGTTGGTAAGATTGATAAGTTTTCCAATTATATTGACCCGTTTTATCTGTACTTCTGGTTTTTCTGGAAATTAATACTTTCCAGAAGATCACACAACTGCTACTTATAATATTAATCATTAAATTAACTTGATTTAACGGGAATACCTTGTTTTTTGTTTGCAATTCTGAGCTTTCGGCTGACATACTGCAACCGTCGTCAGACATACTACATTTGTTTACATAGCGACGAACTCCATGCGTCATAGAGCGTCATCCACTGTCTTCGTTGAAGTAGTTCGTTTGATTCAAAATTTCTGCTGCCTCCTTCACTCGTCGAGGCCACCACTTCCTCTCTCCACCTTGCCTGGTGCTGACGCCATGACGAATTACACTACTGTTTTTTGTTATAATGGTGGGTATGTTCTATAAGTGTATCCGATGCAGAGCGACCCATCTCACCGATGTAAGCCCTGCAACACTGCAGATGATTCCATAAACACCTGTAAGCCGATATGGGTGTAAACTGTCCTTTCTCAAAGGTTAACTGCAGTCCAAGCTTGCAGTAAGCCTCATAAAAGGTTCGCTCCTCCATCCGCATTAACGCTTTGCCAATCCAGTTTATGATACCTTATACCCAAACCAACTTGCGGGTATTTATGAAATTCCTTGCAGTCGGAGTGGTTTCTATACTGGTGAAACGGTAACACTGGAGAATGGACTTCAAGTAATTATCCGCCACTATGAACAAAACAATATCGTCATGCCGTCTACACTAGGCATGAGAGAAGACCAATAGTGGCCTGAACAAGTGAATGAGACAGTGGAAATTTTGTAGGTAACCAATAACTTCAAAGAACTTCTCTATAACGCATTTCCCAAATTAACCTTGGCACTAATCATACAGATCTTAGAATGCACGGTTCAAAGGATCAAGATAGCAACCTTTTCCCGCAAGGAATGTGCCGCCCTATACTAATATACACTGTTCCTTGGCCATCGGACATCCATGATTTCCTGGCAATTGATAGCTTACAACGATAAAAGATGCTAGAAATATTACTTAGATGATTACGATATCTCCTGCAAATTCTCATTACTACATAACACAAGAGTGCAAATTAGAATTGTAACTGATAGAATATTCTCAACAATGTGTGTAGCAACTTGGTTACTATGAGACTTTTGTTATACTTTCTTCATTCAGGTGAAACACATCAAACATTATGATCAAAGTTGAATCGTTAGCCAAGTTCAATTTTAAAAGCTCAGTTTGTTTGCATAAGTTCACCTTATCGATTTTCGTAGGAGCTATTACAAAAGGAGTCAAAATGGTAAAAACGAGAGTGGTGGTGTAACGATTAGCGTTCTGGCCTCACATTCGGAGGAACGGTGGTTCGAATCCGCGTCCATTCATCCAGATTTGGGTTTTCCATGGTTTCCCAAATCACTCTAGGCAAATTCCGGGATGCTTCCTTCAAAAGGTCATGGCCGAATTCCTTCCCATTCCTTGCCCCCCCATCCTTTCCCGTCTCTAAAGACCTCGCTGTTAAGAGACGTTAAGCAGTTTTAAAAAAATGGTAATATGACAGCACATAAATATTATAATATCAACTAGTCATTCCGGCTAAAATTATAAACCTGGTATTTAAAATTTCACCTTTTTTATTTGTAATATATTTTTTTTCTTGTAATGTATTGGGGGAGGGAGGGAGGACAAGAGATCTGGCCATAGACTTTCAATTGGACAGTGATTTCATAAGCTGTTTTCATGAACATATCCAGTTCTAAAAAGTAAATTTCGCAAGTATATACCAATAGCTATTAACACATTGAACGTTACCGGCAATATAAAGAGTCCTGTCAATGACTAACTCTGAATGCAAAACCGCATAACGCGGACGTCTCTAGACGTCTGCCGTCACACTATTGACCATCTTACCTGAGACGGTGGATGATTTTAATTTTCTGCCCTTTTATGCTGTTTATTTTACTTTTAATTAAAAAATACAATTAGACTAATTAAATACAGTAAATAAGAGTTAATGAATAAAATAAATCGGTAATTATCGTATAATTTAAGTTTATTAAATAAAAAACGATTGAATCATAGGGACATACATAAATACTAATTATTTATATATATTTAAATTTAGTTTCGTCACAAAAATATTTAATTATTGAGTCTTGGAAAATATAAATTGATAAAATAGGACGTAAATAAATTGAAAAAATATAAAATTAATTTTAATTTCGTCGATAAAAATTTACAAACATTGCTCCCGACACAAAGGAGGGCAGGCAGAACAATAATAGTCGGTATCTTTCCTCAGTTTATTTTTGGAACATTGTCTACATTTCTTTTTCGGGGCTTTCATCTTTCAATCAGGTATGTCGTATCGCTTTGGGAAATGTATTGGCTCACGTGGTGATTGTGGAGAAGGCGATTGAGAGGAAGGAATAGGACGTGAGGAACATGATCGAGAGGAAGAAGAGGGACGTGGGACAGGCGGATTATAGGAAGGAAGAACACCAGGTTTGCAGAATTATTTAAAAAAACACCAGTTGTCCGACTTGAAAACGGTCTTCACTCGATGAAAGGTAAGACTTTAATTAATGGTTGAGAGAAAGGGCGAGCTCGAAGGCCAGGTACTGGAATCACCAACCTTCTATACAATCCAAGCCGTCCACCGTCACTGGGATGCTCCCTAGCGGTAGTGATGTTCCGATACAAGTAAATACGAGTAAGTACTCGATACTTTGTTTCGATACCGAGTACTTCTCGTATTCGAATTAATTCATTCGATACTTACTCGGTATCGAAAGAAAAGTACTTGTATCGATTCGAAAGTATCGAAACGCACCCGGTGTTAAATTCTAAATGCATCATCCCTGCTGCGCCACTCAGTCGCGCCTGCGAAATTAATTTCCCGCTGACGTCAAGTTGGTAGCATTGAAAATCAAACAAAATCAGTCTTAGAATAGTCAATCTAATCTCAAAGAGTTTGTTTTAGGTCCCTATTTCGTTGTAATAAAGTTGTACTTGGTACTAAAAGATATGATTCATAAGCAACTACGTAGCCCATGTGACTCGGAAGCAGAAGCTGCATCAGCTAGCGTTTCACAGGGATATCACTTCTGGAAACATCACAAAGAAAAATAAAACACACGGTAGTGACAAAGTCTCTCTCTACTTGTCAAAACCGAGCGTGATCGGTGAACGGTTAACGTTCTGGCCTCGCAACGTTCGAATCCTCGTTCGAGTATCCAGATTTGGGTTTTCCATGGTTTCCCCAAATCACTCCAGGTGAATGCCGGGACGCTTCCTTCCAAAAGGCCATGGCCGAATTCCTTCCCATTCCTTCTCCCCAGTCCCATCCCGCCTCTAATGACATTAGCCGTCGACGAGACGTAAAAAAAAAAAGATACTTGTTAAACACTGTAATGTCTCCAAAAGCAATCCAGCAATTGCAGAATGGGAAGAAATGAAACTTATATTTCCTTATCTGTATAAATACGCTCAACTGTATCCTATTGTTGTAACGTCAGTATTGAATGAATGTTTGTTTTCTAATGCAGGTGAAACAATGACAAACAAAAGAAACAAGCTGTCCCCAAAATATTTGGAACAATTGCTTTCTTGGGAAACCTTCCAAAAGCGGACTTTTATTGCTTAAAAGTGTTAAAACTATAATAAACAAATATTTAAAAATAAGTTTGCTTTATTATAATTTTAATAAATAAATTATATAATTATAAAATTTGATTTTATTACATTAAGCAAATAAAATAAATAATTTAGCAACATATCACGTATATTTTTATATTTCGACATTAATTTTAAAAAAAGTATCGATATGAGTAAGTATCGATACTTTTGCAGTACTCCTATGAGTAAGTATCGTAAGACAATTTGAGTACTACTCATTTAAGTAGGTATCGATACTTTGATGGTATCGGAACATCACTACCTAGCGGGCGGCCGAAGACGTCCTCAGCACTGAACGTGTTGATCTGTCCCTAACGGATTGTATTAGATTTGGCTGCTCAGAGATCATTTCCAACGCTTGGATTCATATCACCTGCATTTTAAAGTTATTGATCGACAAAAATTAAATAAAAGGTAATTTTATTAGAAATATGCATATAAAGTTATGCTTAGTAACAAACCAGCGAACTATTTAGCCAGTACTTAGTTTAATGTTTATAATTAAACATCAAATGTCACTAATGACTTTATTCATATAACAGTAATCATAATCTCCGTTAAAATTGTGATTCTTGAATATTAATGTCGCCTTTCATCTGTAAACTGTTTCGCAGTAATAAGCGAGTATGGATATGTAAGAACGGAGACTTTCCCGGCTTATAACTACAATGAAGTCTTTACGGATGTACTTCCGGATATACCTGTGAAGACTTCATTGCAAATGTGAATATGTGTGTTTATAAAGATTGACTAATTTTTCAAGACAAAATTTTCTTTTAAAAACTAATTTAACGTACAATATTACGTATAAACTGTTGAAGTTCTCATTATACGCTTAATTTAATCTTGTTTGTTCAGAACACGGTTTATTTTTAGTAGGGTAATTATATTATGAAATTATAATTTAAAATCATATCGGAGGTAATTAAATACAACGCACGGTTCTTTTAAATAACAACGAGTTTAATTCATTTGAGGCAAAACATATGGCAGATTACTTCATGAAGTGGAATTAAATGTGTGCCAAATGTAGACTGTATATCTTACCATTATCAGAGTGCGTGCAGACAGTGGAGTGGCTGGTATAGGTAACGCTTTAAAATATAAGGTGGCTGGGTTAAGGTGCCGATATCCTTCTGCTGACCATATTTTCTTCAGCGTGTAAGATTACACCGAAGTCAGTCAAGCACATAACGAGCTTGTGCTTAAGTAGCAGTTGCACAAGCGAATGTTTATTTTCCGATACACGAGAAATGCTTTAAAAACAGAAAAGTTTCGTTTAAAGAATTGAAATTAATAAATACTACAAAATTAATAATTTATGTATGACGTGCAGACCGAAAACTGAATGAAAACGTTAGGCACGACGGGTGTGTGGTGAGGGCACGCTGCGACGGTGTCGGTGTCAATAGCCCCTGGAGACGGGCTGTACCGGCGGACACGCTGCGCAGCCCGGCTGGGCTCCCAATTACGTGCGCGTTACACGCGCCGCCGGAGCTGTAATTGGCGCCGCGACGCGCGGCTCCCGCCGACACGACACGCGGAGGCGCTGCCGACACTGCCGCTCGACAGCGGGAACCCTCACGTGGCCAGCAGAGAGCTCGCAAACCACCTGCTCTAGTGCTCACGGTAATATCATTACCCCGCTCAAACTTTAATGAGGATATTGACTAAAAAATTACTGCAAATGTATTTTTTTTTTTTTTTTGGAATAGTCATAGTTCTTTGAGATGGTCACTAGACTTAGGAATCCAGACCACGCCAATCTACCAAAAGCAATTGTTGTTACTGTTTGTACGCTATTGCGTTAAAGAAACAAGTATTCAGCAACTGCAATATTTCGGTACGGATGAATATCGTTGGGTGTATCTGTAATTTTTACATAAGTGAAGAGGATATGCAGCTTAAGCTAGCTTACATGGTACTAAAAATCAAAAAACAAGAAACCATTTTAGCTCACTCCATGTTACAATCACTTACCCGTCAAAGTACTAATACTATAACACAAATTTCACAACAGAGGTAAAGTGTGTGCCATTCCCGGTCACCTGAATAACGAATAAAACTGAAAATATTACTCCGAGAGTGGTGGTGTAACGGTTAGCGTTCTGGCCTCGCATTCGGGAGGACGGCGGTTCGAATCCCCGTCCGGGGATCCAGATTTGGGTTCTCCATGGTTTCCCAAATTACTCCAGGCAAATGCCGGGATGCTTAATTCAAAAGGCCATGGCCGAATTCCTTCCCATTCCTTGCCCCTCCCCATCCTTTCCCGTCTCTAAAGACCTCGCTGTTAAGAGAAGTTAAGCAGTTAAAAAAAAGAAATGTCACTGCTCCATAGTATTTAAAAAGGCAAGTGTTAACTGTGTAGTCTAGGCTTTCTCTGAACTACAAGTGTTGTTATTGTGCGTTAAAAACGAATGTGTATTGGTCGTTCTGAGCATGAAAGATGAAAGAAAACAGAGGGCGAAATTTGGTGCCAGAGCCTGAGGCCTGTTTTTCGGTTAAAAAAAAAAAAAACCAAGCGGGACCCCAAGTTTTATCATCTCCACGCTATCGAAGATTATCCATGAACAGTGTCATATACTCCCACTGAATAGCAACGTTAATGGGCTTCATTTTTCTCTTCATTTCTTCGATCGAGGTAGTTTGAACAA
This sequence comes from Vandiemenella viatica, assembly GCA_031002005.1. NCBI lineage: Eukaryota > Metazoa > Arthropoda > Insecta > Orthoptera > Morabidae > Vandiemenella > Vandiemenella viatica. The sequence continues at coordinate 275,909,858 of JARYHS010013630.1, forward strand.
CATGATTCGTGTCAAGCACCAGACACGGTTACCACAATTTAGTGACCTGTACCACAAGACGCATAATTGCCTGGTTTTAAACTACCATTGATACATTTAACAAGAACTTCAGGGATAAACAGCAAGAATACCAATAAAATTTTATAAACGTGTGTTTATATTGAAAATCTTTTAATTAAGATTCTATTAAATATTAATTAAATTGCTGTTGTGGCTCCCAGATTCTATAGACGAATATTTAGAATAAGTTCTCTTTTCTTCACAAGTTTTCGAATAGTGTTCAGAGTTGATACATCTTTTAAGCATCCCTAGCGTTCTTCACCTATGAACAAATCAAATATTTCGAAATCGTAATTTCGCTTACGCGACTGCATGGACTAGTTCCATCTAATTTCTACTAACAACAGGTGTTCGGTTTCTCTGTGTTTATCGTTTCATAATATTTATTGCGATATTTAATGGGCTGTGATTATGGAACAAATTACAATTGTTGCAAGCTGCCGTATCACATACAGTTCTCCGTTTTACTGTAGCGATCTCAATCGGATGATGGAAAATTAAAGTCATTTACCACCAATCTGATTAAGATCAATAAATACCAATCTTCAGGAAGAGTGAAAATTAATGTCAAACAGTTTATTATTAAATTTTTGTAGCCACCAATAACAATTCATCAGATACTTAGAATATTTACTATTTCTTTCATTTTATGTAAATCACAAAACCAGAATCTCTGAATAGTAGTAGCCTATTAGATATTGCAGTAATGTCTAATTCGGTAAAACAAAAAAATTAACTTTAAAAATTATCGTTTTGGTAGTCAAAGTATCAGCTGCTAGTCAAGGCTGTAGTAGCCAGTGGCCTAGTTGTCTCCTATTTGGAAACTGGCGCAAGCAGGTTGGGTGGTCTGTGTACCGAACTGTTAATTTTGTTTGCTCTCTCTTCAAGCTGCCCGGCTGTTTGTTAGCTACTGCTGCTGTGCCACTGTGTGCCAAGAGTACATCACGGCACGGCGTGGGGTGGGACGGGGAGGGGACTTGTTTGATCACGTGTATCTTGGGCGGGACGGCCTGTCCGATAAGATAGCAGACCCAGCACCCCCTCCCATCGGCACGAACTGAGTGGCCATGCGCTCGCATAACAATGAGCCCTCTAGTCACGGCAAAACTACTTGCTGCGAGCCGCCTCCGAAATGGCTGGTTGGAACAAGGCTCCAAAGAGCCTGTCACATCTCCTGTGAGAGGCCGTAAACATTACTTAAACACCTTTTACGGCGCCTCTTATTGCATCCCAGTTTGCTGCCACTACCACCGTAAATGGGTCGCATTCCCTCAGACATTATCGAAGTGAAAGCTACGCCGACACATCACGCCCTAAAGTACACCCAGCAGTAAAACTCCAGTTTCACTTACACAGCGCTTTATGTCGAAATAAAAACTCAGGTGCGGCTTATTATAACGGCCTAGTGGCACAGATACGTCAGCTCTTAAGCCTGACCATTGTAACCAAGAAAAAGGAGAATGGAAACATCTGGCTCTGTTTTACTCTCTGGGGCTTTTATCACACGACATAAAGGTTTATCTTAGATACAGTGTCTGTTGCCCATTATACTGTTGATGTTGGAAAAGGAATAACAGAATAACAATGTAAAATAAAACGTGTTTCAAAAAGACAAACTTGATTTGAAATTTTTATATATTTTCCTATTTATAAACTATCTTTGTAAGACCTTGTCTGATTGATAAGTGTATAGACTTTTTTAATGCCTCTCCCAGCACACCAATAGCCGTTCAAAAGATTATGTCCTTGGAGCAATTTTTTCTGGCAACTTTACTAACTAACTCGCATAACTGCAAAAGTCAAATGATGACAGCTGCTACTTCACTAACTGCAAAACCCGAAATTAGCTTGAATTATTTCAAATACCGGGTTGAGAATCTGCATAATTCACAAAACAGTTTTAACTGTTCTTCTGACAAGTTTCACTGTCTAAACATAAATGTTTTATTTGAATGTCCTTATCAAAATTCCGCGAATGTGTACGTCTCTTTAACATGCGAGTAGCAGATTTCGAGTATCCAAGAGTTGTTGAGGAGGAGAGTTGGATATGGTAAAATCTTCTTATAAGCTGACACGATATATCACATTCATGGTAAATTTATCACAAAACAGGTGAACAAAGGGAACCAAGAAATTGTATTGGGTTGGCAACAACAATTGAACATAAAACAACGAATAAATTACACTTTAAATAAAAAAATTTGGCTTGTTTCTGTTTGCTACAATACTGTATTACATAAATATTTTATACTTACACTTAATTTGTTTACTTCTAACTTTGACGAGTGAATACTTACATTAGTTGGTATTAGTTTTCCTTAACATCGTGAGTGTTCAGGGAAGTGTTAAGAAAGAAAACAGTGGAATCATTAAAGATGTAAAAGCAATCAACAATATCAGGTACCCAAATGACACTGTTGTCATAACTACTGATCTACCTGCACTCCAACCCGTGACAGATAAAAAAAAATCCATGAAGTCCTATCAATAAAAGGCAATAAGCCCGAAGAAGTATACTACATCAAAAACTTAGACACTGTGCTGGATGAGCAGCGTATTGTAAGAAAGAGATCAAATCTACAATAGAGCAGACTAGGAGACAATTTACTATCACGCAAAATTTTATCATAAGATAGGATCTTGTGTGCCACTAAGAAAGAAAATGATTCGATATTACGTGTTTCCCACTTTCTTGCTGGGTAAGAAAGTTGCTCCTTGACAAAAATCTAGAGAAAAGGATTGGTGCTTTTGAAATGTATCTTTATGGTCGTCTCTTACGCATATCTTGAATGCTAAAAATCTCAAACGAAGAAGCACTTCATCGGATGGAAAAGCAAAAAAATTGCTGCTCACTATAAAGTAAAAGAAAGCTCAATATGTAGGATACATTATGAGATACATTATGAGATGTGAGAGGTACCAGCTATTGCAACTCATCATTGAAGGGAAGATACAGGGGAAAAGGTCTGTGGAAGGAGAAGGAATTCATGGCTGAAGGACATTCGGAGACGGTACAACTGCACGTCAGAAGATGCTTTCCATGCTGCAATGTCACGTCCACCACCAAACTCCCATAGGAGAAGACACCTTAAAAAGAAATGAGTGCAATTTTAGATATATTTGTATTTAAAGTAAAATATTCGCCCCGGTTTTTGAGTCAACGTTCGTAATTTATGAACTCAGTGCATTTAAAAAAAAAAAAAGAAGAAGCTAAAATCGTTATTGAGTTTACGATAGCTGAAATTAAAAATTAACAATGTGAGTCTAATTTCATTCAGTAATCTTTAGGTGTGAAAATACGAATTCTTTCTCATACTATATGTCCTAACTGACTACCGTTAAATAAATTTTTTTAAAATTATTACATTTAACTTGTTCTCAACATTCGACTATAGTATGAAATTTTTATTTCATCCTTTTTTTATCAGTTTTAACGACGGTGCGAATAGGAAATCAGTTCAAATAGAAGAATCATTAACTTATTACAGTGATAAGTCAACTCCATGTTAATTTCGGTCAAAACTTCTTTACCTGTGAGAACATGCAATTATGCAAAATTTTATATATGTATTGCTAACGTTATTTCAAATAGATTTCCTGCTGCTCGAAGTGAAAGTTACGCTACTCATACTTGTATTGGGTCTTCGTATCTGTTATTTACCAGCCTACTCAGAAATTTAAATTTACTTTTAAATATTATTATTGCTTTAAAATTTACAGGAAGGCAGTAGAGAACTGTTTGCAGCAAACGATGCCAGTTACCTACTGTGCTAATGTAAAAATTATATCTTGTTTTGATGGTACTCCCGAGAATTATTGTGAAAGGTTCTTGCATTATTTACGGCCAAGAATTTTTTTTCTTCGTGATATTTCCATTCACTGATAAACATTCGCTTCGTCCGTCTCCTGCCCAAGACTTTGTTTACTGGGTTTAGAACTCTGTAAGATACATGTATAAAATTGGTCTCTTCAAGACGCTGTTGTGGTTACATAATAGTTTTATCGAAAATAGAAACAATGTGGCAGAAAATTAAAGGTTTAAAGGATTTAGTAATTAAAACATTAAAAATAAATAGTTTAAAAAATCACGAAAATAGTTTAATAGTGCAGAAGAAATCACAGTAACATACCATATCAAACGATAGTTTTATTTATGTATTTCTTACGAAACTTCTCAGAATTATAAAGTCACTTAAGACACCGATAACACCGGTTTTGAAGTAAACTATTTACGTTTACTACAGATAATTATTTGATAGTCAGTATCTTCTTAATATTAATCTTCGTATAGTGACCTTTCCCATAAGACGATATTATGTCCACAGTATTTGCTGTGAAAAATGCGTTGTCCTTGTAGTCTTACCTTACATGGCTACTTTTTTATTACTACTTTCACTTACGTAGGAGGGACGAGATTAAACTATAAACAACTGCCATCCTCTCAACATGTTGCTCATTTCAAGGCATACGAATTCGCAAGGTTCTGAATAGAACAAATAGCTGTAAACGTTATAGCGCTATTGCGTACGATGTAAATGTGACAGCTTTTTCAAAAATAGAGATTGGTTTCAGACTAGGGCACAATTCACCATACAGGAGAAACTTCGACTTGATGAAAGGTGGATGATATCCTCCCAATACCTTTTCTCTTTGTTAATAATTTGTAACGTGAATAATTGGAGGCTTTACCGGTGTATGAATGGTATGAGATGGAGCTTCGAAACGTCACTTCAAATTGACGCGCTCCCCCGGTGGGAAGCCCGAGAATATTTGTTACGATTTTTAACGTGTCTGCCTCGCTAGGAAACTGTAATAACCTATTTATGCATTCATTTATTACAGTTATCAACTATGGATAGTGGCGTGAAGGTATTATACTAAGAAGTAGTTGCTCATTTTAAATCCTAAAACGTGTAAAATAACTGTTTCCCAACACAAAAAAGAATGATAAGTATCTGTCCACAAATAAAATTTTAATGCTTTTTTCCCAATTACTAAGCAGTTTTAATGAAGAGATAATGTAAAATAAAATTTCAATTTATTACAACCGTATAATTTTCATTAATGGAGTAATTTAAGGCACTGTTTATTTACTAACGTACACAGATCCACGTAATTTATTTTAAACAGGTTATATAACTTCGGTCTCTAGTGAAATGAAAGAAGCGATTGAGTTTTAATGTGTAGTGGTCGGAAGAAATTGTTGAATAAAACTGCTTTATTTATTTTTCACAGAATCAAGTCACATTTGTGTATGTGTCACTGCAGTTTTCAACTGCTGTGGATAGCTTTGGTGTCGGCGAATAATTTAATCAATTACGTTAAACGAGGACTCCTATGTTGACAGGTGGCATTTTAAATGGTTGTTTCATCGAAACAGAGCAGTAATCGCACTCAAACAAGGTAACAAAAAATGTTTAAAAACGTTTTAACATATATGTGTTCGTAGTGGTACAAGTAAATAAATGTCATATAACTGTACTAAATTTTCTGATGCAATAACACATGCCCCATGATAACTCTAATAATGGTTGGTACCGTTAAGGTATATTTGAAAATAACTTTTCCTGTTGCTGCTTTTTGTATTGAAAGACTAATCAAATTCATTGATCGTATTTTAGGAGGATCTATACATTGTACAAAGTAATTAATGAATATTCTTTTACTGTTTCACTTGACTAATATTTTAATGAATTACTTGTTTCCATTATGATGGTTGCTCTGGTTCCGTACACTATAAAAAAAAGGGAGCTTCCGTATAGTTAATTCACTAGATCCCCGTTTGCTGTTTATAGCAGAATAACTATTACTTCTGTCATTGTATGATCTGAAACAATCAGCTGAGGAGCTTCAGCTATTTCGTTCATCTTTTTTTCTTCAGTTTATACCAGAGTGACCTCAAATTCACTATAAGTGGAAGGCCTCGTATATTTTGGTGCCAACGCTCAGGAATGTTGTTTGAAACACGCTTTTCTGAAATCTGATTTAAATACTACTAAGAACTTAAAGTTTTCATTATAGAATGCATTCATACAGTTAATATGATTATTCACATACCGAAATCTGATTTTTCTATAGCAATTTTAATTTTCGTATTTAACTTGCTAAAGCCAACAGGCGTAATGGTATAGTGTTGTTGTTGGTTTTTTTTTTTTTTTTTTTTTTTTTTTTTTTTTTTTTTTTTTCATCTTGCATTTGCTGCTTAGGGCGGAAAAGTCAGCCACTACTTTGTATCTAGATATCACCTGCTATATTTACATTATTTCTTTTAAAATTTTACGGACAATCAAAACGTCACAGATGAAATACAAATCTGATTAACAGGCATCCACTTTCTAAATCTCGAACCAGGAATCCTTGCAGCACCAAGGAAACCCGCTAACACCTACACTGCGCAGCCAGGGTTTTGTTTAACGTGTCACCAATATTCAAATCAGTTTCGCTATACCGAAAATAAAAGGTTTATCCAAAAATTTATAATAGTCGGTAATTTTTACCGCTGTTTCGTTGACTGAGTAATTCTATGTGAATGAAGGCCTTCATGGCGTGTCACTGAAATGTAATCTTCATTTCTTGACCTCCCAGCTGGAAGAACCTGTGAAGATTACATATCATGTATATCATCCGGCCTACTACCGTATGTGAAGTTTTCTTTGGTAAAAAGATTATGAATTTTAAATCAATGCAGTATGGACTTCGGTGAAATTTAAGAATGGAGCACAAATTATGATTATGGGACAAATAATACAAACATTGCTAGAGTCTGACTAGTCGACTAGGCTGTTTATATGGATTATAAACCTCTGTGTCTGCTGATTTATGTTAATAATTACCTCTGAAGCATGTGTGAAATATTAATGTGTGTGGTCATACAACATTATTCGGTATTAAAGGAACACACGGATAAATAAAATTGTTAAGTAAATTCAAGCTGATGGCCTTCGACACATTTTCGATAGCTAAATTTTGGCACTTACTAGTTTTTACAATTTCCAGTAGAAACCTGTTCAAGTTATTTTCATTTCATCAGCCTAAATGCATTCTCGAAAACAGGTTCCCCGTCCAACGAATGGGCAAATATGTCAGCAATAATTTTGCAGTTGTGAGAAGAGACAAATGTTCTAGGAGGTAGTTAATTATGGGTTTCTGCCATGCTTTATTACTCGTTGCTTCCAAGAAATTTTGTACCTTTAGAGGAATTAAGCCTTTTTTAGCTTGCGTTGGGTAGGAGACAGGATGTTATAAACTTCAGAGGATAAATTGCAGTTCATCACTTTCTGCGAATGAGATTTCGCCGACGAAAATTCACAGTGCATTGAAAGGAACTTTTACAGACTCATTTCAAAAGTTCAGTGGTACATCCGAGGATTTTAGTGCTAAAACGCTTTAATATGCCATTTCTCCGTAAATATTTGCCAGAAGACACTGATAAATCTGACAACACATATGTTTTCTATTCTCGTTTAAGATGCAAAACGTTGATATCTGTGGTTTTCTCGAATTGATGATTGATGTAAAGTTTGTGAATTCTTAAAATGTTTTAGGCAACAAGCGAAGCGATTCCCGGAATACATCGTGCATTTTTTGGGCGGTTGAACGGCGTACGTCCGCGCACTGCAATCACACTGGACGACGCTCATGCCCTGCCCTGTTAAAAAGTCAGCCTATATTACCACGACTTCAGCGAGTGGCTACCACCTCTGTTTACCACAATTGTTCGGTTTTTCAGCGCACTTGTCTACTCGAGCAACTGCTCTATTTTTAAATAATGTTAACATTAGAGGTTTGTGCAAATCAATGCTAGTGTGTGTTAAATATTACCATGATAGATTGATATTAAAATATTACTGATTAATAGATTTATATGCACCACCTATTGATTGATTCTTGTTGTCTAAATTAAATTTATAGTTTGTATTTAATTGATTTTTTTAACTTCTCCGAAATTAAACATTAAAAAGTGGTGTCCACTGTAGTTATTCGAGTTACCCTCTGACTTATGGGTAACTGGTAAATCATGAAATATATTTTTTCGTGAAAGAGAGTTAATGTGTTTTTTGTTTCAGATGGTACTAATAGTTTGGACCTCTTTTATACCTTAAAAGATATGCAACAATCCAAAGAAAACGATGAAATGTCGTTTGCATATTATGATGAAACAGAGAACCGTAACAATATCACGAACCGTTTTGTTTCGAAGGTTTAAGAACTTCTAACCAGTCGTATTGCATTGGCTGGTTATTAATACAAGACGTCAATCGTAATCCGTTCTCTAAATCCATGTTGTTTATAGTCTACCCTGAATCACCTTCAGAATCAATACGACTGTTATCATTAACGTCTTTGAAATTTACAAAAACGAATTGTGTAGTGCCGTACAACGCTGTATTTGCCACAGGATGGTTATAACTTATTTTCTTCCTTCTGTAATACGGAATTAGAATTAGATTACATTTAACGATACTTCTATTAGATATTATATTTTTAAATCAGTAGGTCGGTAGGTGGTGTGCTGCACGTTATTGCTGCAGTCACAAAAAAGAGATTTGTAATCGATGATAACTGAGAAACTGTAAGATAGTATCGGAAATTTATGCCATTACACCTTATATCTAACCCTAATATCGTAATTATACCAAGTGATGTGCTACTATTATAACTCGAATGTTATTTGTAGAGTCTGAAAAAAAAACAAGATTCTATGTTTCTTATTAACCAGAGCTTCTTCACATTCTTTTCTCGATGTTTTAATCAGTGTAAAATATCTTATGCAGGATAATTCATAAAAAAATATAAATTATTTTAAAATAGACAAAAACTGACATCTGCATAATTATATTTAAATTTGTAAAAGCAGTAAATTAGAATAAAAAATAACCCTGTACCTTTGTTTGATTAGAACGTGAGTTATACCAAAAAAAATGATTTTTTAAAAAAAAAAGAACCTACACAAATGGATGACCATCTAGTATATAATTAAATCGTCTTAAAAACATGAACGAATGCTCTCGAAAAATAATCATAGCAGTGTCATTTTCCTCTTAGGACTTGATTCTGATTCAAAACTATTCACAGGGAACATTAAAGAGATTAGTAGAGTCCTTAAATTTCTAAAAACAGAAAAGCTGTCATAATTCATAGCTTGACTGTTATATGGAAGTCAATGTTTATTGTGTTGTAAATCTCCTGGGTGCATATCACATGGAAGATGGGTTTAAAAAAAAATAAGAACGAAACATTAGTTTATTATTTTAAAGGATACGTAACATCTGAACAGATAAACTTCCAACACTCATAAATCCTCGAAAAAGTCAACCTAGAAAATAAATAACGTAGGGCGCATTTCGCGCAGTTAAACATAAACCTTTTATTCTCATTTATTTACTAATCGAGTTTAAATATTCAGAACGATCACTTTTATTTCTTCCGTGTAGATAAAGAGAAACTGCCTGAAGATTCAATAATATCCACCGTCTGAAATTTTTAATTAGTACATTTTTTTACTGTCTGGCCTGTTTGTCACTTAAAACTAAACACAAACAAGATCGCTAGCTTCCAATTACTACGTACCGCTTCCAGTAATGTACAATGCGTGTGGAGCATACAAAGGTAATAAGAGCATACATAATTGTTTTACTTTCTTAAACTAATTACAAGTATTATCCCTCATTTCATTTACAGTTCTTGGTGGAATCGTTATCTCCGATAGTCTGACGTCACGGAAACAAAGACGGATTTAACTTAAAAACTCAGTTTCCTGCTTTAGAACGTCAGCGCCAGAACAAAATTCAATGGCCTGAATACTTCCGATGGCTACAATGTCAACAATAGCACCAGGCACTACAGCCAGCCGGGAGCTCTTCTACCTCTGACACTCATTGAGTAAACGAGCTTCGTAAGCACACTTAAATTAGCTCCCAACCTATAAAAACAGACAGAAGTAATGCTAAGTCTTGAAGACAAAACCTGATTAACGATTTCTCTGGAAAGCTAAAACAAAGAAACAGCAACATTCAAATGCAATAATTTTTTGCGAGATACGGAATTAACAAAACTTAAAAAAAAAACCACACCAAAGTATCTTTTACATCCTACAGACTGAAAGAGGACATATTGAAGAATTGCGCTGAAAATGAAAATCAGTAAATAAAATTATGGCTTTAGAACAGTGGTTCCCAATTAGTTTTTCCGAAGTACCACTTTATTTTAATTCAATAACAAACAATCCAATAACAAAAAATCACCAAAAAAAAAAAAAAATACATGTTCGTTATAGAAATGTTTGCATGATTGTTTTATAAATTATTTTAGTGATTACCTTAGTCCAGAGAATACCGCGCGTACCCATCCAAGCAACTTCACTTATACCTGGGGTTACGCGTACCACTAAGTGGGAACCACTGGTTTAGAGCAAATACATGAAAATTAAACTGAAACAAATTTCGAGGAAAATAATTCATCTTCCGAGGTTTTAGACTTATCAAAAGTATTCTCGTCATAAAATGTTTTGAAATAAATAGAGACATTGTATTTTAATAGAGTCAAACAAATTTGTTACTTTATGCTCTATCAACAAATTTCTTAACTTGTCGGTGCTTATAAAACCCTTTTAGAACCAGAAGCGAATCTGATGGATCTGGGATACACATCGTGCTTGCGATTAGTTATTGTAGATTTTTATTGATAGATAGCATTGTGTGGCCAACTTATTAAAGGTAAAATACTTGTACCTAACCTCAAGGGCGATCCATAATGTCGATGTACGGTTTACGGTTTCGAATTCAAGTTTATTATTCGAATTGTCAAAGTTCCAATGTTTTACTAAATCTGTTGAATTGAAATTCCTGATGTCTCCTCACTGAAAGTTAGAGACGATTTCATTGCCATCTTCGCCATTGTTATTTTCGTTGATATAAATTAATAACCAGGAGAAATGTGTTAAACGGTGTATTTTAATAATATAGAGGTAAGCTATTACATTTTAAAAGAATACTCTTCCATCCCTCTCAGTGAGTGTATTCTATTGAGAGAACTGAATCTCATTCACTTTTGTTATTTTTTTCCAACAAAATTGACTTCATTTTACACAAATTTAGCAGAGTTAAAAAAGGACATAACACAGTAATTTCGGAACTGAATGGTTTTATCTAATTTTTAATGTGAACTTATAAGCAGGTATATAATTATAATGTTACTTTCATTATACCTCGGTTTAAAGAATGTTCTTTTACTGTGGAGCAACATTAATTTCTCTTCTGCAGTGAGCATTAATTTTAGTTCCCACTTAGCACAATTATTTTATTTCGTCTTTTCTTCATTTTTGTTGCCAATCTACTGCTGTTGTTGTCATATATGCCACAGTTTATGACTTAACTCTTGCTCTGATTAATATTTGGTCCGAAATCCTTACGAAAAGCGCTGATCATACATTTACCATAATACAAACAAACCGAGCACGGTGCGTGAGCGACAACGCTCTGGTCTTGCATTCGGTAGGACGGGGGTTTGAATCCCCTACCGGCCATTAAGGTTTCCATGGTTTTCCCAGATCACTCCAGGAGAATGGCAGAATGGTTCCTTTAAAAATAAATGGCTGAATTCCTTTCCCTGTCTTGTCCCTAGTCCTTTTACATCTCCTAAGGTCATCGACGTTAACGATGCGTAAATCCAAAGGCAAGAAAAAGTTACAAGGAAACGTTATTCTATGAGTTCAATGTTTAATACAACCACTTAAATGCAGCAGAAGATATAAGCAGGGAAGAAGGCAGGCGATAGTCTGTAAGCTATCAGAGGAATGAGCGGGCTTACGAGGAACGGAAAGAGGACGGTGATCAGCGTGAGACCAGCCAAGCTCAGCGCAGCAACGTCAAGCGCGAGGCGTCAAATTACGTCATCAATCTTGGCGCCGCCATGTTCCATTACAGCTTCGCGGCGCCAGCTGCGGCTTTACAAAGACCAGTGCAAGACATGGTTTGACCGGAAATGTGCCTACCAGCTGTCGTTCTATAAATAACGAAAATAGATTATCACACCTTAAACGTTTCGAGAAACCCTAACAGTAAAAAATATAAACTCGTTAGGATTATTAGTTTCACTAACCTGAACTGAAAAGTATACAGTTAAAAAATTCTTACAAAAATAGTGTCGTGACTGTTTACTGATAAGACGCTAAGAGATCTTGTTCGAACAGGTCTGCACTCTGCAGTGTCTATTCACTTTACTCAGTGTTACGAATTGTTGACTTAAAAATTAAAAAAAAAAATATCAGGCCAATACATGTCATACCTTTTACTTAAATGAAACGTATTAAAGTTTATGATTTACTCTAAGACTTGAAAGACCCGAAACAGTTGCGAAGGAATTCTTGGGTTTTGTAAGGCTGATAAAACAACACAGTTAAGGTATTACTGTTGGTAAAAGTTATACTATCAACTTTACTAAAACATAGCATGCTGATTTTTTTAAATTATTTTAATCAATGATCCATTCGGTATCAAAAAGTGAAGTGAATACATTATGTAGAGTGTAGATGTGGCTGAGTACAACATCTCATAGTGTTTTAATCAGGAAGAAGCCACGAGATATATATCCCTGTTATTACAAGACTTCTTTTTAAGGGATTTCGTTTCTTTTTGTGTGAGGAGCCTGATGGTTCAGGGTTTAAAAGGTCTGACTGCAAATCAAAAGGTCCCTGGTTAAAACCCCTGACTGGGATTTTCAAAAGTCACCTTACTCGATCTTCACTTCTGGTATAGGCTGTGGTGTGAATGTAAAGTACGACACAACGCTTACGTGGTTCGAGTCCGTGTTGATATATAGCTGTCTTGTAGGACTGCGCAGCCGGTAAGAAACTCTGCCAACTGGGTCATTGCGACCACATGAGATTATTATTATTAATTATTTAATTTTTTAGGTTAATTGCTTTTCTGGCTCTAATATTGGTAATTGTTTGTTTTTCCAAATACATTAAATTTTCGAAAAACTTCAATGCTAATCTCGACAATGTGCAGGTTCATTTCAAAGAAAGGGCTTGCGTCCGATTCGTTCTGGGTGAGTGACTGTCATCATCCGTGTAGAGTGGGTAGCAGTAACCTCCAAAATAATTATAGGAAGAAAGTAAAACTTATTGAGTTGGTTAAGCATGCTGATCTCTAAGAATAAAGAATTTGATGTAGGCTATACATCATCCTTCAGAGCAAAGCAATTATCTAACAAATATGCGCCGAAACGTATTATGATTAGGGTTGACATTGGAAATACAAGGAAAATCGTCAATTTCTTTTATTTTTCTTATTATTTGTGGGTGAAACCATCTATACGTACCGTAAGACTTGTTCAAGGATGACGGAAACTAGTATGGAACTGTAATAACGAATTGTCGTGGTCGTTTAGATATTCCGATTTTCACTTACGGCTTAAGTAAGGAGATGAACGAACTAAAATTTAACGCATTAAATAAGATTAGTAAGCACAATTTATAATGAACTAGCTGTTACCCGCGCCTTCATACGCGTGGAATTGGATTTAGAAATCTATTAGTAACGTAAGATTTGTACAAAACAACACCGAGTCGGCATAATTTATTTGGAAAGACATCACTATATCACTTTGCCGTTGGGTCTGTCTCATGAAGAGAATCAATTTCCAATATATTTGAAAACAGAAAAACAAACGAAGGTGCGGGGATGTTTAACTGAGGGCAGCTTTATTTCAGCTTGGTCTTTTCTTCTTTCTTCAGCCTGAGCATCAGATTCTTGTGTCTCCAACAACTTTAGCTGCTCTTCCAGATTTACGGCCGCAAGGCATGTCAAAAAAGAAGAAAAAATAAACTGGTGCCAGAAATGTATAGGCAGACACAAAGTGATAGAACAGTGCAGAGCAAATAGACGTCTATACTATACTAATACTAGTGGGCAAAGTAACTCATTAAAAAGAGCGGTGTTCAATCTACGAAAAGAACTAGTACTTCTGAACGGTTTACTAGCTCACTTGCTCAGTTATATTTGAGATTTTTTTTTTTTTTAGGTCTCAGCCCCCAAAATCCGGTTACACACCCACTTTTCGATGAAAATACCTCCCTTAAATCGACTTTGATGCAATTAGCTCAACAGGCCACAAAGCCCACGTGAATAAGCTCTTCTTGATTAGCCGACTTATGACCGACTTACCAAGAAGAACTACCGTTCACTTTTTAGTGAGCGATTGCTCACTCGCTCTTTTAAAAGAATTGCTCTAAAGAACTGATTCACTCGCGAACGACCCATCTCTAGTCTATACTAAATAACAATATTTGTCTCTAAGCGAAATTTACTAAAAAATCATATAGTAACACACTGCGCAAGAAGCACAGCTTGAGCATCCGACGTAACATTACGGTCTGACACACGCATCCGTATGTCTGTCACCATTGGATAAGTACTCAGAATTCGGTGACTGAAATTGTTATTAATAATGAAAAAATGTACTGTGTCCTTACTACAGATACTAAATATTTCCTTGTAAAATTCCATCCTTATCGGTACAGACATTTAGTCGTCAAAACGTAACAAAAACACGTAGACTTACTTCCACATTTATAATATTATTGGTGCAGATCAAACACACACTAACGGCGGGAGAAACAATGCCTAAGTGATCAATACAGCGTAAAAGAGTATACACGTACGGCATTGTTAGACCGCCTACGATTTGTCAATCATTGCACCCCTAACTTTGTGATATCTACAGTTTAACATGGAATCCGAATAACTGACAGGCGTGGCACATACGACCAGAAACATTTTTTTTTTAAAAAATCCTTGCTTCCACCGGGATTTGAATCGGAAGCCATGCTCCAAACACCAATAAGCAAGAGCATTAACCATTCAGCTACCAAACCACTATACCGGAAGGTACTACAGAGACGTACACATCCTATGCGTCTGCCTATCACCGTTCAGCAATCTTTCAAAATTTATATGACAATATGTATTATTTATACAGAAAAAAGTATCCCATGTCCGTCCTAATGCCAAGTAGCATCACCTTGTCAAATTTCATCACGATCGGATTAGCGATTTAGCCCAAGAAACGTAACAAACAGTCAGACAGGCAGATTTACTTTCGCGTTTATAATATAAGTATAAATAGCTCTAACATATTAATGTATTAGGGTATAATGCAATTTCACGGTTGGGATAGATGTGGGGTAGATATAATGAAGTTCAGCACTTTCGGCTTTTTTTAATAACATGGGGATAAAACTTTATACCAAATACCAGCTTTCTATGATTACGGAGAGTAGTTTAGAGTTTTGACTGTCATTGTAATGTGAAAATCTGATAAATTTGCTAGCGAAAATTCTTCAAAAGTAAGAACAAGAACAATACAAAATTTAATCTGTTTGATAATATTGCTGTACAACAGAAATTTCGGGCATGTAGTATGCTCTGACTAAAGTTATGAAAGTACAAAATTAGCCCGCATCGTTTCGAGAAAAGAGGGTTGTCATGATCGCGAAAACAGTTCCCTTTATGATGGAATGAAGGAAAGCAACTATAGTGCAAATCTGACTTCTGACCCGTCAATAATATAATAATATTATATATATATAAAATAATTAGAGCTCCGGATTAAACGTAGCCGTAGGGCTTACATTACTTCTTTTAAAAAACAATTGTGCTTCCCTTACTGATAAAATCAATGCCATTCAATCAGCTAATAAAAAATGATAGATGTATGATAACCATACCGAGTGTGGTGGGTGAACGGTTAACGTTCTGGCCTCGCATGCGAGAGGACGCGGGTTCAAATCCCCGTCCGAGCATCCAGATTTGGGTTTTCCGAGGTTTCCCCAAATCACTCCAGGCGAATACCGGGATCTTTCCTTCAAAAATGCCATGGCCGAATTCTTTCCCGTTCCTTGTCCCCAGTCGCATCCCGCCTCTAATGACCTTAGCTGTCGACGAGGCGTAAAGCAATAGGTAAAAAATAAAATAAATAAGAATGCTATTTCTTTGGTTAGTTCATTGTCTAAAAAAAAAAAAAAAAAAAAAAAAAAAAAAAAAAAAAACACTATTTAAAAGCAATAGACATAGACAACAATGTTGAGGTGTAATTTTTTGCTTGCTGCTATTTTCAATAGTATGGCGGTTTAAGTAAATGTGTGATCCATAAAGTTTACAGTTAGCGCTTGTAGAAATTATACAACAAATACTGAATGTTTGCGGTTGATTAAAATCTTGGCAAGTATAGTGTAATTAACAGCTCCGATCCTCGTTTACGTAGCTAATGCTACGTCATTTAACAAGAGATATACCTTCTTTTATGGTCATACTTGGCACCCTTAGCACCTCATCTTAAGCTCTCGCGCAATATCGCTGACAAACCGCCAGTGAAAAGCCGAGTAATTAATAGCTTCCCCCCCCCCCCCCCGACTCCCCAACCGGAAGTCGAATCTTCTATGTATATAAAACAAAGGGGATTGGAAAAAGTGGAAGATGGAAGGCGGCTACGATACTAAACCAAATTAAGACTCTAAAAGAATTGATAGTATATTAATCTTATAAAACCACAGATATAATTTTCATTTTGTATATGCTTCTATTTTGCAGTGATTATAGTTAAGTGTGGCATCATTACAACCAGCAGGGTCTTTACTCGATTGATTTTTGTAGATTTTTAAGTTTATTTGATTACGTCGGTCGAACCAGCTTTGGAACTAGAAGAAACATGTACACACCAAGTTCTACATTTTGAGACATCCGCCTCAAGTTGCCTTATGGACAACCAAGTATAACAGCTTATAAAATCTTGACTGTTACTTTGAAGCTATTCAGCTGGAGTAATCGGAAAATTGGAGGATCAATCACACATCCATAACCGCTTCAAATACTTTCTGTGGATCAAATTGCCGTTTAGGTAGGTCCATAACTAGATTTTTCATTGTTTTTTTTTCATATCTTTTCATTTAGGTAGTTATTAGTTAACTGTAACGTTTGCTGATATATCCTGCACAATCCTAGTAAGACAATTAATTTTTCTTACATTTATTGTGTAATTTTTTATTTTCTACAGCTAATTTCAGGTCGATATTTTAGAACAAAGGTTACTGTTGTGATAATATTTTTCTCTTATGGTTTCACATGGAATTTCAATTTACCAATTATATCGGAAATTAGGTTCCGAATCAATCCCCATTTTCAATATCTTTAGAACCAAAGAATTCTGCAAGAACAAATTCGACTGCCTCTAAATTTCCAAGGTACTAGTGAATGCAAGATTAGAACTAATAAATTTTTGATAACTCCCGGCAACTACGAGCGTTTCCCTCCTTTTATTGGAGAATTTTATCAAATAATGTTATTTTATTTTAAAATATTTTGCCTTTAGACTATTTAGGTTGTACCACGAGAAATACAATAAACGAATAGATTCGACTACTGAATAATTCGTTGTCAGTTTACAACTTGCATCGGAATTGTTGTACGTAAGTATTATCCGTACTGGTATCGTACTGAATTCAGAAACGTGTTTTTAAAATCTATATCAATTTTTTTACTGGAATATTGCCAATTTGACGGCATATGAGAGATATACGCTTATCATTTACCACTGAATTGTTTCTTCAGTACTTTAGGGACACTGAGTCGCTTTCTGCGAAGTTCTGCGCAAGCAGAAGGAGAAATTTATATAATTAAATATTATCTGAGAACGCTGCAATAATTCTTTTATATTATTGTATTTCTATTAAGCCAATATTCAAAGACTAAAGAACTTAGTTGTAAAATAAGCAGGGTGGTAATAGATTCCTTGATCCAATTATAACCACTTCAGTATCAAAGAAGTAAATTTCTATATTATCAATATATGTTTTATATATGTTATGTCGCTTAACTGTAGATGTTTCTTGGACTTTCGTTTATTTTTTGCGACGACACTTTCATTCCTTCAGTATCCCACACATAGTCGACTACCTTTCGGGATATATCTATGAATTTACCTTATAAGTAAAAGTATCCTTGCGTTTCTCGTCAATCGTGATATCAAGGGGAACTACGAACGTGTATGTCGGTGACTGGGGGGAGGATTATAAAGATGTGGGAACTGCGGATAGCCTAATGTCTCTTTCGTATCGAATACAACGACTTTACGTGACAATGGTGCATTGTCGTAGTGTGGGCTCTGACAAGTAATAAAATCTTCTCCGTGCCGTGTGAATATCTGCAAAACTGGCCAGTGGGAAAGGCTTTCTACGCACTTGGCGGGAGTAAAGCGGTGACTCCCCGGCAAAAAATACAAATTTTCACTAACAAGTGTTATTGTTCCCACAGTTTGCTGCACGTTGGGCCAATCCTATCAGAAGTGGAGTTTCCACTGTTATTAGATTGAATCTCAAAGCGACGGACCTATGATCGTATATTGAACCGAGGTGTGCTGGTGGGAGAGCAAAAATCCTGGGACTCTTCGGACTTGCCTTTGGGACCTGCTGGCCCAAAACCTGGAGTTTGACTTTTGTTCGGAGATGTGTGTTTTGCGAAACGCGGAAACGACAGCAAAGAGCGACTGCTCTGCCATGCCCAGTCGCATGTTGCTGGTGGCCAATGCGGTCGCCAAAACATCTGAGTACTGGAGTGGACGACAGGTGGAACGTAGCGAGGGTCGTCGCTTCAATCAACGATTGTCTATGGTAATATCAACGCCATCCATACATGAATGTCCACGGCATATCTCATGCTTTGAACCAATTTATTTATTTTGTCCTTGTTTTATTACAATTACGGACAATAAACCGTTTGTGTTGTTCCAGATGCTATTTTCGATTACTTGATACATTTTTGTTACTGAGCTGTGACCTATTCAGTTGTGTTTGTAACCTTCAACCCTACACCCGAATGAAATAATAGTTAGTGTTTGAAAGAATATGGGCAAAGCAAGCTGGTCAACGGTATTTCAAAAAGCTTACACTGTTCGTTAACATGCTGATCAATGGCAATAGAAACAAGATAATTATATTTCTTCCTACTTATATGGCATCCTTCCGGGTTTTTAAGTGAAAGCTTATGTACTTAAGGACTTTTAAATTTAAGCCAAACCTTTAAGATAGAAATACTAGAATTTTATTTCACTTCACTCATTTGCATCGACAATCATCTCATTGTTGTCAAAGAATTGAAGCCAAAGAGAATACACAAATATGTCTGCAATTCACCTTAAGTAGCATATATAACATTAATAAGTTTTTGATATAATTCGTTTACATACTCTTTATGTATTTAGTACTTTATTTACATTAAATGATTGATATAAGAAAAGTTTGAAATGTGAACTAGAAGCTTTCTCGATCATTTTAGAATTTTTCATGTATAAAAATTGAAAATACTTCATAACACAATATTAAAAATATGTGGTACAACGGTAGAGGTAACAAACTTGAGCAAAATTTTCTTCGGATCTATTACAAATTGGACTTCGGTAATTCGTTAGATTATATTTGAGGTTTGAACATGAGAGTCAACTTTCATTTCTATTGATCGGTTTCATATTAAAATATGATTTTCAGGCTAGTAAAAAAAACAATTGACGTAGATTAACTTGTGATTTTATTTTCTATACGTGTTACTGGGTAAAAATTCCAGGATGATTTTGGAATTGATATTTCTGTAACAAAATATTTATTAATACACAATAAATCCAAGGACACGTCACAATTATTATTGTCTGGATTTATTGGTGTATTTCATCGTCCGTATACAAAGTTAAATAAAAGACCAATGTCATTTTGAAGGAAACATACTAGCATTCTCACAGTATCGTTTCGAAACTTCCAGTATTGCTAAATGAGGGAGCACTCGTCCCTTGGGTTGGGATGAAGCAGAGAAGGTTGTGCAGGGTATAAGACTGAAAATCTGGTGAGTTTCCTGGCACATTAAAGCGAAAGGCACCCACTGAATGAGAATGGCTAGGAGGTATCTACGAAACGGAGATCCCCGACACAGCGGTTCCCCTTAATATTACATTAGCGCTGATTTACAGGCTCAAATTCGGAGAAACTGTTTAGAAATTAGCAGCGACTGCGTGCCATTCCAAGTTCCGGCAGACGCTGCGCCGGCTATCTCGTCGCCGCCCCGCCGCGCCGGAAGATCAAAGCGGCCCCGCTCTCCCGCCACGCCGTTCGTCCCGAGCTGCGGCACCCTTGAGCAGCTCAGCCTAATGGTCGCCTGATAAGAGCGTGCTCAGCACTAACCGTATTAACGGTTTGGCCGACGGGGGTGCGGGGGCACTCGAGCGCGCTGCGGCACATCCAGACGTGCTCTCTCCACTGACGACTGCCTTCCACAACTACACATTTCTCATTTTTACCCACAGACAAAACGACTAATAGTATATAACCATACATTAAGTTAGCAGCAACATTTCCAATTGCCCAACGAATTTCAGTTCCCTGTGCTTTCTGTTTCTGCATAAACGGTATTTTTCATTGTACTTGACGACGTTCGTAAACTTAACTGAAATACATATATCCTTCAACGTATATAAAAATAATCATTCTTGAAATAAAGTTAATTTTAGGATTGAACCTGGTGATAAATATACTAGCTGCATATTTGCTAATAAATGTTTATGAAAAAAAAATTCTCATATTGTCTATCTCGCTCGTCGATTATACGAATATCGATTAATTGTAGCATTGGTTAACCGGAAGCCTTCGAGTCTGAAAATTCAAGTAATATGGTGCAGCCAACTTGTATCTGGCGTGGCTGAGTTAATTTAAATATCTTCTGGATTTCAAGAATGAAAGTACGAAAACATTTGAGACTGGCTCGAATATGATTACCCAAGCTATCAAGTACCGTCGGACGATGAAATCATTGCCAAGGTTATGGACGACTAAAATCCCTGCGACGACGAGGAAGAAAAGAAACAGGACCATCCAGTGAGGAAGCTTTTCAGTGCCATGAGGCGGCTATGAATTGGTTAGAACAAAAGTAAGAATATGATGGGGTCTGTAAAACTTTTGCAACATTCAGCGGGGGAAAGAAATTTGTGTCTGCTTCGAACACACAGCTCTATGATGTATACATTAGTGATGACAGTCTCTACAATAACCTGCAGAACCAACCCACACTAAACTTCGCCATCACGACAGACCAATCATACGACGACACAGGATGACAGCTACATCACCGAAACTAAAATACAGTATAACTCCAATTTGGTGGCAATTTTGATCTTGTCAAACACAACTAACACTGTATTTTTTGTTTTTAAACTGATTAACGTCTCTTAACAGCGAGGTCTTTAGAGACGGGAAAGGATGGGGGGCAAGGAATGGGAAGGAATTCGGCCATGGCCTTTAGAAGGAAGCATCCCGGCATTTGATGGAGTGATTCAAAAACCATGGAAAACCCAAATCTGGATGCCCGGACGGGGATTCGAACCGGCGTCCTCCCGAATGCGATACCAAAACGCTAACCGTTACACCACCACTCTCGGTAACACTCGAAGTTTTGCGTTCTACTATTGTAGGACATGTGCTAAGCATTAAAGTAGGTTCATACACTATATACAGTTTTCTGTTTAACATCTAACAATGGTAAGTTAATGATCTGTTATCCGAAAAATAAGTTATCCAAACAATCTCTGTCCACAATTGTTTCGCATAATTTATACCCTACTGCAGCCTTGCTGGCAGACAATTGAGTTGTGCACACACCGGGTCTTCTAGAATTAACCGGCATGTCTACAGGTGTCTGAAGCACCGTGTACCAGGAGAATTTTTTATTTATTTTTGTCCTTGTTGTTAAAGAAAAAGTTCATGTCAAAAGCTCCGACCAAAAGATTGAAAATGGCTTTTAATTTTGAACTAACATTTGAAAGTGTGAAGTTTGTTTGAACTGATAGAAGGTCAAAATGCTTGATAGAATGATGATAGATAGCATATATTGTGGAATGAAGCGTAGCTTCAGATAATGAAATGTAATTCCAACGTAGTAGTTGTTTGAATCGTGAGGATCTTGCATTGTACGACTTGAACTATTTATCTAGCAGCTTACAGACCCCAAATAGCTTACCAAGCAGGCCACTGAGCTAGGAAGCACACGCCCCCTTTGGAGCGCCAGAAAGAACTACTGTTTGCTCTTTGCTTGCAGATAAGTCGGCAGCCGTTATTCAGCGCTCCAACTCCTCCCCCAATCGGAAATCTGTCGTCATAAACTTGGCAAGCCTGTGCGGGTATTGAATATATACGTCTGCGGTCCGAATTAACTTTGATAGGGTATCAGATGTATAAAAGATTTCTCCAACCAGTGAGCTTAGATTTTTTATATATATTAACAGTAGTTGGTTTGGAAATTCATTTCAGCGCACCGTTACGTTGTTCACAAAACTACTGAGAGAGGAATAATATGCCAAGACCATGTATATTAAAAATTGTGGTGAAAATTTCCTTGCATACTAACATATCATTGCTAAAACAAAACTCAGTGTGCGCTTAAAATAAATTCTTAAGATGTAACAAAAAGTAACTGATAACAATGAATATGCAGCAGAGTTAGATATTTAGTCTGCATAGAACCTAAAAGAGAGTCAAATCCACAGCAAAATTTCCTATTTTTGAGCTTTTTCTTAAAAAGAGAAAAAAAAAAACCTAGTAGTAGGAGAAGGCCGGTGCGCTCTAAGTCAAAGGATGCCGCGTCCTATTGTTCTATTGTTTCAACAACCCCACCGCGAAAGCCGTATTCCGATAACTGTGCGGGTTTTCCGGATTTTTACCGCCGAATGAACTGTTTTAATTGCGATACGCGACTGCCTGGTACTGTGGGGACCACGCCGCTACGGCAAGCAGAAGCAAATTTGACTTTCAGAGGCTTAATAACATCATGTGAACAGCATGAACATTTTGAGTAAAAACGGCGCTCTAAACTGTAACACCCTGATCGAGATTTAACCTAGCCTTACTCAGTGTGACAGTCTACAGTAACCTGAGTTTCTGTTTAGATGTGGTGCCCTCACCTGACTATCGCTAACCTGAACTTTCTCTAATCTAACGTATCTTAACCCAATGTGGCAAATATTTTAACATTCTACCGTAACTTGAGTTTGATGTATGTTATGATGGGTCGTAAACCGAGTGAGGACCGTGGTTTTGGCTATCACCTGTGTGTGCGTGTGCGTTAATGTGTCTGATACGTTCTGTCAGCACCTTTGATCGAATACATACAGTTCTATGATGCACATATCTGTTGTTTCAATCCTCTGCACACGCTACCATGATGGGAAGGTTGAATGTGTGGTGAATACGCATCGCATGGGTTTCCTAACGTAATATGTCATCCTACATTAACCAGAGTTTAATGTAATTTTATGATGGATCGTAATGGATAGTAATTTTAGTTTCAGCTCGTTGTGGTAATGTTGGCTCGTAATTCAGTATATGTACTGCCCCCCCCCCTCTTCTGATCGATAATATCCGTAGTTTGCATCTTTTGCACGCCCTGTAACTCGACTATCATGACGGTAATGTGATGTGTGTGGCGGGGGGCTGTGCAGGTTTCTCTGGGAACTGTCACGACAGCCGAAACTTACATTTTTGTACATATATAACACTTTCCTGTAGCCCAATGTGGTAACGAAAACACATCATATAGTTGGACACTGTACTCTGTGATGTACGCTGGTGTAATTGTCATATCCCCCAAGACATCTTTTTTGGAGGAAAATAACGTAATTTTCGCAATATCTTAATTATTTTATTCAGTTTTTGCCATGTTTCGTGAAATTTCGAGAATTTATAGGATTTTCATGCTTCTACTGAAACTGTGTATTTTTTTCACAAAATTATGCTTCTCTCTTGCTCCCTATAATGTTCGATACTTGGTTCTACTTCTCTGACTAGTGTCTGTATATATATATACATAGTTTTTGTTCTATTCATCACTGGATGTATATCTGATGTCTGTGTGTGTCATCCATCTTCTTTAAACGCAGACTGCCTTCCGAGCTACTTTCTGTCATCACTTTTCATCAATTACACTGAGCTCTATGACGTATACATATGTAGCTGTTATCCTGTATACATCCTATGATTGGTCTGTCATGATGGCAAAGTTGAGTGTGGATTGGCTCTTCATGTTCTTCTAGAGACTGTCCTGTAAGCCCAAAAAGTTAATTCATGCAAGTTTAGTCTTTCGAAAAACATGAACTTTCAAAACAACAAAATGATAAAATATATTTATTTTGTAATATGTCGTGGGTGAAATAAAACAAAAATTAATTAAATACAATCTGTTTTTATTTATACATTTCACATACAAGTAGCACCACCAACATCCAAATGTTTAATTACTATATTATTATCATCATATGATACTAGTAAATTTTTAAACGCAATAAGTTCTTCTCTTAGAAGTGTATAGTCCAATGATGAACTGGGTGTCTAATGAGCTACACGAACATTATTAATATGCATATCAATTAGTTTTTGCACTGTAGATATATGATAGTTACGTCGCACTTTATTAGCTAGAATGCACACAAACTCTGTGTAGTATCTCGAAACTAGGCAGCTCCACTTTTTCTTGATGGTCAAGGTGCCGGTTTTTGCGGGCTGAGCGCTGATGAGGTTCCTCTTAGACGAATATCTTAATAAGACACCGCTGGTATGATCAATATTTGGGTAAAAACATACTATTTTCACCCCGGCAATCGTTCGGCAGGAGACGGTGTGCTCGCTGATTGGAACTTCGGTCTGGTTGTATGCAGTATTGAATAAGTCAGACACTACATCCAATACCTGCATCAACTCGTTCCATTCTTATTATGTTAGTGAAACGTCGTTGTTCCCCACTTTTTCGAGCATTACAACAGGATCAAAAAGCTGTGAACACCAGCTTTCAGCTGATACGCTGACGAGAACAACAT
Source organism: Vandiemenella viatica (assembly GCA_031002005.1). Classification (NCBI taxonomy): domain Eukaryota; kingdom Metazoa; phylum Arthropoda; class Insecta; order Orthoptera; family Morabidae; genus Vandiemenella; species Vandiemenella viatica. The sequence continues at coordinate 275,934,818 of JARYHS010013630.1, forward strand.
TACTTGACGAGGCATGAATGCAGAATGACACCAGGTTGATTGAATGGGTCTATTGATTTCAACCAGTATCCTGCGCGGGGCATCGATTTCAAGGCCAACGAGCAGCTTATCCCTTACAGCAGGTTTCTACCTGCGCGGGCTAACGATTATAAGCTGGATGGGGTTACAGGGGTACCGATTACACCGGAACACTTACGTGGACTCTCAGTTACAATGTGCAGTTAAGTATGAACCTGTCTAAGGTTATAGGGGGTATCAATTTCAACCAGGTATCGATTACTGCGTTCGGCGAAGCTGTAAGCTAGTTGAGGTTATAGAGGGTATCGATTAAAAATAGGAGTGGGGTGCCTAAGAGGACTGACGTTTATAGGATACCGAGACTGGTGGACGAGTGGTAACAATCTGGTCTCGAATTAGGGAAGAGGCAGCTTCGAATCCTTGTCCAACTATCTAGATTTCAATTTTTTCCATGGATTCCTGAAATCACCCCATGCGAAATTCTTACTACACACCTTGTTATATATATATAAAATAGAAACAAAATGAGGATCTGAACACTAACTCAGGAAATTGTGGACCGTCTGTCAATAGTTGTGAGACCAAGCATATTTTCATGATCCTTGACACTGGTGTGTACATGTATGAGTTGACAATATAAGTCCTAAGGGTATATACTTTCAGAGTTTGTGCTTAACGCCTTTCCTAGCTTGATCTTCAGTGGCGCAGTTCATGAAAACTTTAGATATGTCCCAATCCCCGGCAATATGCATCTGGAATCACTGTTTCTGAAGGAAGTATGCATTCTTCCATTATCCCACTGACTGTGCTCTGTGCCGTATTTGTCGCATGTGTTGGGATAAGAACTGCCCACATCACGTTGTTCTCTATGTTCCCTTTGAGGATTGTACACGAGATCCGTTTAGACTTCGGAGCAGACTCATTCACTAGCACTGATGATCTATCATCTTTTACAATTTAGTGGAAGTTACCTTCGCTGTATTCCTCCTTAAATCCCTTATATTGCGACCGTTGGGATTTTGTAATCAGTGTAAAGTGAGAGAATTTTTACGTGTTGACAGTCTGCCAGCTGAGGAGTGAAGATAAAATCACCTATCTACAATAAAGAATCAAGGGTTTCTCTGCCCATGCCGAAAGACAATACTGTTGGCTTGTTGGCCGCGACATAGACGAAGCGAGTGGCAATTCGAAACTCTGTTAATTTTGAATAACTATTCGAGGACTCCCGGCAAAAATATAACAAAAAAATCTCTCAAATGGCTAGGAATAAAACTCATCCCTTCCTACTGGTACAAACACCATTAAAAGTTTTTTTCGTTGTCGAAAAGTTCGCGGTAACACTAGGCGATAAACGGCTATTTGAGTCTAAAGTACTGCTACAAAGGTTAGTAATGAACAGCCGGACCGGGAATCGAGTACTCAACCTCCCTCATGACAGTCCCGAACGTTAAAAATTCGTGGGGACATTGAAAGTTTTACCCGTTCGACAGTCGGCTAGCTGACGAGTGATGATCGGATCACCTGTTTACAGCAACGAAAGCGTTTAAGGGTTTCTTTGCACATACCGAAACGTGGTACTGTAGGCTTGTTAGTTACGACATAGATGGAGCGCGTGCCAATCGAAACTCTGTTACTTTATAATGTGAATAACTACTCGAAGGATCCCGGTCAAATAAACAAAGAAAAACTGTCTCAAGTGGCTAGAAATAAAAAAAAATCATCTCTTCCTACCGGCACTAACACCACTAAACGCGTTTTTCGTTGTCGAAGTGCTCGCAGTGACTCTAGATGATAAACGTCTATACGTGTCTAAAGTACTAGTACAACAGATACTGATTAACAGCCGGACCGGAAATCGAACACTACACCTCCCGCATGACAGTCCCTTACTTTAAAAACTCACCCACCAGGCACGATATTTAGATCGGCATATAAAATAATAACTCTGAAAGGAGTACGAAACTAATATACTGGAATGATCCCAGCACTCGCCTCGAGTTATTTTTTGGGAAACGAAAGAAAACCTGACTGTAAAACCGTGCTGCATATCCTCGCCAACGATAGATCCGAACGTTACTACTCACCCACTAGGATCGGTATTCCATGATCCTCTTAGCTTTCGACTTCGATCCACGTTTCCAACGATAATAACATCGTCACTGTCTTTAACGTTACATAGCTAAGGTTCAATCTGTTAGAAATAAAAGTGTGCAAAATCTTTCGAATTGATCTTAAGAGCTATTACAGCAGGAATATAAATATTTGTTTGGTAAAGTTTGTAGATTGGTTGATGAAGGAGATATTACTCTAACTTCCCTTGTTCAGAACTGTCTTTGCCGATCTTGTGAGAAGCCAGTCGTCTGTATGCGTTCAATATAACCTACATCTCCAACAACACTTTATTCATTACTTTTCTTTAAAAACTCACCCACCAGGCTTGATATTCAGACCGACAGACATGAAATTGAAAAGAATACGAATGGAATGCATTGAAGAGAGATCCCTCGATCACCCGACAGTCCCGAACATGAAAAACTAACCAACCAGGCTTGATATTTAGACCTGCATACACAAATTAACTCTGAACCGTGGACGAATGTAATGCAATGGAATTATTCATTCACTCGCTTCGAGTGAATTTCGGAAACGATAGAAAAACTTGACTGTAAGACTATGCTGGGTATCAAACCACTATGACAGAATTTTATGGACAAACGTTCTTTAGCCTTTCGAGATCTCGCGTTTCCTCCTATATAAATTTTAACAATAATATGTTCTTCAGGACTAACATGCACTTCTAATTCAATGTTAAAAAAATGCTCTTCCTGTTAGTTGATACAGCAAATTCATGCATTTTGTTTCATTCATAATTCACTAAAATCGAAGTAATTTTAACGCACACAGTTTTACTTAGATTTTTATTAGAGATAGGGTGGTTAGTTCCTTCCTTCCTTATCTTATTTAAGAGAACCTGCAATTTAACGTGGAATCCAAATCATGGAGATTTTTTTACTGCAATATAAAAAAAGAGTGAGCGGCTGATTAATGTGGCAATTTTATACAATTTTTGTGTCTAAAAAAAGGGTTTTACCTAGGAACTTGACGTCTATTAATATTAGTTTCCCCAAGGTGCTCTTTCATCGGACATTGGATCCTAATGGATCCGAAAGATATAAATTTCATCGGAACTAACCATCTAGATATCTGTTAAAGTACATTACCCTAATTACACGACACCTGACTCACACTTGTTTGGTTTTTCTGTTACAATTTTTACTATGTGACCAATGTGTGTGCACTCGCTCTCGTGGCGATGATTATGCGTGTTAACGAGCGTGCCGCCTCAGCCCATTACAGGGTGCGGGGGCGTGGCGATGGTGAGGTGCTCGCGCTGCGGGAGAGGAGGATCCCTGTTCAGACTGCCGCAGCGGTGGCTCCCCAGCGACACTGACGACTGATGGAGCAATTAAAGTTGATTAATACCCTCGGCCGCCGCTGCCCTTGTGCTTACGTTTCGCGGGCCAAAACACACTTCGTTTACCGGGCTGATGTTTGCGGTGGAGCAGCTATTAGTTAGTCAAATTAGACGCCCTGAGCGAGGCCTTGGACTGCCGGCAAATGGCTAAACGTTTCATTAGAGCCGTGCCACGGTCGCTCATAAGGATCGGCCCATTAATTTGGAACACCCCGACTCGCGACCCCTCTGCACGCCATGTCTACTGCGGTTGACAGACGGGAAGCGCATTTCTTCGACTTCTTGCGCTGTTTCAAGTTCGTTTCTGTAGTTTTTTTTTTAATTAACAAAACCAATTTTATGCCTGTTTCGACTCTTATTAAATAACTGTAGAAAGTCTGTAGTGATATTTTAGCACAAAAGAGTGTTAGAGAAAGTTGTGTTCCTCTTAGGAAGTTATTTGTATATTTAGTAACACCCAACAGCACTATAAAAAATTACCCTAAATAATGAAAAATCTGAGCATATAATCATTCTTACTAAGAAATACCTCGCGTTTTATCATGCTTCCTTCCCTTTAAATATCTGCTACACATCCCCTTCGGGAAATTAGTACCTGTTTAAAATAAGATGCAGCTGTGTTCTGAAGAGACTCACTGATATCTTAGCAGAGAATTCAAACAGATAGACATATATTAATACATGTATATCTAACGAACCATAACAACAGTAATAGAAACTTCTTTGGCAATTTGTCTCGCTGAAATACCGCATTTAACTAGAGATGATATTTAACATGGAATGGAATGTCTTTGACCACCTATATTATTCACAAACGAAACATTTTGGACATTTAAATCAATAAGAGAAGCAGTTTGAAGACTATGGAACAACGTCACAGTGGAGTAGCGGGTTGCCATGAAGCATTCTCCACGGTACCTGCTACGTATGGTACAGGTACAATGTTTTAAGCATGGTTAGTATGTGACGTTTGGAATTTATTATATTCACAGTTGATACTGAATACATTACGTTGTTTTTCCAGGACACTTATATATATATATATTATATGGTGCCCACGACGACCAATTTCAATTGCAATATCTCCCCCACCCCCACAGCTACCAACATGCAACCTCGGTAGTGCACCATGGGATACTAGAGGCTACTACCACACACAAATACCATTGGTCTGCGCTATGTAGTTGTGGCTACAAAATGAAATAAACACACGTTTATGTGTAGCCTGTATAAAACTACACTATATGACAAAAAATTAAAATCGTTCATCCAAATTTTCCATTGTTGTATGGACACAAATAAATTTTCGACTTATATGTAAATTGACTGAGCGGTATCATTTTAAATCCGGAAAATTGATATGATGCTTGAAGTATCGACATCAGAATTTATGAATTATATTTTGGCCTGTGTAAAAATTAGGTTAGTCTAAATCATTGTTTTTCTGGTGATGTAAGAGGTATCGGTAACGCATTCGGATGGTCCGACCACATAATGGTTCCGATTTAACGTTGCCATACAATCATTGGAATATTGATGGGGAAGCTACATCATTTCTGTTTAATGCACGCACTTTTAGGAGAAAGAAAATTGACAGATCATACGCAAATAATTTCTGTAAATTACGAAACTAACAAACAAGGAAGTTCCTGTTACGAAATTCCATCTCGCAATTAGTATAAGTATTGTTGACGGTGGTTCAATAATTACGTTTCTATATTTTTAATGAAATTTCTTAAATTGAAACTAGTTGCTCCAGGCAGAGACTACTAAATGGTGACAACTGGTTTAATCAAAACACGAAGTTGTGCAGCTGCTGATGAGTTTCATAAAAGAAGAAGAGTGTTCTTTAATTAAGAGCGGATGTCTTGTACAGTTAGGCACAGATGTGTTGGTGTTACTTTTAATTATAAGTTGCTCTCATTTGGTATCACCGAACAAGGTGATAGAATTAGCGACATTTTTAATTAAAATGTACGTAGCCCTAATTGGACTGGGACTTGTGGGTGAAGTCGGAGGTGAAATTTGCGGGATTAATTAACGCAGGTAGCTCGGTCCGTGTCACCGTGTGACCACATTGGCTGCCTTTCAGCGCACCTCAAACGGCGCGGCTGCAAGAACTCGTGTTTAGCTGTCCGCGATACCTCGCATCTTACGTTCCACCCATCATTTGCTGAGGAATCAGAGGTGAGGGAACACCGGTCTTTCCTTTGAAGCTCTATTACGTGTCGTTTGTAAGGAAATATCAGAAGACGAGGCACATAATACCTCAATAAATGAATTATCTATAGTTCTTTAATTAAATCCAAACATATTAACGAAAGCTACAACCGGATGGAAAAATAATTATTGCTTCTTTTATCTTCTTAAAAATATTGAAAACACTGAAATTTCTGTGAAGAAGTCAGCGGTAGCTGCCTACTCAAATGCCCATCTAGAACGTATGCATGTGAGTATTGGAAGCTTCGTAATAACTAATTAAACCACGGAAAATATAAAATAGGCTCATAAGCAATTTTCTATAACTAAGATTTCACACAGATATTAAATCTCACTTAAAGTAATTTTATTAATTTATATAATTTCAGTTTCTTCACCTTTTTTAACTGCATCCATGAAAAGTTAGTTAAGAATTAAAACATGAGCAGGAACAACTACGAGTTCCAAAATTTGAACAACGCTTTGAAGTATGTTAACATCAACTAATCAAATGAATCATACAAATATACTAGTGAAACAATATATAAATATATATATATATAGTCTCCAAGGAAAGTGCGAGTAGACCTTTATTTATAATTGCTTTTGCTTTAAGAAGAAGATATGTCTGAATTTCTTAGCATGGTATCTCTATTCCTGCTGGAATCGAAAGCTCTATAAAAATTGATTTCTGTCTGATATATGGGCGATGAGTTTAGTAATAAGGTCATTTAGTTTGAATTGTATAGCACAGGTTACGATAATTTGTGTCAAAGAGAGCAGCCTCCGGGACTCGGAAAAATAACAGTTCTTCAAGTGTAGATATTTAATTAAAAACAGTACAACGTCTTAATTGATGACTCAACATCAAATCTTTAAACGAAACAGGATTATAAATTTACAATTGTTTTGGACACGGTAGGGTACTAAGAAATTCATTTTCTGGATGTACTTTTCTACTTCGAAATGCCGACAAGCGGACCTACATTATTTATGGTTGCCTTATCGATGAGATTACCAAGTATGATTAAAATTCTTGTGGAGCAATTAAACTGATTTTGAAATCAAAGTTTCAGAGTCTGATGCTAAAGTTTCCTAGTAAATTAGTAATATCCTCACTACTGTTAGGAATGACTACAAAATTCTTGAATTTCAGGAATGCAGCAATTAATAAGCGTATCCACCAACATACTTATAACTTACATTGCTGATTTGACAGTTTTAATGATTGTGTTGACTAATAATGTTAAAAAGATATTACTTTACACATTTATTGGGGTACTTTCTTTCCCTCGACATTAATGGAAGGTATACACTGTAGTATCTTGTAACCGTGAACTTTGCGAAGGAACTGAACCATGCGAATGAATTAAATTATGTTACACGTAACCAATGAAGCCAGAATAAGAATAATAAAGTATGATTTTTTTGTGAATGAAGGAATTTCTGCTCCATTTAGCTTGCCTTCATGTTGAAAGTACTAGTGAAATTAGCCATATTCTTTAACGAGCAGAAATGTTCAATCGTTTGCAAACATTCAGTTAAACCCTGAATATTCCTGAGAATAATATAAAAATACTAAGCATCGTTCCTCTTAACCACGCTAACCTAATTAATAAGTATATTAAATAGTTTCACGTGCATAATTTTTTATTTTTTTTGCTGCTATTAGTCTGCGCTGACTTCTTCATTTCAACATTCGCCATAAAACCTACCTTCTCGATTATCTGCTTCATAGTACACGCTAATTTGTGGTAATTTTCAACCAAACGATTGCTGTATTACCAGTGCTGCCAATTCTACGGATTTTTATAAAAAGTTAGGATTTTCGGATTTTGTTAAAATATCTACGATTTTTTTTCTACTTTTTACTATATGTTGATTTTTCTTTATATTGGTGTTATGTTAAACTTTGAGCATATTGTGTAAATGTATGACAGAATTGTCAATAATTGTGAATCGTTTCCTTGCAACCGCTCGTGTGAACCAACAATTGAAATAAAGTTTATATTTTGCTTGATTATTTATTTTAAAGATTTTAAAAGACCGTAATACAGAACTATCGGCGCACTCTTCATGTACGGTGACACGCTCGTTAGCACGTCTCACAAAGCAGTGCCTTCCGAGAAGGCGTAACCAATATCCGAGAATCAAAAGGGTCTCAGTTTTTAACATTTACTGCTACAGAAGATATGCTAAATTTAATGTCAACAAAAAAGTATGGTCCCTTTCCTTTTTTTAAAAAAAAAAAAACAGGCACGGCAGCAGCAGTGATGAAAGTGACGCTGTATAAAACATGTTCAGAGATATTTCTTACTTTCAATGTAGAATATTATTTTGTATTTCGAATTTTAAAGACCTGGAAATAAAAAATAGTCTTAATTTGGACTCTCTCTTCAATAATTATCGTTTCAGTCTTTCAGTTAGCGAATCTCCGGATTATTGTACCTGATCTACGGAAATTTTAGCGGCCATCTACGGATATTCAAAGCCAAGTGGCCGCAGCACTGCGTATTACACATGTCAAAGGTGGTGCGATTACCGTAAGTAAGTTTTTCATGTCACCATTTTTACCGAATTGATTTGTGACCTGATAGCGGGCGCCGAAGATTAGACTGCACCAAGAGTGGGAAAGGAGGCACAGGTCGAATATATGGAGCCTCGCAGAATAGGGGGACTAAAATGCGACGCGGGGCAACCACAAACTGCCGTGCGCGCAAGGGACTTTGTCCCCTCGCGACCAGCAAGAATTCTGCCCGACAAAGAAGTAATGGCAGAATCCCAACAAATTGGGCGCCAGTACCTCTTTTGCGAAGTTCTTCGTTTGTCGGGTTAATGGCTTGAAACATTTTTCTAAATAAGAAAATCACGCTAGTCAATTATTTAATGGTAGAGTTTTTTTATATAATTTTGAAGCATTACTTAGAAATCACTAAAGGATACAGAACGTAGTGGGTAACTGGTATAGCTCTAGCTTCGTATTTGGGAGGAGGCGGATTCGAATCACGACACGGGCATCCAAATTTGAGTTTTCCATGGTTTCCACAAATCGATCCAGGTGAATGCATTGATGCTTCCTTCAGCATGCCGTGGTCGGATTCCTTGCCGTACCTTGCCCCCTTTCCTTTCCCTGCTTCTATCGACGTCGACGAGGCGTAAGGCTATAAGCCAGCGACTAAAGCCTATTTTCTGTGAGTTTGATTCGGTTTGGGATGGCGCTGCCCATGTTGTCTACCTGAATGCTGGAAAGGTCATAGTGAACCACCCTTTGAACACCACGCGCTGATTGTGAAAAAGGGAAGAAAAGCTGCAGTTTGCGGGAATGGCAGACAGACGGTGTGAGAATGGTGGGCGGAGTACAGACAAAGAGCAAACGCGTGTAGGTAGCGTATTACATGACGTTGGACGCTAACCTCCGACTCGTAAAAAATCAAGTTAGTATTAACTGCAACGATTCTTCATGACATTAAGTGAATCGGCTAGTCCTCTCATCAGCTGTGTTGTTATATGGCAGATATCAGCTTCAACTTGCATGGAGGATGTTCCCTCTGATAGGTATCTCGTTTTAAAATGAAATGATTAGTCCAAGAAGAATCACTTCCAATTTTATTTATATTTTTATCAAATACATCAAAATTCGTACAAAAATACTACGTACAAATGTAAACAAATGCTCCAGCGATTCTAACTTGTGACACCTTCCCTACTAATCTTTTAAAACTAAAGCTCAACTAACTTACTTTTTCCGCCGATCGCTTATATAAGCGCAACATAAAATTCTAGAATAATGCAAAGACTACCCACAAGGTTTCTTGAATTATAACAATATCTAAACAATTAAAAAGATCAAAATTAATAAAAACAATCATTCACAATCATTACGAAACACACGGAAATGAAATTAAAGATATTTACATACAAAATTATCCTCAATAATCAGTCCAAACTGTTGCAAATTGTCCTCTAAAGATCGTAGCTCGCATTAATACTTGGAATTACAAACTTTTAATCAAAGTTTCATGCATAATACTGTTTTTGAACATATCACATAGCATTTACATAATTTATCTCCATAAAACCAATGTTAATTTATACAAAATCACAGTTAATTACAGGAAAAATATACAAAACCATATTTACTCAACTCCCAGCGTGCTACAAATAATTCTTAAAATACAATTTCACTAAAGGTCTGAGGGCCGTTATACCACATTAAGAACTATCTTGGGAACATTAATTGGGGGGGGAGGGCGGGGGTTGATGCTGCCTTCCAGAGTGTGACAGTGTTCGTGTGTTATCGTATGTATGGATGACTGTGATAGTGCGACTGTTCAGTATAGATAATGGTTTGTGTGTTATTAAATGAGAGATAAATAAAAGAAAGGGTGAAACATGGTGCCGAACCATTCAGGCCTACTCTTCCGAAAGACACAGAGGAGGACTAATCTTGACGCCACCATCCGTCAGATGAATCGGTATCAACAGTGCCGTATGCCCTCACTCCATACAACTCGGGAGAGGTTTGGAATTTAACCCAGGACATTTGCGCACAATCTGGTCATTAGGAGTTGTGCACCACCACTACCACTCCTATTCTGCGAGTCAAGTCCTAATGATACAAATTTCTTTCGCCAGACTCGAACCATTTAGCTCCGTATTTGTGCAGGACATCCTCACGGCGCCGCAACCTACTGACCAATCGTAGTGGGTGAGTGGTAACGTTTCTGGTCTCGCATTCGGGAGGATGCGGGTTCCAATCTCCGTCTGGGCATCCAGAAATAGGTTTTCATTGGTGACCCAACATCACTCCACGTGAACGGTGGAATGCTTCCTTCAAAAGGCAGCGTCTCCAAACGATTAGAAGTACTGAGCTGTTTACTATAAACAACAGTACCACCATGAAACGTAAAACTGCTTCATAAACCTTATAAAACAGTCAAAAAAAATGATACCATTACACGTAATAGCGGCATGTGGTACTTAATTTCTAGAGGTTTAGCCCTCTAGAACAAAAACTGAAACTGCCCTTTTGCAATATCTTGTATCCTTTCTCAAATCTTTTGCAACATTCATTACAGTTAAATCTTTGGTAAGAGGTGATTGAGTGTCTCAATGACGAACACTTTTTGACAATAGAAAAATATAACTTTTGGACCTGCATCAATAATTTTTAGAATATCAGCAGAGAACAGATTCAACTCCATTCCACATTTTACTAAATTTGAGTTGGTTGGAAAGTAGTGGTTTGTTTTCATCTGCAAACTTTAAAACTTTGCATCAAATAATGTTCTTTAGTATACTGATTTAAACTTTTCGGTCGGTATTTCATAGGATCTTGAAAATTGGAATCGTCAAAAAAATCCTTCGGTCCCATACTCAAATTATATTTTTACTGAAACTCATTCAGAATATACAGTTTTATTACAAGATGTGGCATAGTCTATTTATGACAAATCCATTTTAAACTCTTATTTTAATTCGTGGATGAACTGATAAATTCGATTCTGCGTGTAGCAGCTTGTAAGCTACGTGCGTTAGTCTCGCATTTATTGTGTATTAATGAAAACTGTGTTGTTTTGAATTTTTATGAGCATTTTAGCTAACTATTTCCTATTGTTGCAGAACGTACCCGTATGCTACCTCGTTTTCTGATAATTTATTTGACACGACGCGACGGGTGTATCACGGTGGATATACCGTGACGGTATATCAGTATCAGTTCCTTATGTAATTATACGCTTAAAACGATGACATCTCTTCAACGGTGCCAGATTTTCATTTTAATAAATGCTAGTTAACCGTTAGGTATTGTCTAAACACATACTTCTAAGCTTTCTCAGGATAATACTTTTTATGTTACGTCTATTGATTATAGTGTAAACATGGGCTATCTGGCTCATAAAATGTAGTATGTTTCTACTAGCATTAACAAACTGCGTTAATTCAGTAACAAACTATTAAATATTATAATCATAGAATAGGCGAAGAACGATCTGGCAATTAGTTGTATCTGGGTTACCTGTTTTGAAGGTTTAATATGTACAGTAAATACGTACATGAAGTATTATTATGATATGTAGATCAGTTATATATATTGTTTTTATTAGTCCTCGAGGCCAGAGTAATACATACTTCAGCATATTGTGGGTGACTTTTAAGGAATCTTATACACGAAATTTATCCTAAATACTTTATTTTAACCCATATGTTTGTTTTTTTTTTTTTATTTATTAAAAATTGACATTTAACTATTAAATGCAATGTCTCTACATAAAGCTGACAATATATTTACTCCACGGGATTACAATCAAACTCACAAGAAAAGTGAATTTAACTATAAAAAATTTCTGTACAGTAATGTTCTATATTACGTTTTAAACTCAAAAAATGTTTTTATGCCTCGTATGTTTACTCTTGATGTTCTCTAATTTGTGTTACGTACCCAGTGTTGTATAGATTTTAATTGGGGATGACCAGTTTTCTTGATTGAGATCATCATCCTTCGACCTAACCAACTACACCTTCTTTACATCATACGGCATCTGGGAACTGTGTAGACCATTATCGTGTCCAACACACACTTTAATTATTCTACAGCAATGCCAGATCTGAGCAAAAGATCGAGGAATTGGAACGAATATCATCAGATAAATTGGACGCTCTGAAATTAATCTGAATCATACAACTCCAACGTGTCGTGTTGACAACTTAAATCGCAAGCTCTGTGGTGATGTTGTGTCTACTATTTGAAGATCTCACGCTATTTACCAGTTGTTCGAATAAGGGAGGATTTCTACATAACCTAGGAGAGACATTTGGTGCTGACATGTGCGTCAATTCGATGTCGATTTGGTGGGATTGATTCTGAATTACTAGTTAATGATCCATCCAATTTCATGGATGCTGCATCTCTTTCCTGCTAGGTTTGTCCTTTACCTGTGGAGTTCCATAACTTGCCTCACTACCAGAATCACATTCAGAAGTTTCCAAGTTCAGTCTGGATCAACGTCCTTGAATGAAGCAAGCGGTCTGGAAGCCCAGTGGTTTAGGTGCTTGTCCCTAGTAATACTAATTGGTAGTCATTGAGGACTGCCTACAGAAGTGAAAACTAAAAACAATGAATATTTTACGCGAAACGTGCCATTCTTATAGCTACATACCGTCTGTGACGGGAACTCATAAGATTTTACCCATCCAAAAATCGCCCAACGTGCCGAAAGAAGTTTTATCTTCAAAAAAGTTTCTCCAATTGTGGTTTCGATCCAGTAACCTACAATTCTACGGTACAGCGTTCGAACTATTAATGTTAGTTCTATTGTAAAAAATAAGAATTATAGTTAAGATAGTCAAAAAACTTTAAGTGGATTCGATATTATAGGTACAATGTATAAACTTACAAGTGGTCTGAGGACGCGAGGTTTATCTTACAGTATTCTACAGTATATGCAATGTATTTGTGTGTATACGTGTACACAGGACGCTGCGCACTTGCCAGTAAGTATATGTATGATATAGAAGTATAATCTATACTTTCACTGCTGTCCAAGCGCAACACGTCATACTTATAGCTACAGACATACTGCTATTACAGCATGTTGGTGAAGCGAACTCATAAGATTTCACCCATCCAAAAAGCGTCCAGCGTGCAAATAACACGTTCAACAAGTCATACCGTATCGGTGACTCGACCTCCATATAAAAATCATCAAATGCACCTAAAGAAGCTTTAACTTAAGGGGAAAAAATGTTGGGGGCCAGACGCTGGTTAAAATACAGGTGGGATCAGGAATTTTGAGAGTTGTTTTTGATCGTATGAGCTCTGTTGTGGTTCAGATTCCATGTTATACTGTAGGTCCGAGAAGTAAGGAACTGTCGTCCTACCTCCGACACAGTGATTTAGTAGGTACGCCCCTTCGGGAGGATCCAGTGAACTTTCCGGTTGTAGACTGAGTTAGTAGTTTTAGTCTCTAACATTTCGTTTAAACTTTTGGGCAATGGAGCAAGTTCGGATTTCTTGAAACACATATTGCACCAACGGATCCAGTTTGTGGTTTCCAGCTCCGAATAGCTGGTACAATACAGTAACAGGTGAAATAAGCAATAGACCCACGGTTTCAGCCTGGTTGCAAGGTGCGTTTGTTGACAGAGTTGGATTGCTCAGTGGTGCCATCCGAGGACCCATTAGCCGCAATCACTTTGTGACATTCAAAATCCATCAGTGTGCATCTCAGCAAACACAACATACGTGTATTCGCAGCAGCTTCAATCGACATACCAGGGCCAATCGAACATAAACGAGATTTTTGAAAAAGTAACAAACAGACGGAGAGACTGAGTGACTTTCGTATTTACAATATTACTGTATTTAGCTTTTTTCAAATTTATCTCCAGCTTATTCTTGCAAGTTTTTTACTGTTATGCGACTTTTTTATGTGATAAATCATTGCTTGATATTTTGCTTAAATAAAGTGAACCTTTGGTTTGTACTAAATTCAGTTCGCATTTCATAGGAAATTATCCCTCCCAGCATCCATTCAGATATTAAGAAATATTGTAATACATTTTTCTAATGAGTTATAATTTCAACTTCTTTAGTAAATAATAAGAAGCAATGAAGAAAGTCAAAGAAAAATTTCCATGTGGCATAAGTTTTCAAGGAGAAAAAATCAGTATGCTACGATTTGCTGACGACATTGTCTTGTTAGCAGAGAGGACTGAGGATATTGAGAAGTTACTGAATGGCATGAACAAAATACTGAAGGAAGACTTTGGACTGAATATAAATCAAAGCAAGAAAAAAGTGATGAAATGTAGCAGAAATGATACCAATACCAGTGGATTAAATATAAAAATTGGATCGGATGCAATATGAGAAGTAAGAGAATTCTGTTACTTGGGAAGTAAAATTACAACCGATGGCCGAAGCAGGAATGATGTTAAAAGCAGAATAGAATTAGCAAAAAGAGCCTTCATGAAAAAGAGAAACCTTTTAGTTTCAAATATTGATCTAGGAATTAGAAAGAACTTTTTAAAACTCTTTGTGTGGAGCACAGCACTTTATGGTAGCGAAACATGGACAATAGGAAAACCGGAAATAAAGAAAATTGAAGCATTTGAAATGTGGTGTACAGAAGAATGCTGAAAATTAAGTGGACAGACAAAGTAAGAAATGAACGTGTTTTGGAAATGGTGGGTGAGAAAGAAGTTTGTGGAAGAAGCTTACAGAAAGAAGAGATATGCTGGTAGGTCATATTCTGAGACATACAGGATTGGTTAATTTGTTAGTGGAGGGAACAGTTGAAGGTAAGAACTGTAGAGGAAGACAGAGGTTAGAATATATGAAGCAGATAATTGAGGACGTGGGCTGTATGGAGTATGTAGAAATGAAGAGGTTAGCACAGGATAGAAAAGGATGGAGGATTGCATCAAACCAGTCGAAAGACTGACGACAGCAAAAAAAAAAAAAAAACACCCAAAGGAAATACATGACAATATTTCCGCATCTGTCTTCTTATCAGAGAATATATATCAGTAATTGATTGACTCTCGTTCATATCGGATTCTTTGAGAAACAAGATACTAGAAAGAAAATTTTCTGACTAGCGATCAATCACTAATATGAGTAGTGGTTTCGTTCGCTTTCCTCTACCAACTTAGATAACTAAGAACAAAAGAAAATATTTATATAAAAAAGAGGAGGAAAAAATAAGAATGAATAAATTAGTTAAATTAATAAAACATTAACTACTGCAGGCCTACTACAAATGAATCTCACAAAGTACTAAATGAAACTACTGGATTAAGTAAGTGACATATGGCTTAGCTACATAGAGTATAAAATCTGAGATATGAAACTTTATTTTTGGCAAAAAAGAAATAAAATATAATTAATGTAGAGTTGCACACATAAGGTACTACTTTGATGTTGTTTTATTACAAGTATTTATATTCTTGTGGGGAGGGGGGACAGCATACTTCGTTTTTTATATATTTTTCAGCCGAAATGATTTAAATTTATTACTGTAAATAGTCTAAAAACCAACTCTTGTATGGACTGATGTGACTGAAAAAGGATAGTCAGTTCAGTTGATAGGTTTGTCGAACACAGTAGTAAGAACCATTAACTGAACACCATTAATAACAAAAAGTTCTGAATTTTTCGGGACGAAGTGATTATGGATAAGTAGCTGTGAGATATTATCGATACGTATTCAACAAATGTACAGACATTAATGCGATTTTTTATAATTTTAAAATACATAATTCAATTTTTCTTGTCGTTCACTGTTCTTAACTTTTCTGTACCTAAATTCATGGATCTGATTGCAACGTGATTTTTTATATTGTTGATACTGTCATTTAAAATATGGTTGTGTACGATCATAGTATTATCATACTAATTTAAAAGCCCGTGTAAAATGACGGATACAGGCCCGACCGTCATCTTTCGATCTATAGTCAAAGGACTAAATCACTGAGCCACCAGACCGCTCGCTACAATGAAGTGAAACATAAGATATTAATGACAATACTTAATATGTGACACAATGAATATTCCATTTACAGTTAGCAGCAGCATTTGAAATAGTCTCTAGCGTATCTTTTGTTCACTGAGTTTCATCGTCCATTTGATAGCACTCAGCTGACAAGACTTTTGCCGTCATACGTTTCTGACAAGCGCCTACATTTTGCATTCATGAAAGTGAGCTTTGCAGGGATCTAGAGATAAGAGTGGAATGTAATGAGTCAGAGTTAGAAGCATGTAATGAATAATTCAGACTTCCTTGAAATGTTACTCTTGGTAAGAGGAGAAAGTTCAGACTTTTTCGCTTGGAGCAATGTCCATGCGCTTTCTGCGAACTTTTAATATATAGCGGAGATCGTGTTAAAGTTTTGAGAATGGAAATAAATTAAGAACAAATGTTACTGAAAGTATTAAATCATAATATCTCTCTCTTAATACAGTTTTACACAACAGAGTTTATGTTGAATGTATTAAAGTAAATTTTTAAACAGCCACATAGTTAGTGTCATAATTTGCAGACAAACGTAACATTTAACGAGGTTTGTTACAGTCAGCAGGAATGGAAAGAGACCAGATTTGTTTTTTGTTTTGTTTTTTTGTTGTTTTTTTTTGACCAGATCTGAACGAAATGTATAAGTTGTTTTTTTCTTTTCAGGGTAACATATTTGCATTTAAAAATGCTGACAGCAAAACTTGAATCCCTGTCGGTAATCCAGATTTCGGTTTTCCATATTTTTCCGAAATTAATAGAGGCGAATACCGGGATGGCTCTTTCTTCTACTTCGACCAGGCGTAATAACATTAATTTTGTTAACTGTGTCTTAGTAACGCATTCGATAAACTGCTTCTTTCTACATTATTGGTAAAAAAGGATACAGGAAGAAAACTCCATTGAAATTCAGATCTTTGACCGATGCGTTGGATGCAAAAGTGGTTAACGTGCATCTGTAGTAACCTGTTGGAATGTTGGTATGGCCAATCGCTTAAGAAGAAGGAAAAATAAAATAAAATAAAAAGTTATTTGGCTGTGGAAACTGAGTGCAAGATCATGGTGTTAAGTACTCATGTAAATATCGTTTCCGTGTGTACGTTTCCAACGTCTTACAAATAACAGTTACTAAGAACGAGCTATGAACACTGTGTACAATTGTAACTCACTTGGGCTGGAATTTATCAGACTTCTTCTATACTCCGAGGGTTAGTCGAAATTCACATAGCTTTTTACAAACATGTATTACAACCGTCACCGATTCGAAATAAAATCAAGGGAATTAATTAGGTTGAAATAAATTTACTGATAACTTTAAGTTATATTGTTAGCACAGCACCAAAACTGTTTTATTCCGCCCATATGCCCGGTAATCCCACCAAATTTATAATACCTAGAATCTGAACCACGGAAACGTTCTGGCGTAATTCACATTGCATAATAAGCTGTGCCAGAGGTAAATGTCTGGTTAAGGGCAATGAAATTCCAGGCCGTGTCGGACTCCGTAACCAGTCAGTCATCAGATCGCTAATATATGCATGCATAGGCCGTAGGTAAAGTATCTGTTTGCGTAAAAATAAGCGGGTTGTATACACTGCTAAACAACAGCGGATTATTTTTATGTTTACCTTCAGATTCAACGCACTGAATAAACTTTGCTTCTTGGCTGAAATCCATATGTAAGTTCAGTTCCATTTTGGGATGAAATAGATTATTGTACAGGATACAATTCACTTTCATTTATAACACATTTACAGTAGTGTTGCAGGAATAACTTTTACTTAAAGTGTTCAACAATACTCAGATCACAAAGAATGTTCGCAAATGTAGCCAATCCCTATTGAGTCAAAGATTTGTGAAATAATATTTTCAAACATATTACGGTCATCCGAATGCATTAAAAAGAATTTATGACGCAGTGGTGAAATGCATATTTATTTTCAATATCAGTTACACTAAGAACGGTTTTCAGCTGTTGTCCAAGTACAAATTAAAGGCATGAATGAACAACTTAATAGAAATGATGAATAATTTATGAAGAGAATTGAAAGAATTTAAAGTTGACATTTGTAGAGGGGGTACAGGAAAGGGGGAAAATTGATGTGTAGGGAAATTGCCACCGGAGAGTGCGATCCACCGCAATTAAATTGAATACATAGTACGTACAACCAGGAATATCGCTAGTACCCATAGGGCACAACTGCTCTTACTGTCAGTGGAATGGTACTTAATTGTAGCTATAACGACCATTACTACTACGTTACACACAGAAGAAAATAACGGATACTTGATTGAGTCAAAACCATTTTTACCTGCTAATATTTCTACATATAAGGATCCTGCAACTTTATTTCGATGTAAATGAATAAGCAAAGTTTGGCCTCGAGAATTTTCTATAAGTTCAAATATATATATATATATATATATATATATGGTAATTATAAACTGAATGAATAACTTCACATAACGTGAGGTTGGCCGAAATGATCAATGTTAATATGGCCGCCACCTGACTTTATTCATGTAGTAATTCAAATCTTTATCTTCTTTCTCTACGGATTTAAGAATATGGTATTAAATAAATATTTTAAAATGGGGCGAAATACCCTAAATATAAGTCATTATAGCACCTTTTCTTCTTGAAGTACTAAACGCTATATAAAGTGAACCAGATACGGACATCTGGAAATGAAAGTGTGCAATCACAATTAGGTCGAAGCGCAGTTAGGATCCACATACTTGGATGTTGTAGATTAGACGGCAGTCGCTTGGTACTGATACCTAAGACTGTCAGATTTGCAGTTTACACTAAGTGATCTCTCGCACTGCTAAAACTATAATTCAGTACAAATTTACCATGGGTATAATAGGACAAGAGGCACTCTGAAGTAAAAGCTCTCTCAGTGAAATAATATGATAACTTTTGCTTGTTTTGTCTCTATTTTCTTAAAAAAAATTATCACGTTAAATTTAATTGTTTTTATTAGGGAACGGTTGGGTAGCCCCGGACACTTAAATTAATTGTAATTAAAAAATACAATAAACAAACTTTATTTGAATCACAAAATTAAACCAGGAACTTCTGCAATTATACAAATTGAAAAGATAGTAATCATAATAGGGTTTTTTTTTTTTTTGTTTTGCTGTCGTCAGTCTTTAGACTGGTTTGATGCAATCCTCCATCCCTTCCTATCCTGTGTTAGCCTTTTCATTCCTACATACCCCTTACAACCCACGTCCTCAATTATCTGCTTCATATATTCTAATCTCTGTCTACCTCTACAGTTCTTACCTTCGACTGTTCCCTCCACTAACAAATTAACCAATCCAGCATGTCTCAAAATATGACCTACCAGCCTGTCTTCTTCCTGTAAGCTTCTTCCATAAACTTCTTAAACACTTTGGCATTAATTGTTTTTGCAACATCAAAGTTTGCGGGTAGCCCAAGACGTACTAATAAATGGTGACTCAATCGCTTTTTCGCCCTGCAAAAATCACAGTAACAATGGATATCTGAAGAACCTAAATAAACACAGTTTTCATGGGCCCGGTCTTTGCAATTATAGCACTGAATCCAGTCTTCTTTCAAAAGTTTCTCCACATATGATGTATTTTACTCTTTTCCTCAATTTTGTTCCAAAAGGCTTTGAAAACTTTTCTATGTCTTCAAATTTACTTTAGCGCCTTTATCTTTTTGTTTTTTCGCTTCACTCTTTTTATTGTCTTTACTTTACTGCCCGTCCTCTATAACTATTGTTATATGTTGAAATTTCGCTCTTTTGTTTTTTTTTCTCGAGCCCGCGTTACTAAGCGTGTTTTTATGCACATCAGGAAGTGGTGCCAATTATTGTTTTGATAAATCTGTCGTGCTCGTTGAAGAAACTGTTTCATTTGCAGGCAAGTGCTAGTGGAGGGCACTGACGATAAAGAATGATCTGCTCAAGACTGGCTGGGAAAATTTTGTTTTGAAGTAACTTCTTGCACAACGTCTGACATCAAAAATGGTAAACAAATCAATTTCCGTAAAGATTTTCCCGGTTGAATGGATAAGTTCCTGTGCATTTAAACCCGCTATGTGCAATGTCAAGCTTAGTTACTCTGATATACGAATCGTCTACTAGTGCAGTAATATAATAGTGAGTGATTCTAGCTGCAGGATTGCGTCTCATCCATCCTGAACTTACAATTACAAATGCCACCTTAAAAGTTAAAAAATAAAAAATGTCCTGTGCAAAGGCTGTATCGTATGATTTGTAAGCTGTGGTATGCTCAACACATGAATCTGATGTTTACGTGCATATTCTGTAACTGTCAGCTATTTATGAGTATCATGGTCATCCAAATTAATAGAACAGTATTATATTTTGATGGATAAACATGCTGTTTAAATTGCTGCAAGCATTGTAAGAAAACTTCGGAGCAACATTTTTGAATAAGCTTATAAATTATACATGAAATGTTACAAATTCTAGAACAGTGTTTAAATACATCAAATTTCCTACCACTTTGAACAATAGGCAAGTACGAACACTTACTTATTATGTTTGATAACCTCCAACGAAGTTTGATGGGAGCTTCGTAATATTTCTTCGGGGAACCAAACACACACGAGCGTGTTTACGTCTTTACGGCTCCTTGACGTCGTGATCGTCAGAGCAGGGAGAGGACGGTGATCAAGCGATAAGAAGGGTATCGTCCATGGCCTGTGTATGAGGATTCCATTACGGCATTCACCTGGAGTCACGGTAAACCGAAATCAGTTTGGCTGATTGGAAATATAATCCGCGTAGTAGGTAGACGACAAACGATCATCCAGTAGATTTCGCACGGTGACCAGGTTGACGTCTCACGCTGAAGAGTCAGCACAACTCTTATGCATAAAATTATCATTTTCAAAAATAATTTACATAATCATTAACGATCACCGTAAACAAAAACGAAAAACAAAAATTCTTGTTTGTTCACTACTATCTTGATGAAAACTAAATCTTAAATCCTAATGAAGCTAGAATGAGATAATTGTGTAATCATGAAGAGCAATTTCAAATATTTGTTGTACAAAATATGTTACATTTAATCAATGATACAAGGAAGCCGTATACATTTATCTCTCGTCCCTCTGAACTTTATCGCTAGAAAATATATTTCCATGATTGTTTACTTTTTTGAAATAAAACGGATAATTCCTATGACAAACAATAGATCGTACATATCCAAAATCTGAAAGGCAATAGGATATGAAACACTATTAGAGGCAAACATTATAACGAAATTTGTAATAGATATTTCGAACATCAGAATTTATAAAAGGAAGAGGAAATGTCTTGCAAAATAATGTAACAATAGTACCATGAATAATAGACCGAAAGGAGCAGTAGCAAAACGAACATAGTGGTGAATCATGATCCTCAAGAGTGCCCA
Source organism: Vandiemenella viatica (assembly GCA_031002005.1). NCBI lineage: Eukaryota > Metazoa > Arthropoda > Insecta > Orthoptera > Morabidae > Vandiemenella > Vandiemenella viatica. Next base: position 275,956,445 of record JARYHS010013630.1, read on the forward strand.
AGAGTGCTCAAGAGTATTCTTTTTATTCCACTAACAGAATTCTGTTAACCCGTGTGTTGTTACATTACGATTAGTAATGAAATACTACGCCACAGGATTTTAGCTGCACGACAGCACATCTGATTTAGTAAAATTTACGTTTTCTGGATGATGATATACTCTTAACCAGTAAATTAGTTTAATGTAAAATTTCAATTTTTTTGGAAATGGCATCTGAAAAGATAAAATGATCTGCAGACACAAATCCGCTATTAATACTAGGAATAAAACAATACAATGACTGAAAGAAAGAATACCATCACCTCCTTATAAATTTCCCCAACATGATGATTTTCCGAATTTAACTACATAAAAAATATGACAGCAAAATAATGTCTGCCTTTTATCGAGGACAAATCTGCTATCGGTCTCTGTAGGTGGAGGAAAAATTCTTTAGGTAATCTCAGGAAATTGTGTAAGTTGTCGTCACAAATAATGATGCGTTCTATAGAAAATAAATATAATAACTGTTAAAAGCAGTTAATTTTTTGTTCATGGAAATCGTTTGTAATTTATAAAATTAATATTTGTTACTGGCTTAACATTTCATTCATACCGTTTGGAAATATCCACAGCGTGATATGGAGCTGAGAATTTAAGTATAGAATATTATTATTTACATTTGCTACCAAAAATGAAAGAATAGTATCAATAAACATTTCTAAAGTAAACACTAAAAGCGAAATAGCATTGCTACCTATACGAATATATCTTTGGCAAAGGCTACAAAATTCTGAAAATGAAGCTAAAGCACAAACGATTTACATTGACCGGTAGAGCTGCAAAAAAAGAACACACACGAATTTGTAGAAATCATACGCTCGTGACTACTTATTGCTGCTTGTATTAATTAAACACTCCAGCACCAAAGAGCATCTGCGTACACGTTTCACACCAAATGAAATAGGTACGCTGCGTGGTGTTGATTCGCGCACAGTAACAGGCTCGAATTGGACCGACCGTATATGTGGGTAGCAAGTGGAAGTCAGCAAATATAATTACCAGGCAGGCGCAGGCGACAAGTGACCATTCCTTGGGATTAAAACAATCAAGTATTCATGGGAGGTCCGGCCGCTCCAGCCAGTTTGTTTCAGCAGGTAAACACTGCCGGTGCGCTCACCACGCCACATTCATTTGTTTTGGAGAGCGTTCTCTGGGCAAAAACTGAATTTAATCTAAATGAAATGTCTTTACGTTTTTCAGCAACAACAAAACTGTGTAAACACGAGGTGGAGGGATTTTTAAAAACAGCTTTGACTGACTCAAGGAAGTTGTGTTTATCTATACAAGTTCCCACAGTTACTTTCCGGCACTTAAAGTGGAAACATAAAGAAGAAGACTAAAAACTGCAAACGAGGTATATAGATTCTAGGCACTTCCCAGCTATCAGTTTTGCTGGATTTAGAATCTATGTTTGCGATCGTCTACCTCGCACACTCCGAGATGTTTAGAACACAAAAAAAGCATCTTTATTTTATTAATACGTTCTACAAATGTTTACATTTAAACAAGTACTATATGCGACCAAAAATTGTACCGTAAATGTTTTTAAATTACACACTGGCTGTAAACAATTGCTTTATTAATGTTTTCATCAGACAGGTTTCGCTATTTTAGTATAGGGTATGATCAATGTCTGTGAATGTACATTGTGTTATTGTAATCTCTGTAAAACTGGCAAAATGTTATGTTTATATTCAAGAACGTTACCAAATTCACAAAGACTTTGTACAGGGAAAAACAGTGCTCAGGGACTTTACAAATTTAACAAACAAAACATTATATTACACATAACACATGAAAACCAACACGATCACACATAATGGTTGATATAATCTCACAGACATACTTGAACATATAGTGACCTTACATACTATAGCAAATAACTGAGGCTAAGTTGGTGCAACTGTACAGATGAACGAAAATGTCACCGAAGACACTGAAACAAGTTGGGTGCAATAACAGAAGTGGAAGTTGGACAAGATAAACAGTAAATATTAGCAAGCATACAAGGACTGCAATAAAAATACTGAAATTTTGAACTGCATAACAATCGAGGTAAATGTAGAAAGTGCTGTTCAGGACTGACATCTGATAGCTACCAGTATATTCGTCAGCACAGTAGCACAGTGTAGCTATATAAAATTTGACAGTCATACAGACTTACTAACGAGTGTTTTTTTTTTTTTTATTTATACAGATACTAAAACAGCAATACATAATATTACAACTAACATTTCAAACACCAAAAGGGTGAAAGGAGACAGCCGAAACCATTCGTAAAACAGTTGTTAACATACTGTGTCTAATTTAAAGACATTTATGCAGCACTTGTGGTACATGGGCAATAACAAAGTTAATAGTAGCAAACATGCTATTCTTGGTCGAATATTAAACCTGAGGTTGCCCATCAGTAGAATCTCGCCTACAGACATAATCAGCTCTGGATACACATTGAGCACCGTGGTTCCAATTTATCAGCTGGTACTTTCAACAAGTTGCTCTTTTCAGTTAGTGTTGCCCAAATGCAAGAACAAGACAAGACTTGGCCAGTCTTGGTCTTGGTCTTGCATCAATACACCTGGTCTTGGTCTTGGTCTTGGTATTGCACTCCCGGTCTTGGTCTTGGTCTTGGTCTTGCAGCAAGAGTCTCGCAAGTCTTGCAATTACCTATTAGCCTGTCGCTATTTATTAAACGTTACTTTAGATATTAGAACAACGCAACAGAATAGGTATATTTTAAGCTTGAATTAACATAGCCATGGTAAAGACCAACCAAATTAATAAATGTCTAAACATTTCATGAGAAATTCAAAAAATCAACTGACAACAGTTGGGGTTTGAACCCACGACCTAAGCGATCAGTGGCGATGCTCTAACTAACCAACTGAGCTATCAACTGTGTCCCGCGGGAGTCAGTCTGTTTCTTAATAAACGTTTACATTTAATAATCTTCAATGTACTAAAATATGGTTTAAACATATAGAAAACAAATAAATGACATTAACTTGACTGTATTTTAAAGAACATTATCTGTCTAGAAAGCGATTGATAGACCCTCACCTTATATGAAATGGAATAAAATAATTATACAATTTACTGAATTTACCATTTATTTCAATAAAAATACAACACAAATGAAATTACAGAACAGTACACAATAGCTGACGTTACTGTTACTTTATATTAATTCTTTTGTGAATATATAAATGCAGTAAAAGAAAAGGATTGTGAAGCGAGTCTTCTTCATTATTTGTAGTGTCCTGCATTTCACTCCTATGTAGCTTCCATAATAATAGGGAACATGCAGTTATAACAATTATGGGTATTTTGTCATTAAAATGTTAAAAAAATATAAAACAAAGACTACAGCAACATTTTAATTTTGGTTAATATTAATTTTTTACAATAATTTCGATTTGAAGTTAGTTGAAACGGAACGTATTTTAAAACACCAATCAACGTCTAGTGACGTCACTACTGTTATGACAGCTTATTGTTGTCAAAGAGAACATTGTTTTATTGAGAAAATTATTTGTATTTTTCAATAAAAATGGAAGTCAGATTTATAAAAGCGGACTCCAGGAATTTACCGAAAGTCAGTGTATGGTCGTAATTTTTTTTGTCGAAAGTGCTGAGTATTCAAGTGTAGAAATGAAAGGGACTAAACTATTATGGTACGTATAAATCGCATTGAATTTTCCTATTTTGTTTAGCAGCTTCTATACATAGCTCTTATTTCAGCTCAACAAGGGAATCTTATGGCGATAATGCAATCGGCTATGTGCAAATTAAAAGAGATGGCGAATTGTGTATAGTAAAAAGTAGAGTTACACCGGAGCATAAAGTTCGCAAAGAAGGTTATCATGTTACAGCCATTATAAATGAAAGGGAAGGTTTAGTCCAATCCTGCCAATGCGAAGATTGTGCCACTTCTGAAGGTAAAGTTTGTTTATTATTTATGGCCTATAAAATGTTATGCGGACAAATGGGGAGCAGAAAACTCTCATCGTCTCGCCAGAGAGTTCAGTTGTTCTGTGCTCTCACCACACCCCTAATTTAGCACATTATTATCACTAAAATCTTATTCCAGGTGGGTGTAAGCATGCTGCTGCACTCTTGCTATGGTTACACAGAAGATCTGAGTAGCCTGCGCTTACATCTATAACATGTTACTGGAAGAAATCAAATTTATCTAAATGTGTTTCTGGAAAATCTTTTATAAAAGCCAAAGAAATAGGTCACATTCCTGTCACTAACAGTTTCTCTCAAGTAAGCAGTTCAGTATACCTGTTTATTTGATGAAACTATAAATCTTTATAGAAAGAAAAGATGGAACTCACCACAAGATGGATTCGAACCTGCAGCCTTTGCCTAACAAGGGCAATGCTCTATACCCCAGAGCCACCAAGGTTCTCACAAGCCGTGGCGGAATCCAACTTGTGGTGAATCTTTCTCTATACAGGTTTATAAGAATCTCTAAAGCGTCCATAAATGCTGTTAAATAAATAGTATCAATGAAATTAATAAATATATGTTATATGCTACAATAATAACCTCATATTTTTAGGTGGATATTCTGAGTGAATATATAAATGCAGTAAAAGAAAAGGATTGTGAAGCGAGTCTTCTTCATTATTTTGGAGAAGATTTACAAACTGTAAACATCCATAAAGTGTGTTCAAGCTTGATTGGAAAGTTGAACTCTTCACAAACTCTCCTTGAAATATTATCAAAGACAATGACCGCTGATATGATTAACACGGTTTTTTCCACCACAAAACGACAAGTTTACTTCCACAGCAACTGACAGGTCAGATAGGACTTGACAGGAGTGACGTCATCGGCTCTGGAAGTCAGTTTTGGCGCGCAAATTTAAACTGTCAGTTTCAGACCGCCGTTTTGCGAGACATATTACCGTTTTAATTTTTTTAATTTATTTGTGGTGTATTCTGCATGAAGTTACTTAAAATGAAAGCAAAACTAAAAATATTGCATGTTCCCTATTAATAAGGTAGATAACCTTATTGATTATTATTAAAAGCTAGATTTTAAATTAGTTTGTAACTTTAACTTTTGAAACTGTAACTTTTGAAATATTAAGAAAATAAACATTTTCTCGGTAACATACTACATATAATTTGATTACGCATATTCTATATAGATTATTTTTAGTTTTTATTATTTCGATTTTCGATACTTCAATTAAGTGTCATACTTACTACATTTAATGAATTATTTTTTATGTACTTATTAAGACCGTCAATTCCTTCATCAACGAAAACGCACTGATAGTCATTTATATTATATCAGTACTTTACGTCTTCCTACATATTTTCTGCCTATTTTCTTCTTCAAAATTGTATGTACTAGTACTTTAAGTTTCGTTTGTTTTCTATGTGTCAATTTCTTGTATTATATAGGATAAGTATATAATTTAAATTAAGCCTGTCCGGTCCACTGACTCTGGAGTTTACTCGTCGAGTTAAAATTGTGCAAATACTATATATTCTTTACATGTAAATGAATATTTGCAAAAATATATTGTGATGCAACAGTCAATATATCAGTTTATTTATTTAAATAGTTCTCTTATATATTATTATATTCGGGCTCCTAAACAGTACATAAATTTTATTGCACGCTTTTTATATTATTCGATTACTATTATAGAAAATTTTTTCACGTTTGAAGTGTATTAAAAGTGTCTACAATATTTATTAAATGGGTGACGACATATTTAAGCACTTTGTGTTTTAAAACCACACAGAACACATCAGCATAATGTATTCGTGTCCATTCTAAGCACCCAAAAACTTATTTTGTATAGAAAGTATAAAAAAAAAGTCCTAACTGCAAGACGCAAGAGTCTTGCAGGCTTGGTCTTGTTCTTGCTTAAATCTTGCACAGTCAGTCTTGCTCTTAGTCTTGCTAAAATTAGGCGGTCTTGGTCTTGGTCTTGGTCTTGCAAAAATGCAAGACCAAGACCAAGACTGCAAGACCAAGACCGATTTTGGGCAACACTATTTTCAGTGCATGCAGATCATTTTTGTTCACTTCTGGAAAGATTACATAAACATCCATACTCATTTCTTACATAGTAGTCAGACTGCAGCATTAAGGATCTCTGATGTTGCTGTTTAGGTATTAAAAGGTGCCCGCTCAGAACTGCAAAGTTACCGCTCTTTTAACAGCTTTTATCGTAACCATTATCTGTCAGACGTTGCTTTTTATGATTTTTTAGCATACTCCACACCTGTCAAGTGTGGATTTTTTGTTAATATATTCTTGTCTGAATGCTAATTAATATTATGGGGCCGACAAATATGTCAACCGTCTAAATGGTTGCCAATCATGTCTCAAATGTTTCGTCGGAAGATATGTATTAACTACGTTGAAAAAATTCAATATAAATTATCGTTTCTCGATATTTTTTTAGTTATGTCAAATCAAGCTATAAGTAAACTAACTGAAATTTCTGATAGTGCTAAAAAACAGTAATCTAGTTCTAAGGATTAAAATTCTTAACTGGTGGTATTTTATTTCATTTAATTACAATTTTCTACATCTACATCTACATATATACACTGCAATTCACAAAATTGTGGGTGGCAGAGGGTGCTCAGCACCAAAGCTAATCTCTTTGCTGTGCATTCCAATCCCTAATGGTACGAGGGAAAAAAGAATTCATATAAGAATCAATCCGGCACCTTATTTCTCTAATTTTATCTTTCCTGTCCTTCCGACTGAAATAGGTTGGTGGAAGAAGTATTTCACTACACTCAAAAGTGAAAGTGGGAGTACGCATGTTTTCCAATAAGTTTAAACGAAACGTGTGTCGTCTATCTACCAGAGACTGCCAAACTAGTCTACTAATCAGTTCTGTGACGCTTTCATAAGGACTGTAGCAAGCGGTCACGAATCGAGCGGCTCTTCTCTGTACTTTCTCAATACTTTCGATCAACCCCTTACGAAACGGATCCCAAATGGCACAACAATAGTCCAAATGGGGACGCACAAGAGATTTGTACGCTATCTCCTTTGTTTGTTCATTACAATTTTTCAAGATTCGACCTATGAATCGCAGCCTAGAATTTGCTCTACCTACTAACGAATTAATGTTCAGAGCTTTGTGGTTGTTTTTTAACTATGATAATCTTAAAGATTATACGATATGTCTTACTGATTTCTCACGGTATTACCATACGGTAATTAAGTTTAAAAAATTGACCGGATTGAAAGATGGTTCAGTGAAGAGAATTAAACAAAGTATACTAACATTAAAGTTTTTTTATATTTTGTTGTTGTTTTTCACTCTAATTACTACTAGTTCAGCCGTGTAGTATTGAACCCATTTCATATTACTAAAACAATTGTATCAGACCCAGTGGACTACGAGACACCAACCAGCCACCTGTTACACAGGCGTCCAGTGTGAAGTGATGAGGGTGGAAGGGTATGTGTCCTTCCCCTGTTTCAGAACCGGATTTGTGGGATCCGAAGCATTAAACGTATCGGTGGAATGTTACCGTGTGTCTGCTAAACGTGAAATTTGTGTTTTGTATGAGAAGTGTATTTTTGTTTATTTATTGTGTAGTTTATGAGGCGGAGATATGGGACAGAACCAGCATTCACCTAGATAATTAAAAGAAACCTCCAAAAACTGCAGCCAGCACAGCCGGTACGCAGAGACCAGGACTCGATCCCAGTCCCGCTCTATGAATATCCCCCGTCACCTGTGGGGGTCCCTTAACGCACACGGCCACAATGGCGGGTTTCTGCGCCTATTGGTCCATAATGACTACTGAATGTGTGGATGGCCCAGGGGGTAGTCGTTCTTTGTGGAATGTATTTTTATGTTTGTGTTAGGTGACACCACTATCAGTCAGTGGAGGTTACAAGAGCACTGAATGGCATTTTGTATCTCGAATTAATCGCGTTTGTATCGTATACGAGGAAATCAATAACAGGTAGACTTCAATATGAGAGAAATGTGTGTGTGTGTTGTCTTTTAATTCACAGTCATGTCCAACACCACTTAAATGTATATGCTAGCAGTTCATTCGTATTTATTTTTGTTCGAATGCTCGAAAATAGAAGACCATTTTGATGACTGTAGAATCAATTTAGCTCCCATAATTATTTTTCTTTTTCTCTGAAATGTTTATTCCTACAGAACGTGTATAAGCAATTTAAAACATGCGAGTCTTTTAGGAATGGACTACTTTTAAGTTAGTTTTACTGAAATTATGACTGTTCAACGTTGGGAGAAATTATATACAGTACTACGTGGAGTTAGTCGAAGAGATTTAGGAACTGATATTAGAAAAGAAAGGATGCAATAAAGATAGTTTTATGTTTACTAAAATTAATAAAACACAATACTTAAAATACCATAGTAGAACTATTAATGAAACTTGGCAAATAATTATTCACGAACTTAATCACAGAATTTACATTGGATTCCTCTTTTAGCCACTATAGGATTTTAGGAAAAATTACGAAGTTACGACTGCAAAATTCGCTCCCGCGCTGTTTTCCATGAGAGACGGCACAGACTCACATGGGCTCAAGATTTTCGTGATATATGGTCATTAGAGTAGCTGTGCTGACACTACGGTTTGGTGGCTGATACTCTTTACACGATGACCTTAACCATTACGGTTGCATGTGCTGGAAAAATCTTTTATTAAGGGATATATCCCAATTAAATTATCTCAGATGAGCAAGAACTTCTTTTCTAACTCTAAAATACCTTAAAATATATCAAGCTCCTACCGTTCATTAAATTTTACTATTGCAACACTGGTCAAAATTAAAGTGCCAGATAGCAGCAATTTCTTAATATTTTTTTGTCTTACATACTTTAAGGTTTAAATTTCTCCACCTAACTACTTTTGCTATTTACTAATTTTAATTTTAAATTAATTAAGTGTTTTAGTAAATTATTAATCATTTCCCTTGTTAATATAATCCAATCCCTGACACCCTTGCCCACTAGAGAAAATTTCCATCCAGCCTCGTGCATGAAATCGAGTGCCAGCTTGTGCCCATGGTTAACTTTTCCTTTTCATCACTGCTCCTAATTCTTCGACCAACACTATTCCTCCAATCCCCATCACCAACAGACGCCTTGTAGTCTCCCAGCGCTCTATTCACCCCATTCTGTCTTCTGATGACTTTTATCATTTCAGTTACTTACTGGGTCCTGTGGTAATGTTCACAAACTAATCTAGCTGCTCCTCTTTACACGCCCTCCAACTGCTGTGTTTGATATCCAAAATGAATGTCTCAATTTACATCACCATATTCACGGAATATTCAGTAAATGAAACATTTTGTAATTTTTTCATACCACCAGCCAAGTGTGTCCCGACCAGTAGAGTGTATTATCAAATATTATACCAAGATATTTTCGCTTCAAACCTACAACACGCAATTCTATCCCTACCATCTAATCATAACAACTTGTAGTTTTTTTTTATATAAGTACATAATAAAGTGAAATTTTTTGGCATTTATCTTCATTCCATGTTTTGGTATCCTACCCAGGTTACTCTGCAGTAACTAACAGTCAAAACAACCAAAATTCTGACTGTAAACCATCCACAGACATTCAGTAGAATATTAATACCAATGGTCCCAATGTACTATCCTTTGGCTTTCCCATATTCACTTCTACCTTTATTTGCTTCTTAATTTCGTTCCATAATGTTTTGCTCTCTGCCTTTCAAAAACTCCTCCACCAATTACTTACTTTTTAAAATTAAAGCCCACCATCTGTGATTCACATGAATATCTTTGCTTAAAGCCTTGTTGCTGATAATCAACAGGTCAGCGATGTAAGAGTATTTTATGGTTGTAACGCCATCTCGAGCGCAATCATAATCGATATCGCCAATTTTCAACTGCATCAACCAGTCACAAAAGCAGCAGCCCTTCCTTGTAATTTGTTTTGTATCCTGTTCTGAAACTGGACCAAATCAGTGTTACAGTAATCCGTGTTATAGTAAGTTTTCTTGAATGTTTATATTTCGAAGCAAATTCTGGTGCCTTCTTTAAGTAGTAACTATGTGTGTTCGTTTTCATATGATTTTATATTACTGTATCAGTTAACCATAAGTACGTAAACTCTTGGTTGTCACCGGATATTGTTGCAATTTTCTTTCTCTTAAGATGTATTACTCAACAGTTATTACATTTTTGTCTTATAACTTTACACCTCGTCGACGTCGAGGTCTTTAGAGGGGGGAAATTACTTGGGGCTTGGAACGGAAGGAGTTGGGCCATGTCCTTTTCAAAGAACCATCCTGGCATTCATGTGTAGTATTTGGAGAATCAAAGGAAGTTCTAATCTGGATGCACGGACGGGAATTCGAACCCGCATCCTCGCGAATGTGGGGCCAGAGCGCTACCACTCACGCACCACGCTAGGTGCAGTTATTGCAATACAGTTCATTATTCTTCATGACAAATTAAATAACATGACAATAGCTTGTTGAGAATGATATTTATTATCTTTGTTATTGTTGACTAATTCAAGACCATAATTCAAAACTTTAAACGTTCCCAACCATTTGTTTAGTGACATTTTCGGTGTCAGTATAAGGAATATATGAAGGAATCTGTGTTCGTCTCATTCCAAAAACTTCCTAAATAACATTTCGACCCAAGTTGCACTATTGTTCCAATTGAGAGCAAATGCAGCAGAAAAAAAGAAATCTTTCAAAAATATCTTGTTGTCGGGGTATGATACTCTGAGAAACAGATTATAAAAGAGAACGAAGAAATTGTTTGGTACACAGTTTGCATCGTTAAGGCACGAAACGAAATATCAAACAGTAGATAAAACTTTAACTAACATGTGTGTAGCTGGAAAAGTATGACATGTGTGTTGCATGGCGTCGTGTGAGAGTGATTGTAAATTGGGGGGGGGGAGGGGTGGCTCGCCGTGTTTGTACGGCTTCCCGCAGAGGAGCCAAGTGTTGATGCCCTCCTGGGACGAGATAAGACAGCCACCGCCTCCCCCGCGAACAATGGGGCGCAGAGAACAAATAGGCAGTCACTATCAGCGCGCTCCACCGCCGCTAATGAAACTCGGGACACGTGCTCGGCGCATCCGCACATCAAATATTTTATCGGCGGTGCGTAATGTTTGCTCATGTCCAGTTTGAGCGATTGCCTCGAACAAACATTTGGTTTAAATTTTTAATAAAAATGAAACACTGTGGTGATTACAGAGTTTGGATGGCTATATTTTTGCGCGAATTTTACTGAAATAATTTGGGGACCAATTTTTGCCTTCAAACTGTCACGACATTTAACGTGTTCGTAGTGAAGTTTGGGTGAAATGAAGGTGATACATAAGAAAATAAGTTTAAAAAATGCTGCCAGATACTAAAACGCACATAAATATTGGAGTAGTCTCATAATTAGTAGTTAATGCAAATGTCTATAAAGGCGTCGTTGATATAGTATCGCTGTTTTGATCACATGTTTTAAACAAAAGTTTGTTGGTCTTACCATGGTAAGTGTGCGCTCTTACGTATGTCAGTGATAATGAATAATGAGCACCAACGATGAAGATTTCGGACTCACTGCTCTGCTCACCAGCCATTATTATTTCTGTTAACAATTTTTCCTATACATTCGTCTGAAGCACATCTATTGAGACGAGGGAGAAAAAAATAGCTGGCGATTTCAACCACCTGCCTCTTTCATAAGCGTTAGGAAACTTCACAATATATATATATATATCAGTAGGTCTTAAAGATGAAGTCGTTCCTACAGCTTGTCTTATACCCTGGCTGCGCAGTCTTCCAATAACCGAACTGACGGGGACACAAGAAATCACTCGCAGAACAATTTGGTCAATGCGCCGGGCACCACTTTATTGCTTCAACGTCCACATCAAGAATTTTGCGGAGCTGCCATAGCAATACTGCCTTGGACACATTGCGTCACTGTCAACACAGATGTGCTTTTTATTATAATAAACTAAATGTCTTTCTACTAAATGGATACGCAGTGACTGGTATTAAGCGTATAATATACGTAATTATTTCTTTATGTTCCTTCCGCAAATTTCATTTTAACCAGTAACCAAACGTAAACTGATAGCTGAATTTAAAGCTGATTTACATAATAGCTAAAATTGGGGCTTACTAGTGATATTATTTTGAAATTTAAGAACCATACTATCATATTATAATCTATTATATCATCAAAAATCTGTTTGAAATTAAACAGATACAAAATTAAGGGACCTTAAAGTCTAACCTGTTTATTGTCAGAGACCACTTGGTACCAGGTTCAGTCTTCTTTGAGATGCGTTAAACTAAAGTCTAAGATTAACTTTTCTTATCTGAGGTATAACATATTTATAATGTGAAATAGTCTCCCTAAGTTGCATACCAAAAAAATACTTCCAGGTTTTTATCTTTAAAACAGCGTTGAAGCAAAAAAATTTTTGTCGTGAGGAGCAATAATTTAGTTTTTTATTTTATTTGATTTTATTTTAAATACGATCACACAACTTCTCTCGGATTAACCAATCACTGCATTTTCGAAATTCGTGAATAAACTGTAAATCCAAACAAAAATTCGCGAAATAACTTATGCTACATATCAATTAACTTACTGTGTTTAAACTAAGGAAAAAGGAAACAACTTTAGGCAATATAAATTATAATGAAAGGGAAAATCACTCAAAAAAGTTGATTCATGCTGCAGGAAACGAGTCGTGTGGTTCGGGAAACTTCGGCGTGTGCACACCTCCAGAACCATACGACTCGTTTCCTACAGCATAAATAAGGTTCAAAACCGAAATATTGTCTATTCTTGTGTTCGTCATATATGTTTTTCACTCGTCGCAGCCTTCAACTTTGGTGAGTAATGAGTCATTTTCCCTGTCCTTGTAATTTAACTTACTGTGTGTAATTTATGGCGTTCCAGCAAAAATAAAAAAAAAATAAAAAAATCATAACTTTAGACGCAGTATGTTTTCTGCTACCTTAACAAGAAGAATCGTTTCCAGAATAGTGTAGACTTTCAAAACCACGATAAATTCGCGGGATGAATACTAGTAAAAACAGGGTAAGTTGGAGAATATTTAATTCTGGCTGCTGATTTATTTGTTTCCAGTTTCTCTGTTCTTATATATATATATTTAACAGTTACTTAGGGAAAACACGAATGTCCTGAAATTTAATCCTGTGAACACATATTATTTTAGGTCGAAGAAATTTTAATTGGACACATAAAATAACAGCATAATGCTTTTTAGTGCAATAAATTTTAATTTTGAACAATGGGGACGGTGAGATAAGAAAAACAAAAATTGTAACCTAAGTAGTTTCCAACCCAAAATTTCTCAGAAAATGGTATTCTGTTACTTATCCGACCGGTAAACAATTAATTCATCTAATTCCATCAGGTAATCGTTTTATGATATGTTACTATCATGCTTGTAATAATAAGCGTATTGAAATTATCTTTCCCTACAATTATACTTGTTATATTCAATCGATCCACAATTCTACATGTTTACTATGAAAAACGTAACATTTTTACAATCTGAACAGCAGATATTCTTACTTACCTGAAATAATACATACAAAGACTGTCGATATTGTCACATACCTGTATTGTGCGTCAACATGGCTTAGTTATGTGCTTGACTCCACTGCCATATGATAGTTGATGTCGTATTGTTATTTTGCTTCGTTTTTTGGAGTCTTTTTGTGTCCTACGCGTCTATAGCGACGAATTCACTTCTAATTATACTCAAGAGTATGCGAAACTAGAAAAGCAAGAAGAAATGTTGGTAACTGTTTGAAAGATAGAAAATATTAATAGCTGAGTTTGACGGCAAACAGAACTACATAGTAAACATACAGTTCTGGTCTTATCAGCGTATTGTGAACTGTTTTGATTTCGGTGTACTCAGAGTGAATGTTAGTACTGTATCTTCCCGTGGCTGGTCAGCCCACAGGAAACCATGCGATTGTCAGAATCTGCTGTGAGGACTGCTCGTGGCTTAGCTTTCGCGTCCCATCAATATCTCGTCCGCGATGGCTGATAATGTCTAATGCCCTGGACAGGTGAATTTGAGTGACAATGTGGCTGAAGCCAATAAATTCTTCATTCCCCCATTTGAATATCTGAAAAACTTGCCATCAGTCACTTGCAATCGTGGAGGAAGCTGTAGCTGTCATACGTGATCCCAGTATTATATATATATATATTTGATTATGTGTATTATAATTTGTGAATAACAAATATTAGTGGCATTTTTGTGAAAATTTTTGGCGGCAAAAAATGGTTTTCTGATTCTGCGACCATTTAGCCAGCTCCAATTTATATATATTTTTCTATCTATTGTAATATACTCATGTATTTGTGGGAGACTAGTGATGACAACATAAGATGAACACAACATTTAATTAAAAGCATCCATACCCCAGGCCGGCCTCGAAATGGCGAACCTTACAATACGAGGACAGCCAGTTAGACCTTACACTGTCAGGCCGGCAAAAGTTATTATGAAAGTAGTTGTACTTTTTGTAAGTGAAAGGGTTATTTTTATAAAAATTACGTATATGGGATAATTGAGTTGAATATCTCAGAAGCTTTGGATTAAAAGTGGTTTAAAGTAATAGCTGTAAATTTTATAGTGACGAGTAGTTCTCTGCAACTGGAGGCATCAGTAAATAAAACTAAACAGGGTATGCATTTTATAGAAATAAAGAAAGCAAAAATTAGGACATGTTTAATTGGGATCAATTTGCAATCCTAGAAATTTTACACTCTCTACCTCTTGAATGGAATGGCCTGCAAATGTTATGTCTATGATAGGTGATAATTCGTGTGAAGTACTGAACTACATATGTTCAGTTTTAAAAATTTAAGGAGAAGCCATTAGTTGTAAGCCTTTTATTAATAAGATCAAAGATATAAATTGAAACATGTTTGTTAGAGAAATTTGGAGCATTTTTAATTCCTATGCTAGTGTCATCTGCACACTGGAAAATTTTTGAGTTTTTATATATAACACAGGGTAGATGATTTATATATATTAAAAACAACAGTGGCCGCAATATAGAACCTCGAGATACTCCACATCTGATAAATCACCACTCAGTGAGCCACCTGACGCAGCGTTAAAATGTTCTCGTTACGCTTTCTGTTTTCTATCCAAAAGGTAGGGACTAAACCATTTATTAACAATGCCATAAATACCATGATACTTTAATTTTTTTATCAGAATTTCATGATCAACACAGTAAAACTAACAATACTGGTCGATAATTGACATTTTCTTTGATGTGTCAACATTTTATCAAATTATTAGGTATACCGTATTCGCTTGTGATTGAAATTCATTTAATCCCGGTAATCATTCATAACAATCCCAATGTTTAACATTTGTCGTGTTAATGATCATAAACTTTATTATGAAACGTTAATATTAAAGTTCCGTAACAGGGTGTAACACTTCAATTCTCGCTCGTTATCGCATAGTAGTATTGTTAAACATTTCCTAAACATTGTTTAATGACGGAAGGATTAAGTTAATAATTCTTATTTTAATTTGTGTTAACAGAGAACACCAACACAACTGTTTTATAAGGTTCAATGCCGTATTCATTTGGCCTCTCATCAAGGCATCATCAGCGATGAATCTGTGATGAAATTTACTTTTAGTTTACAAACTTAATATATAATGATTAACACAATCTCGAATTTACTGATTCTTCATAGATAGATAGATAGATATGTTCACTTTGATCCCATGTGAGAATCATAACTTACTTTTTAGATTGGTGTTAGAAGGATTTGTAGCCACACATATCTGATTTTTTTCCCCAAAGCATATCCCTGTTAAAGCTCAATGTCTAGAAAGATACAAGACAGATACAAATATTGCGCCTTATCGCTGCTCTCTTGTTTACAATTGCCATCTTGTTTTACTGCTGTCTTGATGAGGTGTTGACAGCGCCAGTTTTTAAAATATGTGAAAGAGTAATGTTATGCTATTTGGTTAAATTTAATGTATGGTGCGTCAGAATACGAATTTATAATGTTTTTGTTTAATTATACGTATATCAATTGTATTAATTTTAATTTCCTTTTGCAAGGTTAATGTGTGTTTATTAGTTTGAATACCATTTTGTTGTTAGGTTTATGTGGTCATTAAGTAACTGATACCACTATTTATTCATTTCTGCATTTGATGTTTTTCTGTACAGTGAGGGTGTTGTGTGTGTGGTTGTTGACTGTGATGATTTACATTTCTGTATTAATGTCTGGTGGTGAGTGATCATTTTCTATTAGATATTCAGCGAATGTGGAGTGGTTACTGTAATTTAGTGGCCGCATGTGTTCTTTGTACCTCGGTTTGAACTCACTTTGGATCTGTCTTCTGCATATTGTATCACAATTTTGACATATCAGCTGACAAATGCTTCAGTTTTGATAGTTCTTCCAGTCTAAGTGAGTTTTTATTTATTTTTGTACAGAGCTGTCTATTCGAAGATCGATGTTTATTATTTTTTTTAAATGTTTGTGATTCGGTGTGTGTATTTCTTGGAGTATGTCGTTGAGCACCATTTATTTTTAGCTTCAGTGTCTTTCGTGTTTTGTAACGTGTTTTGAATTGTCTGAATTCTGGGTGTTCTTATCTGGTGGGTTTTGAGTGGCTGAAGTTTGGTTGAGTTATATATTGTCTTTTACTTTCCCATAGTAAAAAATGAAATAGGAAAATGAACAAAAATACAATTAAATAAAATCATAACAAAGGAAAGTAATAAAGTATTTAAAGTTACGGCACAACACGTGAGGCGCAACGCAAAATTAAACAAAATAAGTGAAAGGAAACAAATCATAACAAATTAAAAGAATGAAATAAAAATAATACAAAATATAACACGATACGACACTAAAAGACACTAAAATAAACAAAAAAGTAAAATATAACTAAATTAAATGAATAAAAATAAAACGGATAAAAAATTAAAACAAATCAAAACAAAATAAAGCAGAAAAACAATACAATCAAGAACGACAAGACGAAACATGACATGATACGTTATGAAATAAATCATGACTCGACAAGATAACTCACAACATCACATCGCAGACACAAACTGAAACGAATTTAATGAAAGAAAGTAACTGGAAACAAGGAAAACAAAACATTACAGCATAAAACAACTTAAACTAAACAAAATATAACAAGAAGCGACCCAGCTGGTCTTAACATAACACAACCCAACACGACACAACTCGGAACGAACCAAAGAAATCGACACGACCCAACAGAAATCGAAAAGAAACTAAATGAAACGATGCAAAACATAACCAAATTAAACAAAATAAATTAAATTATAGGTGGAAAAACAAAAGAAACCAATATACGGTGAAACAAAAAAAAAAACAGCTAAAATACAGTAATGAAATAAAATTAAGTAACATAAAACACTATTATATACAATAAAACAATAAAAAAAATAAAACACGACATGGAACGAAACAAGACAAAAAAATTAAGTAAAATATAATTGACTGAAAAAATCATATCTGGTCAAAGCTAAACAATGCAATTAAATAAAAAGTAACAAAATAAACAGATTAAAAAATTAAACAAAATAAAACGTGACACGTCACACTACATGAAACGAGGAAAAAAATAAACAAAATATAACAAAATAAAACAAAATCAAACAATATACAACAACACACTACACGAAAGGATGCGAAACAAAACTAAATAACAAAACCAAAAAGAAAAACAAACAAAACAAAATAGAATTAAATAATATAAAATTAAATATACAAAATTAAAACTATTATGACAAATCAAAATAAAACACAACTTTACACGTTACATTACAATATATCAAGAGGCGTCATAAAATAAAAGGGAAGAAAAGAACAAACATTACAAAATAAAAATATTCAAATTAAAAAAAATGCAACACGTCACGGCACATCTAGACTTGACAAAACTCGACACGACACGACACAACACGAAATAACACGGCACGACGTGACGAGAGAAGAAAAATAAAGACATAACGTGGAACGATCCAAATCAATACCAAGTAAAACAATATAAAGTTTATAGAAAATTGTATACGATATGACGAAATACGACTCCACACGCTCCACACCACATGAAACGTAACAAATGGAAATTAAAGAACACATTTCGACACGACAGGATACAATTTGATAAAACACGACATAACTCTAAACGTGTCACCTCACTCGTCATGATGCGATATGACACGAAAAGGAATTAAAATAAACAATACAAACTGATATAAAAGAAAATTATTAAAAAAAAAACAAAAACATAATACGACGTGACGTAACACGACTCGACATGCCTTGAAAATAAACAAAACATAGTAAAAAACAATAGTAAAATTACCACACAGCTTGAAACGAAACAAAACAGAATAACACAAAATAATAAATAACAAATACAAGTAAGACACGGGACGGGATACAAGTTTTGTTTTCGACACAAGAGACTTTTCAGTGATGTTCTGCCGTTTACAAGTTGTGAATACGGTATTACGGTGCAGTTGGTTGGTAATTTAGAGAGAGGTTTCCTCCCACAAACTTTTCCACGATATGCAATTTTGTCCTTTAATAAAAAAGAAAAAGTGGTTTTTGCACTTGTCATTGTCTGAATAATACAAAAATATAACATGCGTGTTAATGATAAACCATTAGTTATGAATGTATATTTTTTTGACCAACTAGGACCAAGTGAAGAATTCGTGTTACAAGTAGGGTTGTTATCCCTAGAGGGGATTTATTGTTTAACGTGGAATCCGAATCAAGGAAACGTTCTGGCGTAGATGACATTACACAGCAAGCTGTGCCAGAGGTGAAGGTCGGGTTAAGGGCTTAAAAACATTCCCAACGAGACAGAGATTCAAGCCGGTGTCCTTCCGATCTCCAGTCAGACGCCTCTACCATTGAGCCACCAGGCCGATTAGTTAATTATTATTTGTAATACATATCTTCAACCTAATCCATGTAACCTTCAATACTGAGGTTAGTATCAAAACATCCAAAATAGAGTCTGAAGACGATGGATATAGAATATTAAAAGTTAACAAAAAGTACATTTCTTTAATATTTTCTCAGGTTATTCGTCACAAAACTTTGTAATGGCTTCATAAGGAATATCAGAATCAATTATCCTCACAGTTATGCAGAGAAGTATTTTTTTTTTCAGCAAAGAAAATATGATATGACACAAAAAACACGAGACCCAAAAAAATTTGCTGGTTCTGTATAACAAACAGTGAAACGTAGAATCTTGTAGATGACTGATAATATTGAAGAAACAGACGAAACTCACTTAATAAACTTATTTTCCCCTTGAATGTTGATGAAAGATGTATGGAATCATATTTAATTGATATGATTTTTAGAATATAGCATATTAAGAGTTTCTCTTTACAAACCTCTGATAACAAATAGAAATATTTATATCGGCTGATAGTTACTTTAATCCAAATGGCATTGAATGGAAGAAATGTGTGGTGCTTAGGAGTGATAGAACACCCGCGATGGATGTTCCTCTTACTGGAATTTTTCCTAGGGCGCCATACAATGCAAGGGTCCATTGTATCATTTCACTAAGAAGCATTAGTAGTAAGAAAATGCCATACCTAACTGCAACAATGTAAAATTGTATAATATTTACGAACTTCATAAAATCTCGTCCACTTGTCACATTACAGAGTGATAAGCTAACGAACTGTCAAAGTTCATCTATGTCGATAATCGATATCCATCATAAGTACGTCGTAGTAATAAACTCTTTGCAAGCAGCAAGCAGTCCGTGTATGATTGTCGCTGGCGAAGGGAGCGCGGCAACGAGATTGTCGTGTAAGTGTGGAGTAGTAGTATTCTGCCAAGTGTAAATGGATTTCAAATTCGCTCTACCGCGACGGCAGCGAATATTGACTGTCGTTTACGACTCGATCGGACAGACCAGGTTGAACTAACTGCATGAACATTCCTTCAGTGAGTGTATATTATGTGGATATCATACAATGATTATTGTGTGAATAGTGGACACGATGGTAACTGTATTTAAGCTAAGTGAAGGTACTGTTCACTTTCGCGAAGTTGTAATCTCGGATTAATATTATTTTAAGTTGGTGGTCGGCGTATATGTGTTCTTTAAAACTAAAACTGTGTGAATAAACTTACTACAGCTTTATACGACTGTGTATGTGTTCAGTGGTATATTACCCTGTACAGTGCTGATTGTTTCAATTATTTCTAGGATTGATAAACTGTTTGACATTACGTTAGCTATCAGCTGTGGCGACCACATTGTTAAAAAAAAATAAATAAATAAGTAAACGAAGTCTGAAACTTTCCATTAGTTTCGTAAAAACATCAGCATAAGTGACTATCACTAACAATTAATAAATTAAACCCAGCAAAACGTATAGTTTTACACACTAAACTAAAGAACATTTTCTGCTCTGTGCACTGGAAAGGAGAGTGAACATGAACACGTCACCTTCTAGAAAAATGTGCTTTTTTTTTTTTTTTTTTTTCATTCGACAGGAGGTTATGGTCCATTGGTTGGAGATGTTGGTCTATGTGGGCAGAAAAGTATTCAGTAGGTGGTTCGTAGGCTTCTTTCATGGGTTATTCTTGGCTTCTGGCCTTGTAAATTTTTTGGAAGAAAGTAGGACGAAGGCCATTCATTTATTTAAAAAAAGAATAATATGTTGATAAAAATTTTGACACCTCTAGTTGCCACTTATTTGAAAGAGTACAGAATATCAATAGGTAGAAAATATCATTCCTGCAGTCTATTCGTTTTACATCGGGCGGCCGCCCGTGCATCAGCTGAGTCGAGGTGTCGACGGTGGCGGCTCCCTGTGGCGCGTCGGCGAGTGAGGCGCCGCGGCGTGCTGGCTGGTGGCGCTCAGTACATGCGCGCCCACGTCGCGGACGGCTACGGGCAGTGGAACGCGGCGTCCACGTCCGCGTTGTCGGCGCTCGGCAGCTTCCTAGCCGAAACCGAGCATCGCTTCGTCGTCATTCACCAAGAGGTGGCTGATCCCTTCTTTGGATGTAGATACAGTGTAGTGTAGATGTAGTGATAGACGGCAGATAATCGCTGTCGCTGATACCCTTACAGAATTATTGGGGCTTATGCTGATACAAATTATTTTTGCTCACAGCACGCGTTCATTCGATTGTCGGTAAGTAGTGACCGTCTCTTATAAATTACCTGATTTATTCTGTGACTTATAATGGTTTTATGTCTTCACTATTCATAAGTGAAAACTCCATTTAGAATAATAGTACTTCATATGCAACTAATTTACACCCTTATTGGTATTCTCGCAGGCACTCTTTGAAATGTAACGTCAAGGTCACACTAGTATTCGTATAACGTAGCAGAATTTAATATTTCAATTAAAATTATTACTGTTATTAATCAATTTTAAAATGTTGTATGTTAGCGTGTATAAGTAACAGTTTTTGCGTATGTTTGTTGCAAATAGCCACACAGAAATTTTTATATCTACTATTTCTGCATTGATGTCATTGATATCTTTCCATTCACCGAAGCCAAAATCAATATAGTTTGGTAATAATGGTATCTGCACTTCTTTGATGGTAAAGACCGACAGAGATAAATCTTATTATACTTTGGCATCTTTAACGAAAATACTTAATCACCGCGTTCTCATCTGTACACATTGCATTATTTCTTTGGTTTCTAAGTATGATAAAATCATTTTGTTTCACTTTCCATAAAATGATTTGGGAGAGTGCTATGATAAACGTATATTTCTTCCTAAGTTTGCATTTTCTCTTTAAAAAGCTTATGTTTAGCGTCTATTTTACTGATGTAACTTCATCGCTACTTGTAATTTATTTTGCCCACAACCAAGTTATTATACTCTCGTCTCCTTATTGCTCGTTTACATAATTTTGATTCTCATTTATTTTCTGTGTTGTATCAAAGAATTCTACGTTCTCTTAAGAGCCTTGGATACCAGTTTTGGTTTCTGTCCATATTCTTCAAAAAAATATTTTTCCGTTACCTAACTATCAACAGGATATATTCTTCAAAGGCGATACTTTTGCAACAAATCTCCCACTAAATTAAACACTCCGATGTCCTATATCTTCTTCATTTCTTATTTAGAGTTTCATCACAATGGCTTAAGTATCTTAATGTCTGTTTCATTTTCCTTCTTTTTAAAGATTCGCTTCTGTTCCATTTTATTGCACTTCCAATAAACCAACATTTAATACATTATGTACGTGCCAGTTTTCTTTTCTCTGTGTATCATACGAAAAGAATAAGATGGAAAATGATGGTATTACTATTCACCTAACGGCCTGAGGCAGATCGCTCGACTAAGCTTTGAACATTTTTATTTTTTGTTGTCCAGTCAATCGACTTCATTATTCATTCCCTGATTCGAGATTATCAATAAGTTTTCTTACTCCCACTATCTTTTCGTCTTCTGTAAGATGTCTCTCTTTAATATTCACTTGAATTATTTTCACATCCTTTCCATAGTCCAGTAATAGTTTATCAAATTCTGTTTCTCATGACGCACATT
This sequence comes from Vandiemenella viatica, assembly GCA_031002005.1. Classification (NCBI taxonomy): domain Eukaryota; kingdom Metazoa; phylum Arthropoda; class Insecta; order Orthoptera; family Morabidae; genus Vandiemenella; species Vandiemenella viatica. The sequence goes on from JARYHS010013630.1 coordinate 275,979,118, forward strand.
TAAATTAGTTTTTAATTTAGCTATGAAAGTTTCATGTCTTCTTGGATACAAGTCTGCATTTAATCATTATCAAACTGTCATGGATCAGAAACCCGGCGTGACTATGTTTTAAATTAAAATTTTGAATGATACATTTTTTTCTGAAAGTTTTATTTTCACGACAGTTCATCAAACTAATTTCTGATTAGTTTCGATCTTCTGAGGCAAGATTCTCTATAATATTCGCTACCTTTTCTGTTTCTGATAAAGCATCACAATTTTCCGTGACCATTACATTTGCCTGTCCCGTAGCCTATTTAATTAATTCCTCCAATCATTTCTTTAACTTGATAGTAAGCTCTGTGGAAAGTTGGCGTGAACACTTACAAATGAGAGTTTAGGCAGATTTAGATTTTAACCTTTCCAGTATAAACTTTTCATTGCCTGAAATATTTATAACAATACATTTTATCATTTTATTCCAAATAGTAAATACGTCGGCAGCTCAGGTGTCACTTTCTCTGAGATACCCACAAGAGACATCAGGGAATTCTTCCATTTAATCGATAAAAAGCCAACATCTATAGGTGTAATCTATCCAATTCTGTGTTCTTATTCTCTTAGCTACCTGTCTTAATCAAATCGAACTTTGATATGGCTCTCTACAACTCACCGAAAAACTGATCCATATATTTCGTGACGATTTCTTCTTGTTCTGTCCTGAATTGGTCATCTGACTGAGGAAGCTGTTTACTCTCAAATGTTTTATCCAATACAAAGTCAGCACAACGTGTATCAGAGGAATATATTTCCTCTGCATAATCGTTGAGAATTCAGTTAGCCCGCCGTTGATCATTACTGATTTATCAACGATGAGCTACCGTTTCCAACTTACCAGAATCATGTCCTCAGACCACCCATCACACAAGGTCTCAATATATTCAGACATCTGAACCTCAGTCCTCGTACCTGGATGCACCCCGTGAAGAGGAGCATGGCTCTGAATGGAAGAGGCTATATGTTACTATCACAATTATTGCAGCCGGGGCATATATGTGTCACGTTTCGCTATCTCCCTTTTAATTCGACATTTACATATCTATATACACAGCTTTGGCGTTTGAGGTGGGGGGGGGGGCAAATGTACTTAGGGCCCACCGGCCGAGGGGACAGGGCGATGACCAGCCGGAGGGTCCGCCCGGCCCAATAATTCTCCCACCTGGCCTCAGGGATGAATTTTCAAGGGGAACCAACCAATTACATCACTGCTAAGAACGCTTACCCGGGTCCCGAGAATCCTAGCGCTGGCCCTGTCTATATACCATATACAAAGTATTAGCACACACGGATGAAAGGAAATGGCAACAGCATCACTTACTATGTGTTATCTACTGTCTGTGCATTCGATCAGTTAATATAGTTCATCATCTATTCAATAGATATGTCCAATCTGTAGAAGCTGTTGTATTAACATAATTATTTTAATTTCAGACTTCTCTTGTACTTTGGAAAATTTTGACACAAATTTCAATAAATTGACTGATAACAGATGTATTCTTAAGTTGAATTCCTGTATCCTATTTTCACTTCCATTCTAGACATATCTCAGTATTTATGATAATCGATTTCTAAACTTATGCTACCTCGTTACTAAAATATGCATCTTCTTGAGGATTAGTTTACATGAATATCTTTTTCATTAAGATGTAAGGGATTATTCATCCACTGTTTCTTGCTACTCTCGTAAACGACTGGTCGTGTTTCAAGATTGAAATAATTACTTCCAAACTTCGTATAAAACGACAGAAATCAGCCAAGTACTGAAAACTCACATCAGACATAATCTACGTTCCGCTTACTTTACGATAGGTGTTTTTTTCAGTAAACACTATCGTTGGTGCATTTATGTCAAAAGTCTTTACGTTGTTTTGCTAAGTTGTATGAAATTCTCTATATTCCCCTACTCATGCTTCTTTTAACGAATACCCTTCTTCTTTTTGTTTCTATATACAAATAAACAGTCCTTCAATTTCTACGCATGTGAAGTTTTTCATCTGTAATCACTCCACGTTTGTGGCACCCTGCGTGAAGTCACGTTTGTTTGGATCTAGTCGTCTTTCCTTCTCATTTGTTTCTGCTACAACAAGCTTTTTATACACACGACAAGTTGTTAAAGGCTCTATACGAGCCAAACTAGATCGAAGATAGGCTGCTTTAACCATGGCCGGTATCGTGTCTCTTCTCTGTTTCTCCGGGTGTTTGTTCCGGCAGTCAACATACGGTTTCCAGCTGCTTGTCCTAACACACGTCACCTCTTCTACCTATTTCGCAGAATTGATACAGCTACTGTTTGCCACAATTAAGAAAATATTTGATCCATTTAAGAGAAGCAATTATTGTGTTCATGAATATGGATTTGATATCACAAATCTGATAGTTCCTTTTTCTTATATATCTTGAGTACAATAATGTAAAACAACATTAAATGAAATCAGAATCCGAATTGCGCAGTATTGAAAATTTAATCCATATTAGATGATAGTTTTAACAAACTAAAAAATGGAATAAGAAGTTTTTTAGGATAGTATGTCATTCATTGTCACTGTCGTGTCATGTGATACACCATCACAAATACATCTAAATAAATCACTCAAACAAAAATGAAAAATAAATTAATAAAACAATGAAATAAAAATATATCTTGAAACATCTGTTTCATACAGATGTTGTTTATCATCTTAGTAAGAAAATATTATAAATTATTGAAAAACAATTGTTTTCGAACTTAAACTTGAAGTAGCCTACATTGTTTCTTAGCAAGTTAAGAATATACGATTCTCGACCTGGTTCTTCGCAAGGAACGTCCGACAGGAGTTTAAAACAACGTCTCTGAATTTTATCACAATTTGGTACACGTTAAGCATGGAAGTCAGCAGACAGGATGGAGTATGAAGTCCTTCTTCAAATCCCTAATCACACCGCTTAGCGTAGGAAGTGAGGGCACACGCAACTGTTGATTCGTCTGTCAGATGGGAACGATAAATCTGAAGAGTAGATCAGAATGGACCATCACTGGACTTTACCTTCTTTCATCTCTCATAAGCAACACATTACACTGAAGACTCACAGCCATCTACACAAACACAACACCTAACCGACAGTTCCATACTGGGAAGGTGCAGGGAAACCACCTAAATTAAATTTCTCAAGGAGTCGACTCCCTACGCGATGGTCGCTGGATAAGATGATCTATTTCTCTCCTCGTAATGACTTTCTCTATAGCAGATCTAAGGTGTTTCTTGGTTAAAGTCGAGAAAAGTGGTTTCACTCGCGAAACTTTACGAACCACAAATGGAATAACATCTCTTAGAAATTTAATACTGTTGACTTCTGGCACCGGAAACTATGACATTACGCGATATTTCATATAGGTTAATATCGTCGAAAAATTTAAATAATTTGGCTGCCTTTGACTTCCGACCAATTTGTGAGGATTCCACTGTTGGGAACTTCCAGGACAGTAGCCTAAGCAGGATGTAGAATATGACAGCAGAATATATATATTTAAGTTGCTTCACTGAGTGAATATGCTATACCTTTCAAGTGAGATCTCTTTGTTTAAAGGCAATGAAGGTAATACGTATAAGCTAACTACATCGTACTCATCGATGACCATTACACAGCTGAATCTGTTCTGTTAAACCGCCAAGGATTGTTACTGATACATTGTATTGGCTCACACCATATTCAAAAGTGATTTTTGATAGGCCAAGAGGAGTATCAGAGCGTAAAAGCAAATATGTTCCCTGACATTCAATTATTCATCACAGCACGCAAGGTGTCATCATCATCCTCCGCAGTTTCCAGACACGGGTCGTGTCTGCATCTCCATTTTCCTCTTCCCTCCCACCAACCCTCCGTAACTACCTTGTTCCACTCCTCTCCTATTTTCAGCACACACACTTACTGTGAACCGTTTACCTCGTGCTTTCATTTGCTAGATTTGTTTTGGTATTCTATGCTTCTTCATTCTGTTACCATGACCTGCACACTCAACCTTATCCTATCAATTCTTATAACCCTTAGTCTGTTTCAGAGAAATTTCACTAGTATATAATTTATGCATATCTCGCTTCTTCTCTGTACCGGTTTTGGCAGAATACAACAGAAAGGGAACGTAATACGCTTGATAAATTATTTATTTAATTCTTTGCTGCACATCCTTATTCTCAGTCAGACAGCTGACACTTCATGAAAATGTTTTTACCAGCCTCCTTTTTCCACATAAGTCTTCATCATTCGCCCATTGTCTTGCACAGCTGGCTGGCCCCGGTCGCGCGGGGCTAGCGAGCTGGCTTCGCGTTGCGGGGGTTGCCGGTTCGAGTCCGGCCCAGGGCATCGGTGGTTTTATGTAAGTTTTGTGTCCATCCTGTATTGCCATGCCACTTGTTATCGGCAAAAGTAAGACGAGAAGATTCTATATAAACACTTGAGGAATAAAAGAAGCACAGTTGCTGGCTGAATGGCTACAGGGACGAATGCCATTTTTTTAATCTGTTGTACAATACTTCTCAGGTATTCACTTCAGTAGTTCTCCTACCGTAATAATTTTCCCGGTTATTATTAAAGTATTTTGTAGTTGTGGTAATAGTCTTTCTGATGCGTTGTGTACCTTCTTGACCATACATTAGAAGTGGCCAAGTGAAAAAGAATCAGCTCAAATGACATATAGAGGGATCAACTAGAAAGATTAAAAATCGGTTTAAAACTTAATACATTTATTCAGAGTGAATCAATATTTCTTTAATTAAAAATATCAGAATTATTTTTCAGACATTTCTCCTTCTTCTTCCCATTCTAAGATTAGGCCTTTTAACCTGTTCCGGCTTCAAGGACTATTCTCATCTTTTCCTTGTTCTACCTACACTTCTTTCACCATTCACTACATATTGGTTTACTACTTTCGGTAATCGTTCATCATACATTCTATGCACATGGTGTCTCCAGTTATTCCTATGTTCCTCTGTCTTGTCATTCATACTACATACTTTCATTTCCTCTCTTATTGTCTCGTTTTCTACTAGATCTAGTCTTGTGCATCCCTTTACAGATCTTAAGATCTTCACCTCCACTGCTTGTAGGAGACTTTTGTTTTGTTTTTTATCTGTAGTTCAAACACTTAAATAAGTCAATAGCTAAATCAGTTACATCTATGTTTATGATCTCAGGATATGTTAAAGGGCATAATTTGTTGCAACACGTCTCTCGATTACGTCGGATCTTCTGCCACAACAGTTCAGGCACAGTGCATGTTCGAAGCGGTATTACCTAGCACTGTGAGTGTCCAAGCATGTGGTACTGTGTGACATTGCTCTGCTCACCGAATGGTGATTCACCCCGGTGATAGGCTCACAACAGCAGAGCGCTGTATCGAATTTGCTCTAACGCGCCTAATAACACTAATACTCAGTTGAAATCTAGCTCAAAGAGTTTTGATTCATCATTTCTCCTGCCTACAGGAAAACTCGAGGCTGGAACCATCGGTCGGCTCTATCAGACTATACACCAATCGTGAGAATTTGTGCCATCATTCCTCTCTCTCGTTGGTCGACATAGAGTTAGACTAACCAAATGTCACTATGTTTTGTAACGTTGGAGCTGGCTGAGCTGTCTACCTTTATTTTTCTGTCAAGCCAGCTACTAGACAAGCGTCATCATCTTAAAAAAATAAATAAATAAAAAAATAACTAAATAAGCAAGCGGTTCTAGCCAATATCTTACTTGAACTTGTCACCAGATGACTTGAGGTCTCATATAAGCCATTCCTTAAGTCCAATAATGCGGAGAGCCTTTTGCAGGCGCCGGTCTGTTCATTTGAGGTGACCGCCATATATTCCCTTGAAGTGCCCAATATGGCTAGATAGTTTTCTAATCGCCGGTGCGCTTCATCCTCACCTGTATTGTCTTAAGCTGATTTATATGAAAACGTGCAATATTCCCCAAGTAGGAGATGCATTGACACAATGTGCACCAAAAAACGTATCTTGATGACTGTGATCACATAATGATCTCTATTTGTATTAATTTTAATACCTTACGGTCACAAAATATATGCCTATACAACTAAGTTCAGCTTCACTTTCTCTACTCTGTATTCAATATCTTTATGTCGTCCGAAAAATCCTAATTTCTTCTCTATTTTCACTTAACATAGACAAATGGAAAACAGAATATTTCTGAAATGTGATGGCACCGGTAGTGAATAAAGAAAGTATCTCTGATTGCGTTACTGGGTTGTAAATTATGACGAAAATACTGTTTTCGATTGACATATAAAAGTTATGGCATTGTTGTCGTTTCTGTGGAATGGCTAGTTAGCAACAGTTCGCGTCTGTCCCTCCGATTAGTTTATACGAGCTGTTTCATATGATGACGTTAAGTGCAGCTGATCAAATGATTTGGGGAGCCACAGGTGATAAATCCAAGTTGCGCGTCGCGGCTTGTTTACCAGTTTTGTATCGTTGGAAACAAAATACAGGTACTGGAGACTGTTCTCTTCAGGCACCCAAAGAATGTCGAATCTATATTTGCGCGATGATGTATGTCAACTCGTAATATCGCGTTTGTTTATACTTAAGTTAATTACCTTTCTTAATGTTTGTCATAGATGAAAATACATATAACGATATCAAGATTATTGTGAAATGTTTTTAGGAGTCAAGGCATAACCAAAAATGTTTGTTTCATTTACTGCAAACAAAGGTAACACTAGATACATTCACAACAAAATGACTAAACATGTTAGCAGAAGATATCTTTACAGGGAGCTATTGAGTCATTGCTGTGAACATCTGGTTAGATTCGACGCAGATATTACCGCGTTGGAGGTGACAGTTGTCATCTCCGTGGTGATGAAGATTCACTCATTGTGGTCGATCTTATGACGGACATACAGTCTACCTCTGACTCTGTAAGGATGAAACAGCTGAGTCTCCAGCCAGCACCGAAGTGACTACTCTCTGTAGCGTGCCGCCGTGCCACCTTGCGATGCGCCTCGCCACGTCTTGATTTCTCACCATAGGTTCCATATAGCAAAATTGTATCAACGTTAGTGTGTGTTGAAACTTGGAGCATGTGATTGGATCGGAAGCGTTTGCCATTGGTTTCGTCTTTGTTGTATTTTGAGAAAACTTATCCTGGCCTGGACGTGGGATTACATCGCCGAAGACGTTAAGTGCCAGAACTCAGATGGTGAATTCAAATCATTTTTCATACAATGCAGACACAAAACTGCCGAATTTTCAACAGTAAACATTAGGCCCTAAGCAGTGAAGCTTCTCACACCTCTTAACGCAGTCGGTTGATCTGTGTAAGCCCTCGACTTTCGGCTGGTGTATGCAAGTGCCATTAAACATTGCAAGCTAGAAGCTACAAGTCTGTTTTAGTATTTACACCCTTAATTTACACCCTATACGGGCTGTACCTGTAATTAGCTTTCCCGCCCACGTATTCACCTACTCTCCTGCGTAAGTTTCTCACGGTCGGCCGTCTGCTACACTTGTGGAATTCCCTAGGAACAGTTAATCTGATGCCACTCACAACACCAGTGGCAGGTCTCTGCTGAAGGGAAAACTTCCCGCTATTTGTCACTTGTATGGTCTCTGAACTTTTGTTACTTTCCCAGTTCTTAGTTCCATTTCAAACCACACTCATTGCATCAAAACCTTTTTACCTTTCCACCTTTCATCCAAAGCTGCTTGCAGGTCTTCCCATAAGGTGTCTATTTCTCTTTCTCTATTACTGTCCTATTCTCTTAATGTGTCTTCTCTTGACTAATCTGGGTTCAATAGGAAGTGAAAGGATTCCTTTCACATTTCTTTCAGTTTTCCTTTAATATTTATCTAGCTTACGTTTTCATCTAAGATGCTAGAGCTTTAGCACATACCTCTCCTCTTCACTTTTAGCATTACATTCAGTAGTTTCTATTACCTTTGTTATCCTCTTCATTAGTCCGAGACATTTCTCCTTCCTCTCTCTACTTTCCTCTGCTATATATAGTTTAGCCATGTCCTTTTTCAATTTATACCCTCCTCTTGTATATGATGTTCTCCACTTCAACCCTTCTCTGAAAACATTCGTAACATTCCTTCTTGGTGCTCTGTTCACTGTTACCAGACCCTAATCTTTCTACGAACTGTTTTCGCAGATACAACCAGAGTCATTTAAATTATTCGTCACTTCTCTTAACTGTTCTGATTTCTCCCTCTCTTGTTTATTATTTTTCCAGGAATTTCATATCACCGTCCCATTTACCGTGCAGAAGTTCAATAGCCATTTATGTTAGTTATAATCTTGCTTTTCCGATTTACTGCTCCAATGCCCCCTCACGTTCTTGCCCTTCCATGATTCATGGGCAATTAGGTATTCTTTAATAATACCATTTTGTCCAATCAAACTCAATCTGAAACTCCTTGAAATCACTGCCTTATTATTAACAGCCAATTGTAACTTATGGGATATATGTTTGTAGTATCTACAAACTTATTCCTTTATGTTATCTTAATGTTCGTAATCCAGTTATTTACTTGCCCCTTTAGTCATCCTCTATCAGTTACCACAATTCCATTTCTCTTGCCGTACACATCCACATTCCAAATTGTCTCTAAACCCTACTTAGTTTTCTGCTATCAAGTACTTATCACATAGTGACCTTCAATTCCAGAACGTTTGGATTTCTACTTTCCATCAAATCCATAATTTCCTACACATTGCATGTCAGTGTTTGTATATTAAGAGTTTCAATTTGAGGTCCACACTCATATAAGAAACTAATAAACCTTAAAAAAAACTTCAGAAAGAAACAGTTTAAGTGCACTTAATTAAATAAATAATGAACAATATGAAAAGTATGAATTTTTAGGAGATTCGGAATACGTAAGTTTTCATGTTGACGCGAATGCATCATTCGAATTCACTATCTTATATATCAAGAGTTTACTTTTATTTAACAAATTTTAATAACTAGCACTACCACGATATTTTACGGTAATTTTCGGCAGCAGGATACGGTTATTGCATAAAGCGTATAGGGTTCACAGCGAAGTTACAGAATGATAAAAAGTCCTTTGATATACTCGTGTAATTAAATAAAAAGAAACATTTAATTCTTGTCATTGGAACTCAACTATGTTGGAAGAAATCGGTCACAGAGAACTAATTATAGCATGTCGCTAGACACACTCACATTCCATGCGCAAGCTAGTACTTCCGTGTACCACAATACATTAAAATTAAGATTTCAAGGTTTTTGATGGTTGCTGTAATTTCTCTATGATATGGATGAAGTATTAAATAACAGTTAGTCCTCTGAGAGCAAAAATATGACAGCGTTATTTCACTTTGGTGTGTAGAAGTGTGAGTTCGCCTGAAAGACTGTATTATGTTGAGGGTTGCCATCGAGCAGTAAGCGTAGAACTTTATGGTGGTGCAGCTGATGGAGCGGTGGTTCCAAGTTCGTCCTGTTTCACGGTCGTGGACTCCGACGGCCCTACCCGGAGCTGCTGCTCGACGGGCCGCCTCCCTTGGGCCTCCGGCCTCCAAGACACTGCAAACTTTTTCGCGCTGCGAGATGGGATCCGCTGAGCATGAAATCGCGTTACTGGAGAACCTTCTCAAACGGATCGATGTTAAAAAACGAGCTCGCATCATTACGGCCAAGGAGTCAGCTATTCGAATCGTCAGTTCTAATCAAAAGGAGCAAAACAGGACAGCACATAAGTGCGAGATTGCAATCAGCTATTTCTGTGCTCCTTTTTGGTATGTATATTGGAAAGAGTATGCAAAAAATTGGTTTATTTTTTTAAAGTAAGAGTATCCATGTTTATAAACAAGTTCTTCCCAATCAAGCGTGGTGGTGTAACGGATAGCGTTCTGGCCTCGCATTCGGGAGGACGGTGGTTCGAATCCTCGTCCGTTCATCCAGATTTGGGTTTTCCATGGTTTCCCAAATCACTCCAGGCAAATGCCGGGATGCTTCCTTAAAAAGGCCATGGCGGAATTCCTTCCCATTCCTTGCCTCCATCCTTTCCCGTCTCTAAAGACCTCGATGTTGAGAGACGTAAAGCAGTTAAAAAGAAGTTCTTCCTTAATTTTTTTTTTTTACTTGGATGACATTCACAACTGCAACGAGGCAGAATTAAGACTGCAATGTTTAAAAGAATTTTCTTATAACCATGGAAAATTATTTTAGAAATGCGATTTTTCGTCTATTTCGTTATCAATATTGTTGTTAAGGGTATTTTTCTTGTTGCATCCGGTTTCCTGATCTTCTGACGGTTTTTCCTGTAATAACCTTATAGTTCGTGTATTATTCGTAAATATTTTCACTGCACGACATATCAGACTCAGAGGCTGATAATTTTTCTCATAATTTCTCATAAACTTTCTCATATAACTACATGAAATCTTCAAGTATGTCTCCTGTGACGTAAACTTTCCTTATTGCCTTATTCCTTTTCGATAAAATCTGTATAGCCGTTAGTGAGTTCAGCTAGTACGATCCAATTCCTGATAGCTTCTTCACTTTTGGCCTATTGAGTGCTACCCTCATTCTTATCACCTATGTCTTCTTGTTTTTCCTCTATCCATTCACCTTTGTGGAATTTAACTAGTTTGAATATTTAATAGTTTAAAGTTTTGTGCTCCTGTTACCCTCCTTCAGAAATTGAATTCTTATACAGGTACATCATCATCTCAAATTCTTCTATACTTACCTCGATTGGATTTTTACAGGAAGTTTTCAATTTTTATTCACGGTATCCTTCATTTGCTAGTGATCAATGTTCCTTAATCATGTCTATTTCTAATGTAAAGTATATCTGAGTTACTTAATTAAACTTCCAGCGTACCTACTCGACACAACTTCTTTTCCTTTCTCTTGGTTTCTCATATTTTAACTATAAGAAATTCATAACTAAATTGTGATTATGGCCGAAGTCTCTTTTACTATCCTTCAACTGTCTACTCTCCCTGTCTCAAATGAAGTCAAATCAAACGGATAGACTTCCTCACCATCATTGCGTTGTTGTTGTAATTGTATTTGCTGTTAATTGAATTATATATACGAGAAATTATATTTATCATTCAAGTGAATTCCGAATCTCTCTTGCATTAGAAAATAGGAAGTTTGCGCTCTTCTTCTCCACTAGTCGCATTCGATCTGTACCTTTCTCTAGAGTGATACTAAAAGAAGTTTCTTGTTATTAGTATTTGATGATTATAGCCATTTTTCTATATCCATTATTTCTTCTGTTGTTGACACGCGTACTTGTAAGATCTTAGTGACCTTCGGTTTGCTTTCTGTTACTATTTGGTTTATTCTCTCACTACAGTATTCTTTTCACATTTTTCAGAGAAAAGTTGCTCAGAAGAGTGTTCCTTCCAAATTTTAGCCCACGATAGTAAGAAATATGATAAGGAAACCAACCAATTAAAAGGAGAATAGTAACCAATCGAAAGATCGCGACAGAATAATAGCAGAGATAAAATAATTGTTAAAATAAATATAAAAACCGCCTTCAAAAACAAGAACGGTACATTAAAAATTTTAAAATAACTTTACACCTTGCTTAGAAGAAAGTAAATCTAACTGGACAAAATTTAAATTACTGTTAGTACAAGTGTATATGCCAACGTCACAGGAGGATGACGAAGAAATAGAGAATATATACGCTGAAATTGAAGAATTAATCCAATATGTGAAGGAGAAGGAAAATATAATTATCATGGGTGATTGGAATGCAATAGTGGGAGAAGGAAAGGAGGGTAATACTGTAGGATCGTTTGGTCTAGGAGAAACAAATGAGCGAGGAAGCACGTTGATAGAATTTTGTGAAAGATATAAGCTAGTTGTGGAAAACACTGTTTAAGAACCATGCAAGAAGGATATACTCCTAGAAACGTGCTGGGGATACGGGCAGATATCAGCTAGAAGATTTTTTTTTTTAACTGTTTAACGTCTCTTAACAGCGAGATCCTCAGAGACACGGAAAGGATGGGGGGCAAGGAATGGGAAGGAATTCAGCCATGACCTTTTGAAGGAAGCATCCCGGCATTTGCCTGGAGTGATTTGAGAAACCATGGAAAACGAAAATCTGGATGCCTGGACGGGGATTCGACCCGCCGTCTTCCCGAATGCGAGCTAGAATGCTAACACCACCACGCTCGGTATCTAGACGATTTTATTATTATTATTTTTTTTAATGGCATTTGGCTACGAGGCCATACAGCCAGCACCAAGTAATTCTGTAGTTTGAAAGTATGTATTGGATCAGTCAATGTATTATAGATTCTTCCTGGTATAGACTTCACAAGACAAACACAACACTTAATTAAAACCACCCATGCCCGAGGCCGGACTCGAACCGGCGACCCCTGCAACGCGAAGCAAGCACGCTACCCCTACGCTGCCGGGGTCGGCAGATTATATTATGGTCAAACACAGATTCAGGAATCAAGTTCTAGACTGTAAAGCGTACCCAGGAGCAGACATAGACTCTGACTATAATTTGATAGTAACCAAGTGCAGGCTGAATTTCAAGCGAGTAAGGAAGCAAAGTAAACAGAACAGACGGGAAGTGAATAAACTGAAACAATCTAGCACGAGAGAAAAATTTGAGGAAATGGTGGACTTAGGTCTAAAAAGTAATTCGGAAAGTAGCTCTACCGGGCACGAATGGAATGCATTAAAAAGACCGAAGTAACGGAAGCTCTTTAAGAAAAATTAGGCTTTAAGGAACAAGCCGCCAGAAAACCTTGGATCACAGAGGAAATTTTGAAACTGATGAATCAGAAGAGAAGGCACAAAAGTGCTCAGGATGAAGCAGGAAGAGATCAACACAGGCAATTTAGAAATCAAATAATCATTAAATTAAAAAAAGCAAAAGAAAAATGTGAAGAAGTAGAAAAGGAAATGGTCATAGGTAAAGTAGATGTTACATACAGGAAGATCAAACAGAATTTTGGAGAAATGAAGAAAAGAGGTTTAAACATTAAAGATGAAGATTGGTAACCTCTTTTAAGCTCAGACGATTTAGCTAACCGATGGAAGGAATAGATTGAAAAACTTTTTGATGGGGACGACTTGAACAATAGCGTAATGGAAAAGGAAAGCGATGTCGACATTGATTATTTAGGAGATCCTGTTGTGAGGACAGAATTTAATGGAGCTCTGAATGACTCGAAAGCCCATTAAGTCAGTTGGAATTGATGAGATCCCTGCAGAACTTCTTAAATCCCTAGGAGCAGAAGGAATCAAAAGATTATTCAAGCTGATATCAAAAAGTTTTGAAACAGGAGAAGCTCCAACCAATTTTAATAAAAATATCATCTTAACACTCCCGAAGAAAGCACAAGCCGACATATGTGAGAATTATCGCACCACTAGTCTAACATGACAATGCTTCAAAATTACTGACCAGAATAATATACAGAATTATGGGAAGGGTTGTAGAGAAAATAGTAGGTGAATATTTTGGGTTTAGGAAAAATCGTGGTACGAGGGAAGCAATTCTGACTTTAAGATTAATACTTGAGGGGCGGATCGAGAAAAACAAAGATACTTTTTGGCGTTTGTTGATTTAGATAAAGCTTTCGATAATGTTAGGTGGGACAAGATGTTCAAACTTTTAAAGAAGTCAGGTCTAAAGTATCGACATAGAAGAATACTTTATAAACTATATAAAAATCAAGTAGCTATAATAAAAGTAGAGAACCATGAGAGACATGCATCAGTGAAAAAGGGTGTGAGACAAGGTAGTAGTCTATCCCGTTAATATTCAACATGTATGTAGAAAAAGCAATAAAAGAAATATATATATATATTTTTAATGTGGCATAAGTTTTCAGGGAGAAAAAATCAGTATGCTACGATTTGCTGATGACATTGTCTTGTTAGCAGCATGAGCTGAGGATATTGATATGTTGGTGAGTATCATGAACAAAATACTGTAGCATGATTTTAAACTGATGAATCAAAGCAAGACAATGTGATGAAATGAAACAGAAAAGATATTAATCACAGTAGATTAAATGTAAAAATGGGATCGGATGCAAAAGGAGAAGTAAATGAATTCAGCTACTTGGCCTAGCAAGAAGGATGTTAAAAGCAGAATATCACTACCAAAAAGAGCCTTCATGAAAAAGAGATATCTTTTAGATTCAAATATTGATCTAGGGATTAGAAATAACTTTTTTAAACTCTACTTGTGGAGCACAGCACTTTATGGTAGCGAAACATGGACTTTAGGAATACCAGAATGAGAAAATTGAAGCATTTGAAATGTGGTGCTTCAAAAGATTGGTGATAATTAAACGGACATACAAAGTACGAAATGAACGGGTTTTGGAAATAATGGTTGAGGAAAGAAGTTTGTGGAAGAAGCTTACAGAAAGATGAGAAAGGTTGGTAGGTCATATTTTGAGACATGCTGGATTGGTTAATTTGTTAGTGGAGTGAACGGTCGATGGTAAGAACTTTACAGGAAGACAGAGATTAGAATATATTAAGCAGATAATAATTGAGGACGTGGGTTGTAAGTGATATGTAGAAATGAAGATGTTAGCACGAGATAGGAAGGGATGGATTGCATCAAACCAGTGGAAATACTGATGACAGCAAAAAAAAAAAAAAAAAAAAAAAAAAAAACTGTTGTTGAAATTATTAGATTAACTAGTTATTTTTGGAGTCGGTACCAGCTGTAAAATTGCAAAGATCGAATTAATGAACTTTATTTCGTGTTAGAGGCGAAACAGGGAGTACGAACAAAAATTCCGAATATTTTACAGCATGTAGTCAGGCAGATATGGTTATTAGGAGATACATAATAGGGAAACAAATTAAACAGTATTTTAATCTGTGGCTCAGCCTCGTCTGTCTTCCAGGCATATCTCTGACACTACAGTGTCAGTTGGTAGGCTGCATCCTGCAATAAACGCTTTACAGTTAGTATAATATCGGCGAATCATCTGTATGTTTCAGTCTTGCTGAAACATGTTTCTGGCATTAATTGTAGGTAAGTAGTAACATGATTTTTTATGTATTATTGTTATTTATTATAATTTGTATCTATTTTTTTTCATGCATTGGCTGGCACCAACTCCAAAAATAATTCATTAATGTAAAAATTTCAATAACAGTAAAGTAACACATTGTACAGTTCGATTTACTTTCTTCTAAGCTAGGTATAAAGTTACTTTAAAATTGTTACTGTTTTTTTTTTGTATTCGGTTTTAAGTTTTTTTAAAACAATTATTTTATTTTACTGATATTACAGTATGATTTGTATTTTAAATATTCCACAGCAGTTCTCATTTTTGCGTACTTCCTGGTAGCTCAGTGGTTAAAGCGCTTGCTTTAAAAAAAAATCTGTCGTTGTATACCCCAACAAATTCCAGAACGGGGTGAATTGGATGCTGTGTTAATTAATGTCAGTTTAAATTTTGGTCCAGGCTATGTGTTGACCCAATCATAACATATGTTAAAGATGCTGCTCGATAATAGAAACATGTAACATCTGGGCATTAATACATGCCACATACACAAATCTGTGTCTGGAATATATTTGTTTGTTCCGGCATCACACAGAAAATTTAGATTTTTAAATGGTTTTCACAACATGAAAGCTTGGGGTCCAAGTTGAAATCTGAAGTACATGTTGAGACATTAGAACACATTTATTTTATTAATATTCTGCCATGACTAAAAATTAGGTTAACTGATTTTGATGGGATTTAAAACAGTGGATTTTTGTAAAGAACATTGGAAATTAAAAAAGGTGGGGGTAAAGGGGGAGAGGGATTGAGCTTTTGTATACGAAATGTTGACTGTTTTTTCTGATTGATTTAAAGTATATGTGTTTAAATTTCTATTGGTATAAGACAAAAACTGTAGGTGTGTATAAAAAAAGAAACAACTAAGGGGTGTAGAGGCGAAGAGTAGTTTGGTTTTTGTAAATCTAGTGTGGACAGTATTTTTTTTCTTTTTTTAAAGTGTGCATGTGCAAAGTTCCATCAAAACCAAATAAAAACTGTAGATTTGTGCAAAGAACATTTGCCAAAATTAAATGGGGTAAGGGAGTGAGCGGTTGGGTTTTGTAATCAGAATGTAGACACTATGTTTCTCTTTGTTTTTAAGTATACATGTACAGTTTTCCATCGATATCTGATAAAAACTGTGGGTATATATAAAGAAAATTTTTAATTGGGATGGGTGGGGGTAGAAGGGGAGAGGGGTTGGGCAACCAAATTTAAACACAATTTTTATGTAAATTTTAAAGTATACATGTGCAAATGTTCTTCAGAATAGGATAGAAACTGCAGCTTTATATAAAGTACATTGACAGTAATTAAAGGGGTAGAAAGGGGGAAAGGGTTTGCGTATTTGTGAAAGTAATGTGGACAGTATTTTTCTTTTTCTCTTTGTTTTAAAGTATACACATGCGAAGTTCCACCGAAATCGGATTAAAATGTGGGTTTGTGTACAATTAAGGGATGTAAATGGGGAGATAGGGTAGTTATTGGTTTTTTGGTCAGAAATCGTCTCTTTAAAAAAATGCATATATGTGCCAACTTTCATAAATATCGATCAATCGGTTTCGACTGTAGCTTTATAAAAAGAAAATTGACAAAAATCAAGGACGTGGAAACGGGGAAAGGGGTTCAGTTTTCGCAAACCAAAAGTTGACTTTATTTTTCTCTTTGTTTTATAGTAAAAGTGTGCTAAGTTCTATCTATACCGGATAAAAATTGTGGGTTTGTATAAAAATTAAGCGGTTTTTATCGGAAGAGGGGATGGTTTTTAGTTTTTTTGGCCAGAAACCTTCTTCGTGAAAAAATTCATATAAACGCAAACTTTCAATGGTAATCGGTCAAACGGTGTCGAATGTACCTTTTTATAAAGAATATTGACAAAAATTAATGGGGTGGAAGGAGGGAGAGGAGTTGGACTTTGGCAGACTAAATGTTGACATTATTTTTTCCTTTATTTTGAAGAACACATGTGCAAAGTTCTATCAAAATCAGAAAAGAATTGTAGGTTTGTATAAATCTAAGGGGTGTAAAGGGGGAGAGAGGTCATTTTTTTATTTGTTCAGAAACCATGAAAAAAATGAAAAGTTACATGTATAAGCCAACTTTGATCAAATCGGTTAAACGGTGTCGACTGTAGCATTTTATACAAAACATTTACAAAAATTAAGGGGGTGGAAGGAGGGAGAGGGGTTAAGCTTTGGCAGACCAAATGTTGACATTATTTTTCTCTTTATTTTAAAGTATACTTGTGTTAAGCTCAATCAAAATCAGATAAGAAATGTAGGTTTATATAAAATTAAGATGTGTAAAGGGGGAAATGGGGGTGCTTTTTTATTTTTCATGGTCAGAAACCTTCTCCATGAAAAATTACATGTATATGCCAACTTTAATGGAGATCAGTTAAATGTTGTCAACTGTAGCTTTGTAAAAAGAACATTGACAAAAATTGAGGGGGTGGAAAATGGGAGAGGCGTTCAGTTTTTCAAATGAAAAGTTGACAGTATTCTTCTCCTTATTTTTGACTGTACATGTCCAAAGTTCCATCGAAATCAGAATTAAAAATGTGGGTTTGTATAAAAATTAAAGGACGTAAAGGTGTAGAGGGGGTGGTTTATCAATGAAAATTAGATGGGACACCTATATAAAAAAAAAGATCATTTAAATCGGTTCAATATACATTAAAAAAAAACCGACGAATTGAGAACCTCCCTCTTTTTTTGAAGTCCGTTAAAAAAAGACATTTACAGTTTTTTTTTGTGGTATCATGTACCTCAGAACATTTTTCCCTTTTATTATTTTGTAATCACGACATTACAATACACTGGATTTAATAGATGCTGCTTATTCTTATTAACATGATTGTCATTATAAACTTACACTAGTACTGAACTAAGTGGGCGTGCATTTAGTTTGAGGAGAGCAGTGGTCTAGTGCTGATGCACAGCCCCTCTAGCGCCCCTCCTGCCTGTAGCCTGCCTTTGTGTCAGCACGCGCCGGCCCTCCACTGTTGCAGGTCGCACCGCAGCCGGCTGGCAGCCCTCCATGGCGGCCGCGGGGGCGCTCATCATTGCTGCCTTCCTCCGCGTGGCGGCGTCCCAGGCGCCACCGGGTGAGTTCAAATAAGACTTTTATTTCCGTGATATATATCACAAGGAAAACTATTTAGAATTAACAAAACTTAAAAATATAAAGGCGATTTCCAAATGTAAAAACCAATTGTGACAAAGATAAACAAAAAACTACAATTAGTAAATATTCTCTAGGAGGAAATATAGCCTGTTGAGGTTGAAATAAATTCAAAATAAAAGTATTATATTAGTATCATTAATGCTTATGATTACCTTTATTGTTGATGTTAATAAGTAATGGACTGCATGGAAAGTAATCCATAATTGAAATGTTATCATTCTCTTTTGATACACAAATTAATGAAACTAATAAACAGCACAGGACAAGTGGGAAGCTATTACATTTATGTGAAATTAGAAACCAAACTGAAGTTAACAACTTCACAAAATGTTTATTAACATGTTATTTAAATTTCAATCATATTTATTCTATATATCAGAAATCAAAGTGAGAAGAACAATTGACATACAATTTCTTGACACGGAATGAATATGATAATAAAATTAGAAAAAATAGAGATCATTCAAAAATGGTGCTAACTCAATGAAAAGTAAGCAGAACATGCTCTGTTTAGATTTAGTTCTTCAGTGGATGGAGTTTTAAGTCTCTGATATTACCAGTCAAGCAATGAAGCACCTTTGCACCAACAAAACATATAGGAATGTATATATAAATACACAAGAGATTTTGTTAAAACCATTTGAATGATTCTGCATATTCATCCCAAGATGGGATAGAAAACCTACCTCTCGTGTAACACACTACAGCTATTTAGTACTGTCTACTTTGAAGTACAGCTGAACGACAAATATCACAACTCCTATAAATTCAAGTGATAAACCAGAATAACTAGTATTATCAATAATTTTTCGAATATTAACTATGATTAAAAATTTTGAAGAATTTCTTACTATAATGTCAATGTTATGTAATTAAAAACATCAAATCTCATATACAAGTCGGTATTTTCACATCTTAACATAAGAAAACAAGTGATACGAAAATTCAAGTCGTTTATCTGTTGCATGGGATCACAGTCGACATGACAGAAGTGGATGACTGAATCGAATCTGAAAAAATCAATAACAACGACTTCAGAACAAATTCGAAGGTTCTGGTTTCCAAGTGGTCGACGCTGCAATAACCTAACCTGGTAGGATATGGTGTACTTACAGTTTAACGTGGAATCCAAACCAGCGTACATTGCATTACACAGCAAGCTAAGCCAGAGGTGAAGTTCGAGATAAGGGCTATTTAAAAACCCCACCGAGATTGGAATTCGAACTGGAGACCTTTCGATCTCCCGTCAGACGCCTTAGCCATTGAGCCAATAGACCGACAATAATATTGAATCAGTGGATGGTGATTAGGTGTTCGATTCGGAGGTTGAGACACTGTTTTAGAATAATGAGTAGTTCTTAAACATTGTGTTCTGACAAAAAGCAACATCAACGAACACAATCTACCTCAAATCATGAAGCAGAGTTATCGTGGCAGTCTACATTCAGCGGTAAGTTGAGACAACATAGCATGAATTTCTCGGCTACTTCATACGTACATGATGGCAACGACTGATAATCGTTGACGGCATCATCGAAGCGTAACACTCAGGAATGTGCTGCATTTGGGCATGACGATAATTTGACTGAAGTGAACATAAAAAATAATTTTTATTTGGTCAAATAAATAGTTCCCTATGATGTTGAAGCCAAAACTATAAATATTAGATTTTTTGTTTTTGCTCGAAATCGCTAACGAACGAAATTCAACAGAACAACACACAGTAATAACTTAAGTCATGTGTTTAAATGGAGATACTTCCTGTACCGGAAATTTTCATAGTTTCTGATGATACAGACATGAAAATAGTAATTTTTGAGATTTTTGTCAGTGTGTGCACGCATCGCGCAAAATATGAGGAACAGATTGGAACTAACACAAAGAGATAATTCATTACAGTGATTAAAATATAGGACACTGGGTATTCCCATAAATTTTATGGTTTCCCAACATATCTATTAATTTTAAGTGATATTGTGGCACAGTGGTCGTATCTATACTACAAGTTTTAATAAGTTGGT
This sequence comes from Vandiemenella viatica, assembly GCA_031002005.1. Lineage (NCBI taxonomy): Eukaryota > Metazoa > Arthropoda > Insecta > Orthoptera > Morabidae > Vandiemenella > Vandiemenella viatica. The sequence goes on from JARYHS010013630.1 coordinate 275,999,394, forward strand.
ACAGTAATTATGATAAAATCTGTGCAATCAAAGAAAGGAGTAGTGACCGTCTTCATGATCTACCACATATCGTAGTTTTGTTGGCTCGTGGTGCCCGCCGCCGCCGGCGTGGTTACCATTGAATAGAGTTCCGCTAGACTTGGCCGATGACACCCGATATGTGCTGACGCGAGTATATGAAATTACAAGACTTGTTACAGTCTCTTATCTTTTATTAAGTTTAATTTTTTAGCATTTCTACTTAAATTAAATATTTCAATTTAGTTAAAAGCATATATAAAATGCAAATGGCCGAAAAAGCGGAATAAAATATTACTTTACTATTCAATAAAGTAATTTCCGCCGTTACCATTTTTCAATCACGACTTTTACGCTGTTCAGCCATCTTTAGGCATTTACATTGGCCGTCAGACTTCAGGTTACATCAGGAGTGAGGTTAGGGCTATTAAAAGTAAAAACCTGGGTAAGTTTTTTAATTACGTGTTAATTTGCTTTATGCTTTGTGTGCGTGTTCACTTTAGCGGTGGGTTACGTTTATTTTTTTTAACTGTGTGTTTTGTGTAATTCTTTGTTAAGATTTTCAACTATTTATCAAACTAATAGAATTGTTAGTGTGGACGGAGATTTTTCCCGGCATGTAAATGCAATGCAATGTAATACTTCTGGATTTCTCGAAAGCAGATAACGGATGAAGACAACAGAGTACGTTGTTGTAACGTAGTGCTTTCATGACACATTCCGGCTGCGATCACGGAACTAGTTTTTGTACTAACACATAGTTCCCTTCCATGACGTGTACCGATCTTATGTACGTAGTGGGAGTCAAATTCAAATACAATACAGCATTTTATTTGATAGTTTACATATTGAAGCATTTCCTATTGCAGTAAACGAATTCTTGATCCCTCTGTGACAATTTTATTAATTTGATCGTAATTATTCATATCATAAAATTTCAATTACTAACCAAGTGAATTGACATATTATTAAAACGATTGTAGATAGTGAAAACAAGATAATCTGATTTTATTATTTATTAATGAATTTTTAGATTATTACATATATAACATTTTATATTATTAAGACAAAAAAATGATTAGTTTCTTGGCAAAGTATTTGAAAAACAACTAGCTGATCGTAAAAGTTCCTCAGGAGAGAAAGATTTATAATTTCAGGGCAATCATTAGGGTGTTCGATGATGCAAAAGTTTCATTTTCCTGAATAATTGTTGTAATCGAGTCTAGATGTCCTTGTGGGCTCAACGTGGTGAGAATGTTGCTGTCCGCTGTGACTCCTCTCGCAGGCTATCCGCAGTCGGCGCTGGGGACCTGTCTGCCCCTGTGGGTAGGCAAAACCAGAGTTCTTCTTCACCATTCGAAGAGGCCCACGCAAGCTCCGTTGCCCCCGACTTAAAGCTGCTACTTCCAATATCAGAACTAGGCGGAGCTTTCGTGTTCGCTGGTTGGCTCCCAATCATGACACATACAGTTTACAGTTAATGCCAGTATTAACAAATTTACAATTTGGTTGTAGTTCTCCTGTGGCCCCGTTTTACGCGTCATTCTCTGGAAAAGTTTGCTTTATCTAACAATAACCTTCTTCCCGCATTGTTGAGGTACAGTTCTCTGCAGTATCGCCAATGAACCAGCTGGTCGGTAGTAAATTATCCGTTTGTTGCGGTCATGCACCCGGAGTGTGTCTCATCAACGATCTAGCGGTGTGTGTGTGAGTTTCCAAGACAGCAAAATGCAGCAATAAATACTGGACCCACCTGTTGACTCAACAATCGTGAGCGTACACTAGAATAGTAGGGCCGCCACGCCAATACAATAAAAGGATGGCGCACATACGTGCTCCAAGTTGTACCTGACCGCTCATTACAATATATATTTCAAAAAAAAAAAAAATCTGTTGGTGCACGAGATTAGTATCAACACAACAAATATTATTTACAGAGCGTTTTGAAAAACTAAAGTGGGCCTACGTTAAGGTGAATAAACATTCCACTTATGAGGGGACAGTCCCGATCTTTAAAAATTTGTCCCGCGTCGCGCGGCGTTTTAAAAAGGTTCCGATTTTTTGAAAGAATGCACGACAAGCTAGGTAAAGGTGGGAGGACGGGAATTGAATACACGGCTTTCGGCGACCATGTGACTATTTTGACAGGATATGAGTTTTACATTATTTTTGTTAATTTTACAATGTTAAACTTTATTAATAACAAATAATTGTTGAGAACTGTTTATCGACAACTGCTTACCGAAGTTCGAATTGTTGACCAGTTTTTAGAATTCGATCACTATTGTTTGGTCTTAATGAACAATGGCATTTTTTGGCATTGGCAACGACGAAAACATTTTGTAACTGTGTCTCAGACGATACACATCGTACTGCGTGCTAGTGATAGCTAAACAAGCAATGTCAACAAATCAGCTATTAAAATAATTAATTTATTTATTTCATAAATACACATTTATAAAAAAATAGCAGACAGTATGTACTTGTATTATTTATATTTTATAGTGGTTTCAAAAAGTCTAGCGCCAGCGTTGAAAGTGACATTTACTACTTACATCATGGCAAATTCAGAGGAAAAATAATACATGTTAGTATTAGTATTATTTATAAAGAAATATACGAGTAAAATTAAAATAATTTTTAAAACATAGTTACTTATAACAATAAAATTAATTTAATTTATAAACTAATAATAAAATATGTTCATGTAGTTATGTACCTACTTACTCTGTTTTTAAGCAATATGTATATGATAATTTATATTGTTACTGATTCAAGCCCACTATGGAGTGCTTATAACTAATTCTTTCTTGTTTTCAATACCTTTGAAGTCCAGGTAATAATTTTTCCTTTCTTTCGTGTGAGATAGGTTTCTGAGGTTTAGTAATTTTTAGTGGAAGAGACCAGGAGTTAGCCATATTACAAAATTTGGAACGATCTTAAACATCAGTGTCGAAAATGCCAGCGAAGTCCAATTCTTTTTGTACCTCATTGAGTCACTTTCTTCCTGTCTTATAGCTTTTGATAAGTGAGAAGACCTTCTTAGTAACCATGTGGCTGTCCATTCTCAGAAGATGTCCGTAAAACTTCAGCCGCCTACGTCGCGGGCTGGTGTTAGCCATCTCCAACTGTTGGCATAATTCGCAGTTCGCTTTCAGTCGATAGGTTCCATCCGTAGCACTCTTAACCCATGAATTTTCCTGAGGATAAGTCTTTCAGCTTTTTTACATATCATCCATGGTGCCTTTCCTGTTCATCAAGGTCACCGCATCCTACAAGAACTCAGGTCTGACAACAGTTCTGTAATGACAGATTTTAGTATTCTTCGAAATACACTTCTTGTTGCAATGATTTCGCGACAGCTGATATGCTGCGTTGAGTTCAGCACATTTATCTAACATAGCGGTTCCATCTCTACCAATGGGGAGCAACCAAGGTACCGGAATCTATCAACTTTTCCAATCTTGCCATGGATGGTCATCAACGGGCCTTTTCCCGGATTCTGACTGTGGAAGTACTTGGTGTTTTCGTACGATATCTATAGTCCTTTCTTCTCAGATATCTCATGCAGAATTTGAAAAGCAATGGCAGCATCCTTAGAGTCATTGGTTAGGATTGCGGTGTCATCTGGGAAAGACAGGCTCCTGATTTCGATCTTTCATGTTCCGACTCCAATGGTGACTGGTATGATTCCAATTTTCTTCAATGCAAGTTCCCAGGTTCCGATGACTTTGTCGAGCACATGATCGAACAGGAAGGGTGATCTTGAAACTCTGGGACAGATCTTCATTGAATTTTTCTTTTGAAGAGGTGTATGTGAGAGTTTTTTTGATGAGGGTGCGTGTTTTGTAAACTAAATCAAGCATTAGCAGCACTTTGAAGAGTGTTTGGTGGTCAATCGAATCGTAACCATCCTTAAAGTAACGAATATTACAGTGAAGTTCACCCTTCTCATATGTTTTAATTGGAGAATATTCTTTCGATTGAAAATCTGCTCTTGCAAGAGCGTCTTGCCGAAATCCTCCCTACTATTCACCAATCGTGTCGCCACACTGATACTTCACATTGTCCTGTAGAATCCTAGATAGAACTTTTTAGGCTACAGGTAACATCGATAGTCCCCCATAGTTGTTGACATCAGCTCTGTCTCCTTTTTTTGTGCAGTGGGTGTATAATTGCTGTCCTCCAGTCATCAGGTATCCATCCGTTGTGCCAACAGTCAGCCAGGTTTCGGTGTATAGCCTTTGCTATAACATTTCCAGCTGCTATAGGTGCTTCCGAAATTATGCCATCTTCTCTAGGTGCCTTATTATTCATGAGACGTTTAATGGAGGGAGTGACTTGCTGCAAAGTAGGTGGTTCAGATGGATAATTGACATTTACTGTTTCTCCCACAGGTAATCTTTCGTTGGGCTCTTGACAACTTATGGAGACGAAGAAAATAAATTTGCATTAGCAATAGGACTTATGTCTTTTCGTGATAATAATCACAACCAGTCCTTCAGATTTATGGACTGTACATCACAAAGTCAAAAAGTTGTTCAACAAAAAATCTACTTGTGCTAAAACAAAATCCGAGGCTATTGTATGTTATGTGCTTTGCCCATATGCATTTTCAGAATTAAACAAGAATCTTGAAAAAATTAATTTTATATTCATATATTTTGACGCATGTAATAAAAATAAAAAAGTTATTTCCAGCTATTATTAGATTTTTTTTTATTCGGAAACTGAACATTTAGACTAATTTCTTTGTCCGGCGAAACTTCTGAAATAATTTACAGCTCCATTCTTAATATTAAAAAAAAATAAAAACAATTTAAAACGTAAAATGATTATATATTGTGCAGACAATGCGAACGTAAATTTTGAAGGAAAAGCGAGAAGAAGTACAAATAATATATTTTTTAAATTAAACAAAACAACTGTCGAAAGAATTTTGAAAACATACGATCCTTTGAAATTCTACTTTTTATCACGGGATTAATGTCCTGGAATTTTATAAGAGTTTTTTGTAAAAAAATCTTCAAATATTTGGCCAGATTTTATAAACAATCAGCAGCTCGTTTTCAAAATGTTATAAAACTTATTGAAGCTGACAAAATTTCGGTAATCGAAGTAGGAAATGAATTTAATAATTTAAAATTTCAGTGTCAAGAATTTTCTTCCGTTAACTATACGTAATATTACAAGCCAGCTAGAAGAACAAGATGCAATAAATCGTGCAGATATCATTAATCGCTTAAAAAGTTATATAGTAGCTGCACAGATTATTTAGAAGAATGGACCGTTCATTACAATGATGTTGAAAATTTTCATTGGGTTACATTAAAACAAGAACTTAATTGGAGTGATGTGCAAAAATATTCGATCAAATTACTAAAAATTTGCTATATAGTAATATTTCCGAAAATGATCTTTTTAATGAGGTATCATTACTAAAAAAAATTTATTCATAAGGTCTTGTTTAAATCTTGGGCATCAGAAAAAACCACATCAGAGAACAAATGAATAGAAACATTTCATCATTTTGAAACAAACCATGTTCCATACAATATTGAACTAAAAATCTTGGAATACGCTCTGTATTTACCAGGAAATAATGTTGCGACTGAACGGGTTTTTTTTCTACGGTAAATAGAGTGTGGACATCAGAAAAATCACACTTTCGTGTTGGGACTTTGAAAGCCATTTTATGCGTGAAAAATAATTTAATAAATTCTTGTGAAAAATTTCATGACCTTTTAAACAACGATAGCAATATACTTAAAAAAATTCACTCAAATGAGAAATATTCCAAAAAATAAAATAACACTATAAATAATTTTTTCATGTATTATATTTGTAAATTGTACTAGAAAAAAGTATTAAACTACTATTTTTATTGCTCCGTATAGACAAAATTTTTAATCAAGAACTCCCCCACCCCCTCCCCAATCCCACCGGTCAATGGTGTCCCACTTTACAAAGTTAAAATCTGGTCACGTGTAATACACAAGCACAAAATCTTCAGAAGTAGTAATAATTTCAAGGCCTGGGGGTAATAAATGAATTGCAACATAAAACAAAATTCAGAAGTAAAGGGAAAGAACCATGAAAGACAGAAATTAAGGCGGCTTCCTTGCTTTACCGCACCTAGCCGACGTCTCTTTGATAGGTTATTAGTGAATTAACAGCTGATATATCATTTTCCAGTTGAGGAAATCTTTTTAAGTTTTCTGAGATACTTATCACGACAATTTAAAAAAATTCATTTTACCTGACGTTGTTAAACTGATAGGCTACGATGATTTAAATAATAATTTTAATTTATCCTTCCAGTTTGCACGTTAAAGCAAATGCTAAAGGATTACGACTGACTTTTACTTATTTTAGTGTGTTATTAGCAGAGGTATTATGCAAATCATCTTCAACTAAAATATTTTGAAATGTACTATATGCATACGTTGATAAATCTAAGCGTAGAATCAGGGGCGGATCCAGGATTTTTTTTTTTTTTTGGGGGGGGGGAGCCTTGAGCGGACTTTGGTTTGGGGTGCTTGGCTTGAGTGAATTTTGGTTCAGAGCGCTTGCCTTCAGTGGATTTTGGCTTTGGGGGGGCTTGAGTCGGGAAAAAGGTAGTATTTATAGCCTCCTCGGGCCTCAAATCTCAAATCCGTAGAGCAAAAAAAAAAAAAAAAAGGGTCTCAAAACTACAATGTCGGGGGTGGACCACGCCAGTAACTGACGAATTTGTCAGTAATCTTAAGCACATGCAAATATTGATGACTTCAATCTTAACAGTCCCCGTAACCAAACTTGTACTTCAAAGTTTTCTAACTCTCGAAAACCCATCACTCAAATATTTGTGCTAACAATAATTGCAAAACTATTGCATTTGGCAATTATAAGTTGAAAATCAAACTTATATAAATTTGTGCAGCGGAATATTTTGAAACGTAATTTCATTTTTCCGAGTAAGGCCGAGGATAACTGAAACATTCACTGAAAATATTTAATAATATTTTTCAGAGAAATATGCGTTACTATTATTCGTGAAGTGTTCTTATGGCTCCGTATCGGCTGCTTAATTGTAGCTCATAATTCAGGTGTACGCAGAAAAAACGAGCTGACCTCGCTGTACAAATTACAGGCCCTTTAAAGTTGCCGACTTTACACAGAGGTTAACAGTACATACCGCTGTTACTCCTACAACGCTGACTAGTAATGAACGAAACACTGCTTGACTGCGGTGTATCGAGACTAATGTCATTATCAATATGCGAGACAGCAGCCATAATGTACTCGTGAATCATTAAACATTACAAACTACTGAAAAAGGGACCAAATGTTACAGATTTCATATCAGATTCTGTGGTTAATTCTGATTGTGCTTTCAAACGAAAATGAAACGATTCTAACTCAGCTCGGAAGCTATGATATCTGTCAGTAAAAATATAAAGTGTCTGTGTCTACATGTCCTACAATGATAAAATATTCGAGTTCAGAAACGTCTTTAATGACGATGGAATGAATGAGTTCCATGTTAGATCTAGCAACAAGCAGCTTATAACAAACTAGTCTTTTTTAAAACTCCGTGACCGTACGTCTCCTATCCTTTCCATAAACCTCTATATAAATAAAGCATTTTGTATTACCTTGCTTCGGCGTAATTTCATTTCTCACATAAAGTACATTATGCGTCCCATCTAGTGGATCTACGAGCAGAACGACGAATGTAGGCTCGCCTTCATATTTTACAGTCAGTCACGTCCATCGGAAAAGATATATATCTACCCTTTAGTTGATTACTTAATATAGCTATTCATCTCTATTGTAAATCTCTACTCCATCAATCACATTTAAACACATTTTTATTTATATTGATATACTGATCAACTCTTGTAAACTTTGATACAGCTGTTGTAACATGGTTTATTACTATCGGACACAGCCTGAAAGCTATAAAAAATTTTAACCTTGATTGTAAGTCATGATTTTTAACTAGTTTCGTCTCCTCGCGATTTCTCTTTACTCTTTTCTGATCAAGCCCTTGAAGTTCTTTGCATATCGGAACAATTCCTTTAATTATTTTATTTATTTATTTCATCGTTTAGCCCACAAGAAACGCGTGGAACCATTAATTAGCATTGTCCTTATTGTTATTGTTATTATTATTATCTTCCCAAACCTCTTCATCCTTTCGCTCTGGGCTTGACGTCTCTCTTGTGTACATGCATTTCCGGTATTCAGATATTTTACTGTTTGGATATTAGGTGCAAACTTATGTGACGTGATTTATTGCCTTTATATATTCCCTGTAATCGTCAGTGGGTCCAGGTTGACCTATACAAGGTCCTTCTGGGTTCCTACAAGTCAGCGTACTTTGATTCATTGATGATGTTGAAGATTTTCTTGGTCAGCTGCGAGACATCCATTCATTCTTATGTCCGTAGAATTTCGTGCGTCTTTTCCGTGCAAGCGAGGCGAATCATTCGGTCAGTAAATACACTGAAATGAAGTCTTCACGGGTGTACAGTATCCGATGGTCAGCCGACCTGTGCAGATGTCTCGACACCTGACGAAGACGACGGAGCTAGTCGTCGAAATATCGTGTTTTCAAAACACTATCCAGAGGTACACCCGTGAAGACTTCATTTCAAGCATACACGGGGAAAGTCTCCGTTCTTACAATAAATACACTTCTTCTGAGCTTTTGCACTTCGAGATGTCGTCTTGGTTCTTGGGACTGAATATTTTTCTCAGAATCTGTCTTTCTATTTTTCTGTTGGCCTAAAACGAAGTTTAATTCATTGTGATGCCTTTAAATAGTGTAAGAATAGTGGTAAGAATTTCTTACGACGCGTCCGTCAAAATTAAATGATTGCATCCCCTAGTTTTTATTTAACTCTAAAATCCTGAACAGTATTTACGTCAAATTTCATCTATAAGTGCACCATTATAAAGGTCAACAACGCCATACAAACATGAATCAGCATATCAGATAAATCCGAATTAATCAAATATCTGCTTATTACATTTCTGGTACTTAAAATAATGTGTCACAAAGGATTTCATAATTATTTATCGTGTGATGGTAGAGATAGAAATAATAATGGAAATGTGGAAAACATACTACTGATTTATCAGCTCGTACAAGACTATTGCTATGTAGCTCTATAATAAATTTATTTTATCCTCAATTACAAAGATATAATTTGAATGAAAATACCAGACACTGTTTCAAACCCGCGTCTACCTGAATGCGTGGCTAGAGCGCTACCGCTCACCCAAAACGCATGGTCTGTAAAAGAAGACAGTATCTGAATGTTTTCTTTACAAGTAATACTTTCCGTTTTGTAGTTTAGTCACATAACTTAAAACAGTTTGTTCCAGTTTTTAGTCGAGGACATAATGTATTGGTGGATATACCGGACGGGTCTAAGTAGTAATTTTTTTAAGACAGTACAATTTACGAAACTCAAATTTTTTCCCTTACTTTTGTCTCATTGTTATGAGCATAACATTGTTAAATAATTTTGTATGTATTTAAGGGGGCGTCACGTAATCCAAGTATATAATGAAGATTTAAAGATTTTAATTTGTGTCATTGACCGAACCTACTCTCTATTAAAAATATTCAATGAGAGTTACTTCATCGTTCTTTTTTTTAGAAAATTAATCTGCGCACTAAATAAAATATTTGAATCGTATGTTTTAAATTGATTGACTAACATAAACTGTCAATCTGCTGTTTCTAATTGCTCAGTGACCAAATAAACTGTCAGTCCTTTCATGTTTTCAATCAATATCAGAATCCTAATCTTTGTAAGTGTTATATTTTCCCCCTCCCATTTTTCTGTGTATTTAGCCAGCGCAACAACCGATCTAACAACTTTGTACTCCACCTGTAACGAATAATCTCTGAAGTATTCAGAAATTCCTTTAGGATACTCTGGCATTATTTAGAATCAGGTAACAGCTATCTGGACAGTCTATTATTTGACATATAGCAATTAGTTGATTATCAGATCTCTGTAAAAATAATTGGATGTAACTGTGACAACTCAAAATGGGCACATAAGATTTTACTAACAAGAAAGTCCGTACCTCACCGGACCCCTCTAGTCGATGTTATCTGAGGGCCCACTCCGCTATTTCTTTATGGCTTCAGCCTAAACCACGCCATCAAAGAGCAAAGGAGGACCTTGTTGCTTAAGTCGCATAAGCCGGGTAGCCACCGTTCCGGAAAGCCGCCATTCACGAGCGCAGTCCTTTCCCTGGAGCTGAGCATCACTTATTCAGCGAGCGAGTTTGGCTTACGCAGCGGCGCTCGACTTGGGCCTGCCGTCGACCATCCTCTTTAAAAAGAAAGTCCGGAGAACGAACTGAAGTGAACGGGCTAGTGGCGGCCCGTAGCCAGAGAAGCCAAGAAGTGGCTCCGCCTATTAAACGGCTTCCCCAATATCGCACAGCGTAGCGTGCCACACAAACACCAGCCAACATCCTAACAAAACCCAAATCGCGTTTTCTGACAAACTAACCGCTACGCGATTTTTCAGGCTTTTAGAACGACTGGTTATTTATATTAACTGAAACTAACTGGCTTTTTTTCAGAAATAGATGCAATTTTTTCGTTCAGTTTGTTGTACATCCTCTACGTACTTTCATAACTACGGCCAAAAACGTGATTACATATAAGATCTACAAATTTCCTGAGTATCAGTATAGCTATGTGAATGATTTGGTAGAACATTACACAAAAATTATGAGTTATTAACTACAAAAAAGAACTAATAGACAACACATCTGATAAATGAATAATTTAACTCATATTAAACATTTAATTACTGTTTCATATCAATATTAATTACACAACAAGGAAAGATTTTTGTGTTCATGGAACTGGGAGGCTTTTGTTACGTGATCAGTGATGATGGAATACTAACACTAACTACTTCTTGCTTCAGCATCGTTTCACTAAAGTTATTCGTAACACAGTTCAGTATTACTGTTTAGAATTTAAAAATATCTGTTAATTATGCGGTGATTGGAACTATGAAATTCAATCAGATGAAAGTTTTTAATGTGAAAACAGACGTGATAGTACCATCATGTAATTAATTTCTCGTACAACACTACTTCCTAATAACCTACTTCTATCAGATGAATGGCGATTCAGTAGGAAAAATATTTCACCCAAAAAGTTAAACTTAGAAAATATTCAAGTCATACCTTATCCACAATGGACGTAAGTTTATATATATATATATATATTCGACTAGTTTGATGCAAACCTCCATCCCTTCCTATCTTGCGCTTACGTCTTCATTTCCACATACCCCTTATAACTAACATTTTCAGTTAAATGTTTCATATAGTCTAATCTTTGTCTACCTCTACAGTTCTTTCCTTTGATTATTCCCTCCACTATCAAATAAAACAATCTGCATATCTCAAAATGTGATCTACCTTCCTGTCTCTTCTTCCTTCCAAAAGCATCTTTTGTCCCCTTTCATTTCCAAAACAAGTGTTAACCAAAGTTACATTACTGTTTCATCTGTACAATATTCATAAAACGTCAGTATGGATTAATAAGTGAAAAGTTGACTTGCTCCGTTCATAATGATTCAGCTTTATCCATTCCAGAGCTAACTTTTATTTTTACTATTTTTTTTCTGATTTTTCTGTATTCATAGTTAGCATACATTATGTGAAATTCTTTTTTTCATCAAAGGCAATTCAGATTCTTTCGTTACGTGTGTCGCTGAAGTCCTTACTTCTTTGTCTTCTCTTATAGATGTAGACGTTATATAGACAACAGTAGAAAAATATTTGTATTTATTTTTCGGGTTCGAAGCTATTGTTACTTTCACTTAACTATTCTCAGCAGACAAAAGTATCATAGCAAAGCCTACGTGAGATACTTTTCAACAGTAGAATTTTATTGTTTCTATTTTAAATAGAATTATGTATTATTGCATTATCTTGGTTCTTTTGTTCATTAACGGTTTTCATTTTCATGTGGTTCAGAACATGCCTCAATCGTAAAAATTTCTCACGCGATTACTAGCAGTGAAAATTAAAATTTCCACTGAATATCTCAAGAAATATGAACTACAAAACTTGTTTATCATCGCTAAATACGAGGGGTGATCAAAAACTAAGGTTGCAAGGCCGATATTCCTGGCGTGTCTTTCTTTATACGGTAATTTCAAGACACTGTAGGCAACTGTGCAGTTTCAGCCACTCTCCTCCTACAACGCTGAAATTCACTGGCTGGAGATTTACGGAGAGACTAATGTTTCGTCAGCATGTCTCATAATAGTGTCGAAAGTTTGCGGCCGGTAGAGAAAACGTCACCGAAGAGGATAAACGACTACCCTTCCTACAGCTCGGAACTCGCTCCAAGCGACTTTCACCTTTTTCCTGACTTGAAGGAGCACCTAGGAGACCGAAAATCCACTTCAGACGAGGAGGTGAAACACTTAGCAACGACTGGCTGAACAGGGAAGAACAGGATTTTTACCAGGAGGGAATATTCAAACTCATCCACTAAGCGATAAGTGCCTAAATCGATTTAGAAAACTATTTTGTAAAATAACCTAACGTATATACTACCAATTGGCTGTATTAGTTGTATGAAATAAAATGTACACATTTCTCTGCAGGCTATGTAACTATAGTTTCTGATCACGCTTCGTATATAGAATCTACGCAGAAACCCTCACACCCGGTACCAAATAGCAGTTTGGATTGTGCAATGTTGAATTGCTGCAGTCATTAGCATCACATCCAAGTAACATATATGATTATAAAACCTTGATGAGGCCGTTTATTGAAGTAGTAAGACGCCCTAAGCCACTGAGTCACCAGACCGTTCAGAAGAGAGACCCACAGGTACGCAGAGACGCGCGCCGGTACAGAGAAAACATTCTCGCCAATAATTCTGAACGTTCAAAAAAGAACGAAAATAACCATGTAAAAATCATATCTCATTCCTAATATCACATATGCTCTGAAAACATGTATACTACCATCAAAGGCTTAGCGAGATCCAAGCCTGTGAAATGAAGTTTCTTAAAACTGCCCTCCGGAAAGCGAGACTCTATCATATAAAGAATAATGAGATTGGATAAAACCAGGAGTTAAAAGAATCCATGGAAGATAGACCTTATTCATCTAGAATTAAATGATTTGAACATGAGAAAAGAATGATTACCGAAAGATAACGGGAGAACGACCGATTGGAAGACCAAGAAGACGATGGATAGACCAACTGATGGACGACATAGAGAAAAGAGGACGGAATTGGGAATCTGTTGTGAAAAATGTACCTTTCTTAATCAGAAGACTGTGGACGATGATCGCCTATAACTATTAAAACCAAAACACTGGAATGCTCATAAACCACACCCGGGAATCCGGAATTTGGTCCCCAATGATAATGATGAATGCTGCCGACCACTCACAGGTACTAGAAGTGAATACGTCTATAGATAAAATACACGATTAATTATTTTTTTATGGTAAAATTCTGTGTTAGATTTTCAGATTAAAAGAATAAATCATTAAGTTGGGAAGTATGTGTGCAGAAAAGTTGCCACAAGGGCTTATGCTTTATCGCAATTAAATTAAATACGATGGGAATACATATTCTTTGTCAGTAAAAAGTTATTCCATTTAAGTTTGTTTGCGTATTTTTATTAATCTGATTTAACGGGATTTTTTATTTGTCCATTTTTATATATACTCATTAATTTCCGAAATATACCTTGATCTGACCGCATGACAGATGCAATATTTATAAAAATTACGAGTTAATTTTCTCAAACGATGAAGTATGATACAGCAAGCTGTGCCATCCCGGAGTGCCTCAGAAGCTTTGAAGCGCGTCTGGGATTTGGGGGCCACGGGTTCGTATCGCTTTTGGTATTTTTTGTTGAGTTAAGCCTGTGTCTCAACGATGAGTGTCTACCCGTCGGGAAACAGGAGGGATAGAGGATAGAAAAACTGATTGCAACACTGAATGTAAAGACAAGCTCTGCACAGCAGATGGGTTTAATTAGTGATCTTTAGATGTATACAAGTTCTAGGGTAGCAGGTTCTGCATGCCCTTCCTTATAATATTTAAGATTAGGTATTGATAAATGAAGTAACTAAGTTCCCTACTTTCTTAGTAGCTTTAGACTAAATAGAATTGATGTAACTAAGGGAAACAAAGTTCTATACTCCTTTAGAACTCTTAGAAAATGCTGATGTAATGTAACTAAGAGAAACAAAGTTCTATACTCTCTTAAAACACTTAGAAAGTAACATAGAAGCAGATGTGATGTTACTAAGAGAAACAAAGTTCTATACTCTCTTAGAACACTCAGAAAATAAACATGTTGAAATTGCTACTTAACTGTAAGTAAATAGATTGGCCGGCTGGGACCTCAAGAAGGTCTGAAACACCCACTATGGTGTGAATACAAAGTTCGGAGACGGCGCCTTGGCTAGCGGCGAAGTCCAGGTGGCTGAGGTGAGATGAGGCTCAGCTATTCCCTGAGATGGAGATTGGTGTCGGAGCACGTCTTGTCGGCGTGGAGACTGTAGCTGACGCGCTGCGTCTCTGCTGTCACTAGGTCTTGCTACTAGCGTGAAACGATTTCTCCGGGATGTCTTCGCAAGGACTTGTTGTGCTGTAACTCTCTCCCGGAGTAGACTTTCGCTTTCTTGCGGAGATGAGCGCGACAGAATCATAGCGGAGGAAATTATTCAGCGCCGTAATTATTATCAATATAGATTTGAGATGGTTGTGTCTCTGTTCTAATATCGCGGATACAACAAAGTAACATAAGTTAGCTCGTTATTTCCAGTTTCGGCTGGTGAAAAGTCGAATTTTTTAATCAAAGAAACCATTATGATGTGATAAGAAGGACTATTACACATTTTAGTGCCAGGTATTAATCGTAAAAGAATGTAGTAATCCATTCATTACAATTGTCAGTTTTCTATATAGATGTTCAGTTTATGAGAAATTAGTTCACGTGACACGATATCAACTTGTCAGAAGGGAATTAATTAATCTCTTTATGGTAAAAATAATTAGATAAACCATGTGGGAGATCAACACGGTCTATTATTTTAAGCGGAAATCCATTAACTCTACCGATATTGAAACCATTTTTTTTTATCATTCCGTCTTTCAGCACCCCTAATTTTTAACTATATCGATACTCTGTTTTGAGATGTATGGCATGTTATTGTATACTGGTGTATGACACGCAATCAGTTATCTTCCGGGCAATTAAATTTCTAGCTTGTAATGTTGTGGTTTAGTAGAAGCATCTGAAAGAACAATATCATTTGACGTGGAAGCGGGACTTTCCGCTGTGTCGGCACGGTAATCAGTTACAGCACATTCTCTGCTGAGCGAGGGGCATCGGAGAAGGCAGCGCCAAGCACCATCTGCGACGGGCCACGCGACACAGGAAAAATGATGAAAAAAGAAAGACAGTGGGCGTCCGGGTAGCGGCGCTCCTATATTGTTTTGCGATACACAGAACGGTGCCACTGGAGTCGCCCGTTTTATTTACATATTGCGACATGTTTTATTCAGAGAGCACGGAACCGAAATTCGGCATCCGACTCCGAACTTTATTTACTCTGCTCGTTTCCGTGTAGTTCCTTCCGCTCGGGTCATCGTCTGATGCTCATCACAGATGCGGTCAAATAGTCATACATACTCAACGCTGGCATGAATAGTTATAAAGCTAAACGGGATAGCGCGATAACAACGCGCCCTTAATGAGAACTGAAGTTCAGTTCTATATAACTGCTATCCCTGAAGATTTTCTTTTATTATTAGCGACTAACGTTTTGTCGGCATCAAGGTCGTTAGAGTTGGGAAATGATCGTGGCCTAGAGGCTGAAAGGTATTCGGCAATGCGAAAGAAGTGCCTCGTTATTGGCCTGGAAAGAAATGGAGAAATCACGAAAAACCATAATTCTGATTGAATGAAGTGATTCTGTAAGCAAATTGATCATTTTGATCTGAAAGGAAAATAAGAACAGTATAAGTCATCACAAACGAAATGTTAAAAAAAAATACTTAACTCTTGTGTAATTGAGTTATAGTAAAATGTGTCCTCAAAAGTATCGAAAGCAGTTGTATAGCAGACTAGCCTCGTACCCGCGAGTTCGTACGCGTGAATTAAGATTTTTTTTGCCAGAATTAAATATAGAAAGTTGTAGGTAACGAAGGATTGGTCCGACACAATATCGAGTCGGCATAATATGACAGGAAAGCTATCACTTTATCATTCTACCGTCGAACATGCCTCTTGAAGAGAATTAATTTCCAACATATTTCTGTCACTATTCGATAAGATCTCAAAATTTCGTGACTACAACTGTTAATCATACTGGAAAAAATATCCTGTGCCCTTCATACAGCTTTCCTTACAAAATTCCATCACAACGATAAAGCCATTTAGTCGTCAAAACGTAACAAAAAGACAGAGACTTACTTCCGTATTTATATTAGTATTACTGTGGTTCTCACTCACACACTGACTGCGAACAACACCTGAGGGATCATTATAACGTAAAAAAGTATACACCTACAAAATTGCAAGACTACCTACGATTTGCCTCGCATTGCACCCCTAACTTTCTAATATCTACAGTTTAACATTCAATCCGAATAACCTACGGCCCAGGCCTGACTCTTACGATGAAAAACAATTTTTAAAAATCTTAGCCTCCACGGAGATTTGAACCGGAGACCACGACGTTCGTAAGCAAGCTCTTTAGCCACTAAGCTGGCAGTTCACTACACGGAAACATGGTCTGGAGACGTCCACATCCAACGTGTCTGTCTATCGCCGTATTTCGAAGTTATGAGACAACATATGTTATTTATACAGATAATTTTTCAACCAAATGTAGACAGTATTTTTCTCCTTGTTTCAAAGGATAAGTGTGCAAAGTTTCATCGAGATCGGATGAAAACTGTGGATTTGTATGAAAGACAAACAAACCAACAAACAAACAAACAAACAGACATACATTCATCTTTATATATAATGATTACTCAACTGTGTTTTAATAATAATATAAATGATTTGGAAATTTCTCTAATGTAAAATATTGCGCACTAGATTTAAACTAAACAAATCTGCCAGAGCTATTAATTTTTGAAATAGGAATAACGATCCTTGAACACTGTAGTCAAATAATTAATTATTTCAAGCGTATGGTCTTGAAAATGGTTTGGACTATTAAGAAAATTTCTTGTAGTTAGGAAAACAGAAGTAATTCCATAACTTTAAATGGAACTGAAACATATTTAACTATTTTTTATTTTAATACATGAGAAGTGGCAATGAAAATGAATAATCTGTTGATATTTATTATGAGGTCGGATATTTAACTATTTAAATTATGATAATGTCAACCATCGAAACTAAGTGAATAAATAAACTGGAATTTTATTTCATCAATTAAATTTAGAAAACACTCCAATCTTTTCACTCTAATTAGTCCTACTCTGCAGCATTTTAAAGACCCTTTTAGAATTTTCGCCAGTTGAGGTAGCGAAATAATATATAACTTTCAGCAACTACTGAAACTCCAATTTCTTTGGACTTAATCATTCCCAGTGAATTGCACAATGGAATAGTAACATCCTACTCGCCTTACCTTTCTAAGATCTGTTTCCATGATGTATCGTGGAATCGTCAATCGTACTAATTTGTGAATTTGTTAGATATAAATGTGAATATGTAAATACCATTCATCTGGCCTGAAATTGACCAGTGACATCATATTAAACTCCTCGGTCAATTCAGATTCATGCATTATTGCTTGTGTGAACTGGTTTATGAAAGTTATGTTAGCTGAGTACCCATTAGTCACTAAAAAATTTACAAATTTCTCTGAAATAAATTTTTATTTGATGCTTAACTTATTCTAAAAATTTTGCGCTAATAACGCACATATCTTTAGTATCATTAATTATATCTTTGTCTGTGAGGGGTAGACATTTAAGAACCACTTTTGCAGAAGTTTCTGAATATTATTGTTTTCTAAAGATTTTTAATAATCTGTCAGTTTTAGTTTTAACGTATTCCTCTGGATAAGTTTCCAAATTTAAAATGGAAAGAACTTAGTATTAATATCAATGCAAGACAGTGAAATAACAGAGAATATATAACTAGAATCTCCGTTATAACTCCATTCCAGTTTTACTTTGCAGTTCATGTGTCGAGCAAAGGCTCGATTTCTAGTCTCATCTATACAGAAGCTGTTGAAAAAGGTCGGTAAAAATCGTATTAAGCACTCAGGGGTCTAGAATCTTTATCTTCTTCAAATGCCTTTCAAATAAAATATGCTTCTCTAGACGGCCTCTCCATACTTCAGAGTTTTTGTGGAATGCCTTATTTGGAATGGAATACAGATGAACCTTCGCGTTCCGCATAATGTCTCCTCGTGACTCAGATCGGTTCGCTTTCAGTGACATTTCTACCTGCGGAACAGCCAGAAATCACAAGGACCCATATTGTAATTGTATGGAATTTATGAACCAAAGGAATGCTATTCTTGCAAATGAAAGTTTGAATGGGATGAAATGAATGATGTGTTGCGTTAATATGTTACTGTTTAGAAATGAAAAAATAAGTAAGGATAGGAAAATGACCCAAAGGAAGGTGGACCAAGACGAACACACACACACACACATAAAAACACGAACACCTTGCAGTATTTCGATACATTATTTTCGTTTTTTTGCTTTCCTCCTGTACTTCTTCCTTCATCTGTGTTAAGTGACCTATTTTCATAGCCTGACGGTAGTTTCATTTTTATCATGATCCAATCCTCTGCAAGCTCTGCCTTAGGAAAAGGGTAATGCTTACCAGAGGATGTCTGACAGAAGTGGCAGCATTGAAGTACACAAGTACAGTACTAGAAATTTGTGTTCATCACAAATATCTTCAAACATGTAAAGAAAAACCCTAATAACAGCAGAGGACAGAAAACAAAATAAAGATCGATGCTTAGGAAACCAATTAATATAAAATAAGAAAATTCATTTTACTAGTGTAACACATGTCAACATAATGGCTCAGTCGGTATACAATACAATGACCGAACATACCGTGTGTCAGCAATCTTCTTCAACCCAACTACTCGGCGCTCTAGTGTCATCAGACGGAGCAATGCTGTGTCCCTCAGAGCTGCCGATGGAATAAAGGCACTCAAGGAGATCTAACGAATGTGTTGTCCAGTAGCCTTGCGTTTTTGCTCAAAAAGCGTAGATAACATCCAATAGAGCATTGAGTAATGCTTTTCCACTGGAATCCCAGTGTACTTAACATAAACAAAGCGAAGCTTTGTCAGAGAGATGATCAACTTTAAGGCGGAAAAAGACCATGATTCAAAGCGCTGGCTTCCGTATCAGAGTCACATGCTTCAAGCATGATCGTTCGTAGTGGTCACAAATAGAAAACTTCAAATTTCCATAGCAAGGAGTTTACTCTGCTGGCATTAGACCGATCTTCCCGAATAGAAATCCTGACACCAAGATTGTGGTTCGACTTTGAGGTTGACGTCCACGTGGATGTAAATAAGTACAAAACCATATTCAACACTTGTAAAATCCGATTTTAATCTGAAATGCAAGAGATTATACACTTACAAGTCTTCGAATTATGAGGGTTGGTCTAGCGTTCACTTCTGCATAAATTACGTCAGAGATTTGGCAGGTATCGTATCATTGAGTTGTGTATAGATTCTGATGTTACGTAACCCACATTAAATCATTCAACATAGAATCACTCACAGACGGACTCGTGCACAGACTCAGACTCCATTTTCCCGTGCCAGATCGGTTTATAGAAACCAACTACAGAAGGGTTACCAGCTCTGAATGCGCAAGTAATCGAAACTGTTCAATGTCAATATGTGTAGAGGTATCGGCTATTCGCTGGCGTGAGCGTTGTCGCAGTGATTTTTCACAGGTCGGCCGCCGGTAGTGGCGCTGCGTGTCACCGCCAGCCTGCGAGGTCCCCGGAATTGAAAATGAACATTCGAGTCGGCTGTAGTGTGGGGAGAGACGAACCGTGGCGCCTCACGCACTGCTCGTGGGAACACGCACGTGGCGTGATGTCGCCACGTCTACAAAAACACTACACTCGGCACAGCTCTCTAACAAACAGTACAACTGCAACAGTTGCTTTACATTCGACAATCCAAAATACTGTGTATGTATTCATCACTTATTTTATTCATAAACGAAAACATTAATCTGTAAGATCTTAACCCAAGTTATTCAAATCCAGATAAGTATTGTTGAGAAAGGTATGCTACTAACAAAAAATAATATTGTAATAATATGGAAATTATTTCGACAGTCAAGGGAATTTAATGTATGTTTCAGCTTTATATATAAGGGCTTGAAATTATCACTCCTTGCTTAACGTTTGTCTAAGAGTAATAGTATATTTGATTTTCATTAGCATTAACTCATCCTAATATTTCCCTTGTTTATATATAGTGTTAATTTTCAACAACATTTGCAAGAGTAAGAACGCCAACCAGTGTATCCAAGGAGCAAAGAAAGAAATGATAAAGATCGAAATGACAGATGGTACGATACAAAATAGAGCAATTTTCAGTAGAGTGATCAATCATTTTATGCTCTGTTCCAGGAGAAGGAGAAGAAGAAATGTAATAACGTATTTATACAAGAAAGGAGGGAACAGAAAAGTGAAAGGATAGAGAACTATCGAATGTCAAGAAAAGAAGCATCAGAATGAATACACAGGATTACTTTTCGTGGTCCTTTGATGGCCGAATCAAATAGTAGAAGAATTGTTAAGGTTACGTAGCACGACTGCCTGAATGAAGATAACCTACCTGATTCAGCAAGAGTCTTTACGGTTGTGTATTATTCAGTAATTTAAAATAAAAATCTTTAACAGTCTGGTACAGATTTTTACTTCAATCATTGTTTAAATCTGTAATGGAAGAGATAAGCTTACTTAAAGACAATTATTTAAAAAATTTGGTTATAGGGTCGATAAAACTTTAATGATTTTACTTCAATTCGTGGCGAATTGCAGGCCACATTTACCCAATGTAACACGTATATTCATAATCTCTGATCACGAAGTGTTCGAATTTCCAACTATGATTTAGCTGTTATTGAAGTTAACTTTTATTGGTGCTTCTTTCGAGTAGAAACCATTCCTAATTCATTTTAGAGGAACCGCTATTCTGTTCATCCTAGTCCGAAACAATAATTTCTACTAAATATAAATCGTTGGCTACATACCACACACACACACACACAATACCATTAATATTCAACTTATCTCTACAGTTATAGAGCATTCTACAGTTGCGTAATTAATGCAGTTTTGAAGTTATATGTAACTGCGCAAGAAAGAAGCATAGATAATGTTTCCCTCGTTTTCATTAATGAAACAAAAATCGAATTCCTATCACTGTTAAAAATCGTGTTTTGATAACTGAAGCGGTGTATTTTAAACTGAATGTTAGACAATGTAGGTTAAATATTGTATTCAATCTATTTCTCTCTACCTGGAATCAAAATTCCTTTCAAAGAATAGAAACTTGCGTGTGTAAAAAGATCGGTCATTAATTTGTACAACAACGCAAAATAAGGAGAATCAGTAAAATATTTATACTTTCTTATATAAGTTAGATTTTTATCGTCTAGAATATGACAGTAGCTGAATACAACATCTGTCACAGTTTTTTACGATAAGGTCATTACTCCGTGTTTAGATCAACAGTCCGACCCTATACACAAAACAAGAATACAGTCGAATCCCAGTAGCAAGCGGCACTGGATTACATTGAATTGTCCATTCTGTTTCTTCTGTTGGTACTCAGTAGACAATCATGTATTCTACTTTGGGGCAGATCTAGAGGTATTTGGTTCCCACCGGAACATTAAACTCCAACACCGTGTCACATAGAACCACTATGCACCTATTGCGTACATCAAGCCAATTTGGTAATTTTCAAAGCCCTTTTTAGAAGTAAATATCTAATTTCAGCTTATTTGTAGCAATATACGTTCTCTAAATCACACTGCTATATGTTTGTAATACTCCTTATTTCCACACTCACAGAAGATCGTAGCTAATATTTTCATTTTGTAGAGAAAATTCTTGAAAAATTGTGTTTAGCTGAATTCTGGCAGTCGTTCATGACCACTTTCTTGGTCAGTTGCTCCAAAGTGCCATAATACTTTCCACTCTTCTTGAATATTGTTTCAGCACAAATATTACCACTCATTAAAAAGCGTTTGCTTCCACTTTCGAATGAAGTCCGAAAGTGATATGCTGCGGTACTTCCATTTGAATCCCCGAACTGTTCCCTTCGCTCTCGGTCCTGCGTTTTACTGGAAACGCGTCTAAGCTTCCACCAACAGTTTTTTTTCCTTTGTTTAATGGAGCATATAATTTCATACATTTGCGTTAAAATAAGTGCAACATTTTTTAAAAAATATTTTGATTTAGAACACAACTCTGACAAATAAACGATGAAACTTCTACACAAGAGTTCTCCATGTCCTAAATATTCAGCGTTGTTACTGAATTCACTAAGAGCAAAGCACGGAACGTGTGGTATAAAATGGTCAGGTAAAAAACTCCCCGATAGTGATACAAGTGGCGGCAGCATAGATTTATCTGTTCATTTGGTTGCTGCTCTTGGTTCATAATGTTCAGTGTAGCTTATCTGTCAACTGTGCTCGTTGAAAAAGAAAATTCAGTCATATTTTTTCTTCTGATGTTTAAAGGAAGTTATTAAGCGCATCGTTCGTCCTAAATATCTGACATTAGACAAAGGCTACGTAGTGTTTTAGTGCTGAACGTGCCACTATACGCCTCGTGGACAGAACTCACATCTATATTTAAGTTTTTGAATACAATAGCTTGATTTAACAACGCGGACATCATACAGGTACCTTCCGGAAGGTGTAATATCCTTTTCAGTCTGACCATGCTGAAAAATTTATCGAAACCTACTACTTAATGAATATTGTGAAATTTAACATTGTTTATAGCAAAATGGCCGTGGTTGTATTACGGTTATCATTGATCTCGGTTGCGGTCGCGTAGCACTATGTTGTGTAACGCCAGACTACGAACCGTTCAACGATGTTCCGATTTACGGCAAAGTCGAGAAACTTTATGTTGAAGGTTTGGAATGGGCTATCCATATCAACTGTGTCTTCTGTCAAGCATAATCTGTGGCATAGTGGCTAGAGCTTTCAAGTCACCAATCTACTGCAAAGATTTGTAACTGATTTCCGCCAGCGCCAACTCCACCCAAAATGTCTGTTTGGGGAACAAATAAATGTTCACTCGAAACTTTTTATTAAAGATATCTGCTCGTTACACGACAGGAACAAAACCCGGAACACTGCATTTGTTCTTCTAAAAATTTGACAACAGTCATTAAATGTACAGTACAAACGTCAATGGTATATTGCAGTCAGTCAATTATGCACTGAATGATTCATACAGATGATTTAAATACAAGGTTTACTGTGCTTAAAATACCACATTAAAGAAATATTACATTGTTCTTTCGGGAAAAATACCTGATTTTCAATTTAAAAAGATTTCTTAAAGTTTATACGGGGTAGAAGGCTGAGGTATCAATATGTTTACACAGAGAAGCAATAAAAGTCACATCTTCCCGTATCGGTGTTATGTAGTAATCTGCATGAAAGGGAGTAAAAAAACGATTCTTGGTCATTTCTCATATCATTTGTTGCAATGCAATTTTTAAGCATAGCTTTCGAGTGTTTCAATTATTTTTCAATTGATCTGGATCATTCAGTTGCAAGTGCTAAATATCTGCCAGTTTCTTTCGTACCTACGACGAACATATGAAAACTAAGAGTATCATTTACCATCTCACACTGAAGGATAAAGACTCTGCGCTCCTTACCGATGAAATATCGAAGTCTGAAGTTCGTTGTTCAGGGACACTGGCTTTAATAGAATACCCAATGACCGTTGAATACGTTTTCTTCTTTCATTGTTCGTGCGGTAATTGGTCAGTATCTATTTCGTCATCAGAGAAGCCAACAGGATATTGCGTATTAAGGTTTCGTGAAATAATTACACAGACGGAAAAAAAAATCCCAACACCAAGAAAAAATTATTGTAGAGTAATGAAATTTGGACAATGCATTTGTCAAGTTAACATGTTTAATTGATTAAATTTTCAAGATCACAGGTTAATTTAAGCTCAAGAAAATGCATTTCAAATGTGAAATACTGTTAAATTAATAGCCGGTGTAACCTCCAGAATTTTGAATGCAAGCCTGCAAACGTGAATGCATTGTGTCATAGAGGTTTCGAATGTCACTTTGTGGTATGGAGTTCCATGCTTGTTGTACTTGTGCTGTCAATACTGGGACGGTCAGTGCTGGCTGTGGATGATGCTGGAGTTGTCGTCCAATGATATCCCATACGTGTTCAATTGGAGACAGATCTGGTGATCTCGCAGGCCAAGGTAACATGTCGACACTCTGTAGAGCACGTTGCGAGACAACAGCGGTATGAGGGCGAGCGTTATCCTGTTGAAAAACTCCCCCTTGAATGCTGTTCATGAATGGCAGCACTACAGGTTGAATTACCAGACTGACGTACAAATTTGCAGTCAGTGTGTTTGGTATAACCACAAGAGTGCTCCTGCTGTCATAGGAAATTGCTCCCCAGACCATGACTCCAGGTGTAGGTCCAGTGTGTCTAGGCCGCAGACAGTTTGGTTGCAGGCGTTCCCCTGGCCTCCTTCTGACCAACACTCGGCCATCACTGGCACCAAGGCAGAACCTGCTTTCATCAGAAAACACAACAGATCTCCACTCCGTCCTCCAATGAGCTCTGGCTTGACACCACTGGAGTCGCAAACGGCGATGGCTTGTAGTCAGTGGAATGCACGCTACAGGGCGCCTGGCTCGGAGCTGTCCTTGAAGTAACCGATTTCTAACAGTTCGTTGTGTCACTGTGGTACCAACTGCAGCTCGAATTTCTGCCGCAGACGCAGTACGATGCGCCACAGCTGTACGCCGAATACGGCGGTCTTCCCTCTCAGTAGTGCCACGTGGCCTCCCGGAACCCGGTCTTCTTGAGGCAGTACCATCCCTTGACCACTGCACCCAACAATCATGCACAGTGGATACATTCCGGCCAAGTCTTTCTGCAATATCGCGAAAAGAAAATCCACCTTCTCGTAGCCCTATTACACGACCTCGTTCAAACTCGGTGAGCTGTTGATAATGGCTTCTTCGTCTTCTTAAAGGCATTCTTGGCTAACATCAACTCACTATGTCAAATCTCAGCGGTAAATAACGTTCACAAACTTTACAGCGCGTATTTAAAGCAAACCTGATTTGCAAGCTCTGAGTAGCGCTACTAGCGCCACACTTATGCGCGAAGCGCGAAATTTGAATCGATGTCATCTTTCAGATGTATAAACACGCCTACCAAATTTCGTTTGTCTAACACAAGTCTTTCTTGGTGTTGGGATTTTTTTTTCCGTCTGTGTAGTTGATGCAGCACGTGGACGATATTACTTCAGTGAATTTGGTTTTCATAGGACGGTGAATCCTAGATCAAACGGTACAAATTATTCGTTCTACAACGCGGGAAACATAGTATTCGAATGATGAAAGGTTATAATCAGTTTAATTTTGCCGGAATCAGAGTTTATTGTGAAGCAAATAGCAGTCAGTATCTATAGCGCTAAGACTGTTCACTTGAACAAACCTGTGTGATACAAATATTTAATTCTGTCATAAATATGCTTCGCTCAACGAACATCAGTTTTTATTTGATAGTAGTGATACCGAACTGCAATTAATATTTTGCAGTCACACAGTTTTTAGTTCAAAATTGTTATTTCCTCATTAATTCTTTAACTAGAAAGTTATATTTTCAACGGATATATTTTGTTTCTGCTTATGACTTTACGCCTATTTGACATCGATGTTATTGGAGGCGGGAAAGGACTGTGAGGAAAGGAACGGCCATGGGCTTTTAAAAGAACCATCCTGGCATACACCTGTACTGATCTGGGAAAAAAAGTGAAAACCCAAATCTGGGTGAGAGTACGGGGATTCGAACCTGCGTCCTCTGTAGTGATAGGCCTGAGCTTTACCGCTAAGCCACCATCCTCGGTCAGCAATAGTATTGTGAAGGTAGCAACCACCAATAAAGACAGTATCGTGCTGCTTACGCTTCTTAGTGAGAAACACACATTAGCATCTGAGTAAAATTGGAGGCGCTTAAATGAACCCTCACAGTAGCATCTAAGACATTGTAAACAGGGTTCCGTTAATGAGGTAGGGGCCAGAAATCATCAACATAGTGACTTGTGAAATGGGATATCTGATGCATCACGGTGGGCCCCGTATTCGTAACCATCCATAAGACAGTTTTTCCTTACTCCTCTCTCCCGCATCTACACGTTTTACTATCAGACTTCCTTCATTCGATTGCTTCTTCTTTAAACGAATCATCAGTTATTATTTTTCATCTTCTCAAGACAGTAACAGATTGTTCCATCAGAGCAGAGTGCTGTTTCTTCATAGTCAAATGACAAGTAGCCTATTTATATCCGTAAAATTGCAACATATTAATATTTGTCGCATTGGAAGTTACATAATGATTTTGCCGCGAGTGACTGTGAAGAAATTAACACGCTGGAATGAAGTTCAGGAGTTGCCGGTTGGAGTCCAGCTCCGGGCACGGATAATTTTAACTAAACGTTATCTCCATCCTGTTTTTTTTTCTGTACATATTCCACAGAAAATTAGTCATTTTAAGAATGACAAAAACGACAGAGGTGGCCTTGTAGACAAGTGCAATTTTTTCCATCTAAAAAAGAACAAACTCTGAGACCTTGCTGTTGCGAGGGCGAATGAGAATATATTGTAGGCAGTAAGGAAACCGAAATACTTTATACTGAAACTAATAGCACAATGGAATGACAGCCATAGAAGACAGAAGGGACACTTAGTGGTCTATCACCTCCAATGCCGCCCGTCTAGTTGATGATAGAAATAGGGATTTCCCTGATTAAACCTCGGCCAAACAAATTCTAACCCCTGGTAAGGAGGCAAACAACATCTTTGCGACCTCTATAAGATTCGTCCATAATGCCGGAGAGGTTATAGTAACCGCACTATACTGATGAAGACAGGGTTGGTATTACCGTCTATCCGAGAATCAAACAAGGCATTCTCCATTGGTAGGCCGAAGTTGCTATACCATTATCCATGAATGTACTGTAAATATGCTATACTGGTGCTAAAGAGGGATCTTTCGAGGATATGTACTTAATTTTAAACATTTGAAGTGGGTTATGTGAATATTAATTCATTATTTAACGCCGTGTTGTACGTGCAGTAGTTAAAGAAAGTTTATTAATTAGTATAGTTGACTAATAAATTCAGTAAAGAAATCTGTTAAAGTAAATTTTTATTTATTATTATCTTCACAGATATTCGTTTTCATAATTTCAAAAAGAATTGAGCTAATCATCGGTAAAGTAGAAAAATTAGGATAATGTAGGATCAACAAGAATATAAACCAATAACCAAGATAATGGTGTGATTGGTATTTACCGCTAAAGTAGCGGAGAACTTTACATGTTGCATCACTTCCCATCCAGACGAACATTTTCGAAGAGAACAAAGAAGTGGTAACTTTAACCACCGCTAGGTGTCTGCGTTCAGGCAAACTGCTGCTTCAATTCATCGAGAATTCCAATTAAAAAACTTTCTGATTGCCTGACCTCACCCGGCATTCTCGAAATAGTTTGCTTTGAACTACGCTCTTTTGTATCTAGATCACTTAGGACATTCTCAGATTTTGTTATAGTTTCAGTGAAGAAAATAATTAGTTCAAATTATTTGACAACAAATGTTCTTTAGCGAGGATGCTAGGAAGAAGCGAATCTACAACTTTTTCTTGAAGTAACAATCTATATCACAAAATAGTAGATCAGTAGATTGAGAAATAAATTCTACATTCCCTGGAGTTTCGCGAGTCAGTTGACAAAGTAAACCTTGTGCCTAATATGCAGTATTAGCTTTCGAGCTTGTATTGTTTTGTACCATCAGATAGCTTCACGATCAATGGAAATTTTCCCTTCATTTGCTGGTATACAAGAAGACTTAACAAACGTGTAGTTTTCTTACGTTAAGTTCCGAATGAGACAAGAATATGTCAGAACGTGTTCCAGGAGACACTAGTACTGTCTCCGAAGTTTGGTTGAACATATTTTAACCGATTACAACGTGTATATGAAAGTTCAACAAATTCTTTCCATCTGCCAAATCGAACATTCGGAAGCAACAGTTGTAACGCTAATTGAATAAACTATGTCTGCCTCTAATTCGTCCCTACATTCCACAGTTTTTTTAAAAAAGTATGTCTTATAATTACACTAACATCTGGCTAACCAGAAAATATCTATCGTAAAAAATATTTTGCTACTCATCACTCAAATAGGAAACTTTTCTAATCACATTTCGCGATGTTAATAGATTTTAGTAGACAAGTCGGTACCGATAATCCAGATAGTAATTTTGTTAACACATTATTAGTGTTATTTTTTTAAAGGTAGCCTCTGGCTGATGCATTTAATGTCGAACGAACTACCATTACGAACGCTATAATTATCAATGGAGAAAGTAAAAATAGAATTGAAATAACAAAGTTGTGTTCAACAAACCTGAATTTAATTTTACAATACCTTATTCCACAGTATTTTCGCGATCTTTACTTTTTTACTTGTGTGTGACAAACCGAGAATATTTTCGAAATAACTTTTCTCCTTGTTCAGGCAAAACTTTACTTTTCCTTTACTTTTTGTAAGAGCTACTTCTGTTACGCAGTTTCGATCGTGAACTGTCAGGAAGATGTTCTGGTCAATGACCTGCATCATTGTAACATAAACTGTAACCGACCGTTCTATTGGGTTTGGTAGATTGAAAGCCAGGATTGTTGAATTGTGGGAGACCCTCTATACTATGACACTTACTTGGCTTAGTAGTTCGGCTTCAGCTCTCGTCCGGTCTGTCCTCCATCCGTCTACGACAGTTAGCTGTAACTTCAGGAGACTGCTTAGACCAACCAGGTTACGAAATAAGGCAAAGTCATCAATTACCATTTCCTATTTATTTCGCCTGCACCATAGAGAATTTACACTGCCAGAAGATTCCCTCTAACAAGTTTACAGGTCGCTTAGATTCCAACAGAGTGAAGAAGTAACTTACAGTTTAACATTGGCATCAAGGAGATGACCTGGCTAGGAGGAATCGGCTGGCTTTCCCGTTGACTTGGCGTCGATGCTTAACCCGACATAGTGGCAGCGTAGGTGTGTTTCCAAACTGAGAGGTCAAGGCACTCTGCTGCCTTGCTTTTATAGCGTAACTCACACGACGGTACACGTGATCTCTGTCTTTGCATCGAATGTGCCGAATGTCGGCGCGTGACTTGAATCGGTGACCTCCCGAATGTTCTAGAAGGATGTCGTGTGCCTTTAGACCACTTTCCATTTGGTCACGTTTACTTTGTTCATTACCCTTTGTTTCACGCGTGACTGGTGCGCGATTTCTGCTGATACAACTTTGTCAGCAATCTCGCTCAGCTGCGCTACAACAGTCGCCGTTTAATACCGTACTTTTAAAGAATATTAATTTATCCCTTTTTTTAGTTAAAATCCCCATTACAACAATAAGAGGATGGGATGCTTTTTCTGACCATTTCTTCTTCAATGGTTCAAACTTTAGTTAGTATGATGGACACACTTTCTGTACCAAACATCCGTTTACAAATTTCGGTCAATGATGTGATGATAGAATTCTAAGTTTCTTTGTTTAGAAATGTTATTCTTACCAAAAAAATTTTAAAACTTATTTGGCGCGGTTTCTCATTTGGAGGAACAGAAAATGTTTAATTATAGGTATCGCCTGTCTCTCCATATTTTTATATTACTAAAACGGATTTTCCTTGTATAGGTTTTCATGTCGTATATTCAGGGTTACATAATCATTATCATCATACTTTAAGGCAGTTTACACGGGTGCACTGTAACAATACTTTCCATTTTAGCTGCAGATACTTCTTAATCTGCAACTCTGTCTCCTCTTCCCCATTGTCATCAATAACGCCATTATTCTCAAAAACTTCTATATGCCCTACTTTTCTCAGATGTTTACTATCTCGACATTTACGAGAAAAAAGTAAAAAAAAAAACCTTTTTGATACATAATTGAAACGTGTTTAATTTTATATCGTGAAAACTTAAGTTAATAAATACGGAAGATGATATATATATATATATAGTTGGTACTAATTTTATTGTTTATTATAATTATCGTATAACAATAGAGATTACAGAAGGATATATTTAATGCGTTACGTAATAGCTGATAAACATCAAGGTTCTACATGAAATGTTATTACATAACCAAGATCCATTGAAACAAAACAATCGCTATGTTTCGGCATCAATTATTGAGATTCTAATATTATTACATAAGGAACAAAACAAATTTTGGAACGATGTGTATTCCATCACAAAAGACTACCATCTAACACAAGTCATCCAGTGTTTACTACAAAACAGAAGGTTTTACGTCACCCTCCACAATAAGAAGAGTCGATGGAGAACTCAGAAGAATGGCCTCCCTCAGGGTAGTGTGCTGGCCCCGCTCTTGTACAACATATATACAAATGATCAACCAATTATTCCTGGAACAAGAGCATTCATTTATGCTGATGATACAGCAGTTGCAGCTCAAGGCACAACCTTTGAGGCGGTGGAGGTGAAGCTGACAACAGCTCTTGAAGATATGGCCAAGTATTATGATGCTAATCACTTGAAGCCCAACCCTGGAAAAACACAGGTCTGTGCATTCCATCTGAGAAACAGAGAAGCCAGAAGGAAGTTGAACATCAACTGGAGGGGCAACAACTACTACACTGCGATACACCTAAATATCTAGGAGTAAAGCTTGATCGATCTCTCACATTCAAATCCCATTGTGAGGATCTGAAACTTAAAGTATCTGCCCGGAACAACATCATCCGGAAACTTACAAGTACCTCCTGGGGAGCACATCCAAATGTGCTTCGTACATCTGCCCTGGCACTTAGTTTCTCTGCAGCAGAATACACAGCACCAGTTTGGCAAAACTCTGCACATGCTATGCAGGTTGATATAGCATTGAATGATACTGGTCGCATTGTAACAGGTTGCCTAAAACCAACTGCTATTAGTAAAATATACCAAATCATGGGTATAGCACCACCTGACATTCGTAGGAAAACAGCTGCAGAGAGGGAGAAGAGGAAACAAGAAACAGACCCCAGACACCCTTTGTTTGGACACGAACCTCAACCCGCAAGGCTGAAGTCAAGGAAGAGCTTCGTACAATCAACTGCAGCCATAACATCTTCTACTGGAGCGCGCCGTCTAGAACTATGGCGAAATTCGTTGCCTGAAGAACAGTGGAGGAACATCAAAGAGGCACCGGCTGCGGGATGTAATCAGCCATATGCTATATGGAAGGCTCTAAACAGATTAAGAACTGAAGTGTCCCGATGTAAATATAATATTAAAAAATGGGGGTACACTAATGACAACGATCTATGTGAATGTGGTGAGCTTCAGAACCCACAACATCTTCTGATATGCAGGAATCTCCCTGAAACCTGCAATATCGACGACCTTTACAGGGCAAACGAGAAGGCCATCAAGATTGCGGAATTCTGGTCACATTCTATGTAATTGTGTTTATAGTTTAATATTAATTAATTAATGTTATTTGTTTTTTCAACTTGTTATGTCCTGGACACGAGAAATAAATAAATAATAAAAACCTTTTACAGTTTCAAATGCAATCCGGAATCAGGTCACCATATATATCTAAAAAATTAAAATTAAATTTCTCTCCAAAATCCAGTCCTAATGAAACAAAAAATGGCTCCAATCTCTTTGAAAAGAGAGTAACTACGATGAACAATACAAAATGCTTTAATTCAGAGCATGTTACTTTTCATGAATGGCCTGATTGTTCTCGTCCCCTAGCATGGTATTATTATTATTATTTGCGGATAAGCACATTAGAACTAAGCAAAGTACTCAGAAGCGTCTGTTCGCTTTCCTTTGTGCCCATATTTCCTTCATACGTTTGCTGTGGACTTCTTTCCTCTCATCTGACCATGTTGTTCCTGGTCTTTTCTTAAATCTTTCCTCCCGGTCAACTTGCCACTTGTGAATTTTTGATTTAAATATGTCTCTGTTTTCAATATCTTCTGGAACAATTCCTGCTAATTTGAGGTCTTTCTTGATTTCTCCAACCCATTTCATAGTATCCGATATTAATTTACTTCGGTTTTCATAGAATTCAACTATTTGTCTTGTCAGTCGGTTAGGGTTCATTCTTTTGATGTGTCTATAAAATTTTAGTCGGCGTTTTCTAATATCACTGTGAATGTCTGCATATTGTAAAATTTCCTGATTACTTTTGAGTCTGTACTGGTCTCCTATGTGTCTTGGGCTTAAAATTTTCCATATAAATTTGCGTTCTTTTTTCTCAATGTATTCTATATCTTTTTTTTTGTTCAAAATAAGTGTTTCTGATCCATAAAGACATTCTGGTTTAATAACTTTATTGTAGTGTCTCAGTTTTGTGTGCTTGGAGATGCATTTTTTGTTGTAGACGTTTGGTGTTAGGTGAAAAGCTGTTATCATTTTTTTTTTTTTTTTTGGCGCTACTGCCACAGTTATAGTTGCCTACCATTCTTTATCTTTGGTTGGATGTTGTGTGGTTGTGTGGGTTATGAGCTGCTAACAATACTGAGATTTTTCATCACCAGCTAAGTTTTTGTAGACTAAAATACATTAGCATCGTTAAATTATCAACAAATTTCTTAGGAGGATTGTTAGCGAGGAGATTAGTTTAAATATTCTTCTATAAATAACAATTTTAAATTTTTGTTAGAGCGCCACTTCTACTTATTGCAAATTTTTATTGATTTACATATAGCTGAAAGTTAGGTAGTTAATTCAGTTAGAATACCGTATGATAGGTAAGTATTGTCGTATAAGTTATTTAATGGTTCTAATTTCTTATATACCATATCTAAATCACATTAGTAGTTTGAACTTTGATTGTTAAAGTTACTGCAACATCACATATCTGAGGCTCTGTTCGGTTTAAAATATAACAGTTTGTTATTTAATTAGTCCTGAATCAGTAATTTAAAGACTTGCTAATAATAAAAATAATTATTTATAAATAACTTGGTTGTAGTTCACATCACGTTTATACAATGTCGATACTTTAGATTCCACTACCGATATTTAATTTCCACAATCAGTTATGCTTAGAAATACTAAGTGTAAGTTAAAGTGGTCTTCACTGTTTGAAATATAATTGTTTTCTTATATATTAAAGTAATAATTACCTAGTATTTAAAAAATATATATATTTTTTCCTTAAATAACTGATTAACTATTATTCACATTAACGCTAAATAGTATCGACCTGCTTACAAATATAAGTTTCATTCTACTAGCTTTTAAACACTTTTAATTTAATTATTACTTACAGCAAAGCGATTGAAGAATAAAACTTCTATCAATAAAACAGTTAAGCACAGAGTAATTTTTATTCTTTTTGCTATACTATCAATTAAATTTAAGAAACGCATAATTTTGTAAATTAATCCTTAGGGTTGGTTTAAAAGGTACCAGCAGGTATTGTTTTTTGGGAAAATCATGCCTAGAATGTGTGGCGCAAATGTGTGGTGAATGGTTTGGATTGCAGTGGGTGTGAAAAGTAGTATCGCTGGGAATGTGGGGTTGTGGAAAAAGGTAACTAATTGAGACTCGCCAATAGTATTGTCCGCTCTGTTTTATGGATAGGGAACTCTAAGAATAGATGAGGAAAATTTCAGAGCAGGGCGAAACGATCAGGGAATTGCTTGAAAGGGTCAGGCTCCTTGAGGCTCTTTTAATGGAGGCAGAAAGCAGAGATGGTGGGATTATTGAGGGGGGTGAGAAGAATGGTTGGGAACTGATAACACGTCGTAAGGGAAATATTATCAACAGGACGACGAAGACAGACACTCCAGAAGTTCTGGGAAGAAATAGGTTTGACCTGTTACCAGATTCTGACGGGAAAGAGCCCAGTGTAAATGTAGGAGTAGGTAAGATGCAGCAGGCTGGTATGAATAGAGGCGTGGAAGGACAAAATAGGAAGGAAAAGTTTCTGCTGCTAGGTTGTAGCCATAGGAGAGATGTAGGCTCTCTTCTGCAGGATTAATCAGGCACAGGCTACCAGGTCACAAGCTTTTTCAGCCCCAGTGCAACATTAGGGCAGGTAATAGAGGATATAGGATCGCTTTGTAGGAATTTCACTAAGGACGATAGAGTAGTGATAGTGGGAGGTGGGGGGAATAGTATTATAGAAACGCGGCTTCATATTATACAGAGTGACCCGAGGAAGGTGGTGAAGGAGGTGCAGCTTAGCAGGGTTGAGCTGGTGCAGGTTCTAAGTCGACATGATCGGACACAGTTGAGCCACGCTTTGATGCGAGTATACGAGTAAACAGAGATGTTACTTGGAAAAGGCACTAGTAACGTTTTCGGTAATCTGCCTGTGATCAAAGGGATACCGATTATAGAATCACGATGGGAAAAAACATTAAAGAATACTAAAGAAATATATGAAGCTGTTGAAATAATAACAAACGAGTGTACAACTGGAAAGGCAAAGGTTAATGCTGAAAATACCACAAAGCCAAAAATAAGAGTCTTATTGGCGAACTGTAGAAGTATAATGAACAAAGTAATGGAATAATAGGTGCAGGCTCTTTATTGAAAGAAGGAGTACTAGACAATGAGGTTTTCCCCGAGTTACAGATTGTACCACAGAGGTAGAGCAATAATTGGTGGAAGGTTGTTTATACTGGATACCAATGATTAATACAGTTCTACAGTGTTACTAGGGGCTGATTTTTCGGGCGATAAAAAAGAAACAATCATGGTTTTGGCTGCTTACCGTAGTGGAAGAATGAATCATGAAAATGAGTTTCCCGGAGAAAAACTAAATTCGTATTCACATTTCAGAGGCGAGCGTAGAATGGTCATTATTGGTGCAAATTAAAATTTACTAAATTTCAACTGGGTAGGAAATAAGATTAATAGCTCAAGTGAAGAGTTATCTGCAAATACCTTAGTAAGGGAAGGAGGTTTTACACAAGTGGTAGAACAGAACATGAGGGGACAAAATCTCTTGGATATCTTTCTAATAAAGTCTAATGAAAATTTTGTGTGGTGTCAGGTATCTGAAAGAATAAGTAATCACAAAGCAGTACTAATAGATGTTAGGGGATTCAGTAAATCAGTAGCCAAAATAGAAGTGGGAAAGGGGTACAGACACAGACTTCATAGTTGATGAGATGTTTTAGGGAAAAGTTTAGCAAATGAAATGATGGCACAAATACAGTGAAGGCGGAGTGAAAGAGTTTAAGGAGATAATAATGCCAAATCATAAAATAAAGAGATGTACAGATCCTTAATATATCAACAGGTATGTGAGAAAGTTACAAATGTTAGTGAGATAAGAACACAACAGAGTTAAGAGACAGGAAGGTAATAGAGAATACCTAAATCAAGCAATTAATATGAGCAAAGAGTTGAAGCAAAGGATGGATTTATGAAGAATACTATTGGTGCAGGAGGACCACTGAACAATGCATCTAGAAATTTCTATGGCTACATTAGAAAACTGAGGGGAAGGGAAGGCATTCAGACTATTGAAGTTACTGAGGGTTTTAAAATGGCACAGATATTGAGTGACTGGTTTAATGAAAACACTAGGGACTATCATCCTGTGATGGGAGGGAATAAATCAGAGGAGAGTTTCCTCAAAATCTAAACAAAATATAAAGAGGCAGATTCAGATAATATTACTACAGATACATTAATGATTGTGGGATACGATATGGTACATCACTTTAAAAATTTATCTAAAATGCATCTAGAGTCTTGCTGCTTCCAGAGGACGGGAAAAGGCCGATTAGTTTGAAATCAGTGATAGTAATTGATATGCAGCTACATCAGAAATGTCTGTAAGGAAATAAACTGGTTTTCATATCGACAACTTGGCTTTAGGCAAGGATATTCGTATGAATCTCAGATGGTGGACATGGGCAAGATATTTCAGATGAGTTGGACAAGGGAGGCCAACTTGATAGCGTAACACTAGATCTTTCTAAGACATTTTATAGAGTGAGCCATAAAATTGTTTTAAATAAACTGAAAGCTATTGGATTGGATGAAAAAGTTGCTGGGCAGAGGAATTCTTAAAAGCCAGAAAGCAAAGTGTTAGAGTAGGAAACACATTATCAAAAGAGGTGGAAGTAAATGTGGGAGTGCCACAGGGTGCTGTATTGGGACCGTTGCTTTTCATTATTATATTGTAAACAACTGCAGAGTGACATGGATAGAATATATAAATGCATAGGGAAATGGAACGGAGATAAATTCCAAGAATAGTCAGCTTATTACGTACACGGATAAAATACTATGATGTTTATTAGTATAGGCTGGGATCATAACTGCTTGTTGAAGGCTTAAAGTGTAAATATCTTGGCATAACGTTTGATAATAAACTCAACTGGGCAATCAAATTGGGCAGGTGATAGGAAAAGTTTACAAAATCGTAAATTTACTGGAAAGGGTGATGAGAGGATGTATCAAGAGGAAACTGGGTTACAAAACTTTGGTCAGACCAATGTTTGAATTTGTTGGTGTAGTTTGTGGCCCACATTTTAGGTTCAAATGCAGGAGATGGAGGACGTGCAAAGAAGAGCAGCTTTGTTTGTGGAAATTATCGCAGGGCAAAGGTCAGTATCTAATATGATAAAGGTTCTGGATTTCGAGTAATTAAAGGACAGGATGAGGATGAAGAGAGTGCTGGTAATGTATAAGGCATTTGTTTGTGATGGGGTTTTGAGGCACATTGGTTGAAGAATTAGCAATAGACAATGGAAGAGGAAAGATGACCATGACCGTAAACTGGCACTCGATTTTTTTGCATAAGGGAGTGGGAAAATTTTCTTTTGTGGGTAAGGGTGTCATGGATTGGAAGAAATTACCATGTGAAGTGATGAATAATTAACCAAAAACGCTGGAGGAATTTAAAATTAAAATGTTTAAATCACAAAAGTAGATCGGAGAGGAATTTAAAACTCTAATCATATAAGATAATTAAAAAAATGTTAATTAGATGAGGGGAAATTACCACCCGAGCGTGTGCTCCATCGCAATTAAGTTAATATTAATAAACTAACTTACTTTACTTTCGGTTGGTATACTTTATCTTAACTGTAACTTATGAGGAAATAGTTCATTTGCAGTAAATTATACAATTCATGGAAGTGAACGTTATTGTACGTAATTAATTTACAAACAATATATTAGTGCTTAAGAGAAACTAGAAACTAAACGATACAATATCTATCTGTAGATTGCTAAATGGATGGAAGAGAGAAACAGAGCGTCCTCAAATTTAGTTACAAATCAGTTGCTCATTTAATTATAAATCAAGACAAGACATTTAATATTTCATACCAGTTATAAGACTTTGACAGGAAACCATACGTTAGTATGTAGTTCCATGTAAAATTATGTATTTAAGGCAATAAACTCCTAAATTTAAACATAGTTTTCTTTTTAGTTTATTTACTTCATTTTCCGCTTCGTAAGATAAGTATATTTTTTAAAAAAAACATGTTGGCAACTGTACTATATTAATGTTTGTTTTGTTACTCTAACCGTTATGTTAATTTCAGTGCTGTAAAGAAGTTTTTGAGCGTTATATTTACGCTGTAGCAGTTTGCCTCCAGCATTCACGGCTTGCTTAAGTAGGAATATAATATTGGATTTTTAAGTTATTGATGTCGGTTAGCATTGATTGTTTTAGATTTTTTGTGTTTTAAATGTAACTTGATAAGACTTGCCCATCATGTTTGGGCGTAATGGCGAAAGAAGCAATGCATCCCTTCCGACACTCATGCAATGAATTCGAGATCAAATCTCGACACGTGAAAACAACTGGGCTGTTTAGATTATTTCTCTTTTTTGGGGTAAATTATAAGCAAGTACAAAATAACAGAAGCGCTTTGAATGCCCAACATCGGAACTATCCAGGTAGGTATTATTCATACTACAGTTAGGCTTACTTTCATTTCCTTTTTTTTTTTTTTTTTTTTGAGCAAGTTCAATATTTAAATACTCCAACAGGACTTGAAGTCGTAGATAAATGATGGCTCATTTTCAAGTTAAACACACAGTTATTGTCAATTTCAACGAGCTCAGGTAACTATGACAATTTCAGGTAGGTGATTTTTTTTTTTTTTTGCAACGGAGACTTCGTTTTGGATAAATTCTATATCATCAAGTAGTAAACAGGTTGTGGTTCCACCCGGTGACGCGAGGAGAAGTGCTGCTCCCGACAAAAGTGCCATTCAGTACTCTACACTTTTGCAATACACGGTTCTCTCCCATTTGGTTTGATATGTCGTGCCATGGCAATTCTTTATCCAGCTGAGCTATCACTCGACTTTATTACAAAAAAAGAAAAAATCAGAATAAGTACTTACATTGCTACTATGGGGAAAAAAATATTGTTAATTTGTTGAACGTATTGATGGATTACTTAAGAGCATATACTTTAGGACGATGAAGAAGTATATACAGACAAGAAACTCCTTACACAACTTAAAAAATACAGTTATTGCGCCTGGGTATTATAGTTCACTTTATTTAAACTGTTTCATAACGTTTTCTTAATTCTTCATTATTTATTTTTTTATACTTTTTTTACTTGGGGCTTACGCCTCGTCGACGTCGAGGTTATTAGAGGCGAGACGACAGTATGGACAAGGAACTATGGAGTTTTGAAGGAAGCATACGGGCATTCGCCTGAGGTGATTTGGGAAAACCGGGGGAAAACCCAAATCTGGATGCCACACCACACCCGAATGCGAGGCCAGGGCGTTAACCATTCACCCATCACGGTATATCAGCTTTCAATAAGCTATCTGCCCAAATGCCACATGAACGGGTTTGAAATGTTTAAATTTATCTCTGCAACGTTTCGAGATCGTAATACTTTTCAGAGAGCTCTGAAGCAAGTACTACTTATTTCGAAGCGGATGAATCGGAACGTTACGGTATAGCAGCAATATCATTATTTTGATGAGCTTCCGGTTTCGGTGGAACTTTTCAGATGTAAGGGAATTCGTTAACTCAAAGGTCTGTTTTGTCTACAACAGCAGAATTAGATGGTTGGTCAAATCAGAAATTGGTTTCTCATTTGAACATTCGCGTTTATTGCTTTTCATGATCCAAGCTTATCAACAAACAACCGAAATATTTACAATTTTGATAATGCAATAAATATTTTTGTTAACTAGTGATAATGTCCATTTCTATTTTCTATTTAGTTTTATTAGTTCTATTTCGTTCTAGAGTAAATAACTAATAAACTCAGTATCAGTAATTATTTGAAAACTAAACCATAGGAAGAATTGGAATAGTTGAGATGGTTACAGGTTGTTGGCTTTCGATGGCTTGAATTTAGAAGTTTTCTGAATTGTTGTTGTAGCTAAAAACCTGGACTAGAAATAAATACATTTTTGAACACACTCAAGAAATCATCATCATAATCAGTTACTTCTAAAAGGTTTTAAACGGGTATTAGTAAAGTTAGTACAAAGAATACGTCCAGCAATGAAACTTTCACGGAGATTTAATGGTTTGAACCGTTAAATGTAGGCTCGAATAAGTAAATACAATTTATGAGCTGGACATTAGATAAACCAAGAGAATGCATCCTGTTTCTAACCATGATTGTCTAATGGAGTATTATTTACTAAACTTGTATCACTATTTGCAACAGTCATAAAGCCACAATATAATTCAGTTAAAAGCTTGCTGGATATTTGACATAGTAAGAATCGTTAAAATTTCTTCGTAAATGTAAGCAAGACATTCGGTCTTTCAGAATTATTATACTTCTTTTGTTTATTGATATAAAAATTTCCTTTCTCAGATAAATTCAAAGAAGTGTGACATTAGATACAAATGACAAATAGCGAACTCTTGAGTAGTAAAGATTAGTTTTGAGCTTCAAAATTATGCTCCGTATTAAACTCAGCACTTCAAAAAAATATAATTGTATCTGTGTTTTTGTTATCAGGAACTCATTCAGAAAAAAATAAGCGGATTTATAAAAAAGTTGTCTCACGCAACATCAATGAGACAACCAATTTTGTTTGGATTACAATTAACTGTGAACAAATCGTTTTAGCACTTTTTTAATTTCATCACTGAAAAGCAAGAGGAGACACCCCTATTATAGTCCACTAATTAATTAAGGTGTCTGTTGTTATTATGTGGAGTCGTATTGTTTTCTATGACATGCGTTTTATTTAATTACGTTTAAATAATATAAATTCCACCAACGAATTAAGTAATTTGGATGCTAATATCTGTTAACTCTCTTTAACTTATACTATTACTTGTATTATCTCGTCTACATTATGTTATCCTTGAATAATTAAATACAATTTATGACCTGGAGATTAGATGAAAACAAAAGAGTGAGAATAGTTCTAACAATTTTCTCTAATGGAGTCATTATTTACTACACTTGTATCATCCTTCGCATCAAAATCACAATTTAATTCAGCTAAAAGATTTCTGGATATTAGAGATATTGAGAATAATTAAATTGCTCAGTAAATCGTAGTGACACCACCAATCATTCAGAGTATTATTTTTCTTTTGTGTATTTATTAAATTTCTGTATTAATGAAATTTTCTACTTTTGGTAATTTTTTAAAAAAAATTACATTAGATACAAATCACAAATAGCGAAAACGTTATGAAATAGGGTTTAGTTTATGCTTCATGCACGTCAACGTAACCATTTACTTTCGGAGTGATAACTACGTTTTGCAGTTTGTTCTCCTCGTACAGATACTTAAAGCACTCACATACGAAAAAATTCTCGTCTGAATCATCCATGCAACAAAACCGATTTTTGGGCAAACTTATAACAAAGAAGTACACAGTGTATACTAAATTTTGCTCTTATACGTCTAGTCCAAATTAATTGAATGTCGCTTCGTACTCTTTCTTCGCTAACAGGACTGTTAGACTATCGTGCATGAAGATGGAAAATGACTTTGCAGCTAAAGCGAAATATTTCATTGTACAAATGAAATCTTTAATATATATCTAGAGATTTACTGGGCTGAACTTAATGAAGCAGTTACCAATTAAATCAATAGTAACTTTTTATGTTCGGAATTGTAGTAATTTCCTTTAAGTTTGAAATTTTTTAATAAAATTGTATTCTTTCTTTGTGTTCACTATTTCTGAAATTTTTTTTGTTAAAAAAAAAAAACTTTCTTAATTAATGTTACTGTTTTTTTTTGTTTTTTTGTTTTTTTAAAAAAATTAAATCGCCTTTGTGATTTTATCGCTGTAGAATTTGAACAACTGAAATAAGTGAGAAGGCTCGAACAAAAACAGATTTTTCTTGTCCTAACTTGATATTCGAAATTAATTTTGTATGGAATATCGCCCTTTTATAATCCCAGTTTGCTTTACCAAGCTACTGTGTCAATAACTTCTCTCATTCACTAAACGAATGCGCATTAAGTTTACAACCAACTCTGATTGGTCGACTCACTATTGCAATCAATTAATCAATAGGCACATATTTTCTATCAAATGTCAACTTGCGTGCTGTTTATTTGACACTTTTTTATTTTTTTGTGGGGTGTATTAGCGTTGCTTGGTTCAGAGGCTATCAGATACACTAAAATCACTGACAGATATTATTTTTAAGGATATTGCGAATATATTGTTGGAGCTACTAGTATTCGTAATACCAACGCATCTCTAACCACCACTTTTCGACTTTATAATTGTTTAAAGACAACAGACTCTGATTTCGAGAAGTAACACTGAGAGATGTCCGAAGTAAATATCAGCCACCACGGATCACTCATCTACAAACTTTGATTCAGAACTACGTGATCCCCCAAATAAGCACAAAGAGAGTAGATAGCCATTCATGCATAAGTCATAGGCTTCTGTGGAGAATATTAAAATGAGAAGGATTACATCCCTACTTCTATTAATCTGTTGAAGCCCTTTTTTCCAGTGATATGTCTTTGAGTTTAGTATTTGCAGATTCAGTAATAAATCGAGTGGAACTCTACTTTCAATGTCATGGTGCGATTTTTGTCGACGATTCCTTAACTTTAACAGCTGTCTCATTTAGGGAAATATAATCCGTAAAGTTAATCAATTTGACGCATCTCAATAGGAAAAAAGTTTAGAGTTTCCCGTTTTTTTGGATGGAAGCCGAACTGGTAAAGTTTACTAGATTTTTTTTTGAAAAGTAACTTTCTGAAACTGATGTAAGACGTGCCACTGAGGGAGAGCGAATTAAGATCACGGTGCTTTCAATTCAATTGCGATGTAGAATATGACCCGATGATAATTTCCCAACACACCAATTTTTCCTTTTTTTGAGGTACCGCCTACTCTTGTCATCTACGTATTTAACTTCTTATCTTTTTGTTTCTTTTTTTCTCACTTCCCTTGGTGATTTATTCCAATCCATAACTCTTTACCTACGTAAGAAAATTTTCCCACAACGCTGAAATCGAATGTCAGCCTGTTGAAGCCATAAGCGAAAAAAAGGCTTTACACCTTGTACACTCCCAGCACTCTTTTCACCCTCCTCTTGTCGTCCAATGAAGCCCGGCCAGGTCCGTTACATTAATCAGGCCGAATGATTTAATAAAGTACTTACAGAGAAAGAATGATTGTAAAATGTTAGTAACCCACTGTTTGAAGTAAGAATTAGGTAGGTAATATTTGTCACGAAATAACTCTGTTTCTTGAAAAATGAGAGTTGCATCCACAGTAATTCATAAAGAATGCCAAATTTTAATTTTTTTTGATTTTATTTGGAAAGATTCAAAAGCAGAAGAAGGCATGCATTGGATTTAATTTAAAACATTTTTAAATTTGTATTCTATTTTATCTACAAATTTATCAAAGCCGCACAACCTCATAGTTCTTATCTACTTCAAATCTAATCTGCACTTTGTAATACCAGTTTTTATATTGCTGTTATGGAAGTTAATATATCACTGATAGCTTTTAATATTCAATCCTGATCATTC
Source organism: Vandiemenella viatica (assembly GCA_031002005.1). Lineage (NCBI taxonomy): Eukaryota > Metazoa > Arthropoda > Insecta > Orthoptera > Morabidae > Vandiemenella > Vandiemenella viatica. The sequence goes on from JARYHS010013630.1 coordinate 276,042,728, forward strand.
AGACACTGGCTTCAATATCCTCAGACTCGCTTATTTTTCCGTGGAAATAACTTACTGATTTGACGTGTTATTCATATTTGTCCGCAAGGTCTAAGGCATTGTGATACGATATGTCACTTTTATTCACAGATTAATTTTTTTTTTTTCGTAAGAAGTGGGTTTTCACATTCTCATTGCGTACGTTTTCATAGAACATGAAATAATTACAGCGTTGACGTTAATACGTTCTGCAGTTACGTTTTATTTTTCAAGTAAATTTTTCCTACGTCTTTAGGATACGTTTATGGAACGATGTTTCTTCGCAGTATCGTATTAAAATATTCATATTTTTGTTAGGATTGAAGATTTTAACTACTCTGTTAAACCTCCAGTATATTCCTTGCCAAGTTTCCTGTTAAAATGAAAATCAGTAGATTTTGGTGGACTGCTTTGTCAGTGCATTCACCCAGTAGTGAATTTTCTCAGGTTTAGAAGAGAAGGCAGAGAAGAGGACGATCGGAACAACTTCCACGCCATTGACTTTTTCTTTGTTGCAATAAGGAAATGTAAAATATGTCTTCCAGTGCTGCTGCCTTGTGCTTTCTCGTATTACTAATTACATTTTTTTTCATCGTCTGCCATCAACAGAGGTTTAAGTACGTGAGTCCCTCTTCAAATAACTACAAAAAGCTCCCTTTCTTTGAGATGCTTCGGATTACTTCCATTCAATGAAATGTAATTAGAATTAATTAGGATATTTGCACTAGGTCTAGTAAAACCTCAGTCTGGACAGTTCTTGTTATTGTATCCTGGATAATTTTCCAAGCATTTTACGTATTACTAATAATGTTCTCCTGTTTATTTAATTCAGCGTGGTTCCGCTCTTGGAGTCTTCGTCACCAGAAATTTTTTAAACTCTTTCTCGCAAAGTTCATCAGTGAATTGACTGTCTTCATAAAGCTCATAATATTTATTCTTGAAATATATACAGCACTCTCTTCTCATGTGTCTCACTGTTGATTCTTCATTAACTGGATGATATGTATGATAGGTATAAACAATTAAAACGCTATTTGAGTTAAGAAAACGTCCACAGCGCGTTGGAGTCTCTTTAGAACAGCCATAACACCTGACACTTACAAAAACGTCCAGAACGCGTTGTAGCTAACTCAAAAAAGCCACAACACGAAATTCGAGTCGTGGCTCTCATGATATTTGAACACCGCGCGTTGTGGTTATTAAGAAAAACCACAACGCGCTCTGAACGTTAGCTGAATTGTGACGCTGTGTCATCCGTGTAATAAAAGAGTGGGAAGCCAACAGCCCACACAATTGTGGGCTTATAAAAGATCCGACAACCTGTGTTCCAGGATTTGACTTGCCTAGGCGTCTTTTGTGTCAATTGAACAGATTTCACACAGGTTACGGAGTGTGTAATGCAACAACGCATTGTGCGACTGTGGTGGTATCCAAACTGCTGACCACATTGTGATGGACTGTCCAACAAGAAGATTATCTGGAGGACTTGTCACACTGCATCAATCTGGACCAGCGGCCAGAAGATGGCTTGAATTTGTAGATATAGTTATCTTATTGGCATGTATTTTGTTTGTACTTGGCATACGTTAATAATAATCCGTGTAATGATGTATAATCATTGCACTATTGTGTATTAAAAAGGTTGGTAATTAAGTCAATATATCAATATTAATAATATTTTATGATTTCTTCTCAGAAATTTTTACAAAAACCTACAGCATCCATCCGAACCGTGCTCATCCAAATTTTCATTTATTTGGAATAAACGCCTCGTAATACGGCAAGTAAGGTACTACAAACGTCTACGTCTTAGTAAATAATTTATTTCAAGACTGTCATCAAAGTGTATTTTGAAATTGATATTTAAGCAACTGTTTTGCTGTTCGTAAATTGATAAACGTAGTATTTAAGAATATTACACAGCCAATAGTACACATAGTATCCATTATATCCAAGGACAGCAGTTCTGTCACTATAAATTCGCTCAAGGCATGTTATTGTGTAAAAGCCTGTTTTTTTCTATTTACACAGACGGAAAAAAAATCCCAACACCAAGAAAAAATTATTGTAGAGTAATGAAATTTGGACAATGCATTTGTCAAGTTAACATGTTTAATTGATTAAATTTTCAGATCACAGGTTAATTTAAGCTCAAGAAAATGCATTTCAAATGTGAAATACTGTTAAATTAATAGCCGGTGTAACCTCCAGAATTTTGAATGCAAGCCTGCAAACGTGAATGCATTGTGTCATACAGGTTTCGAATGTCACTTTGTGGTATGGAGTTCCATGCTTGTTGTACTTGTGCTGTCAATACTGGGACGGTCAGTGCTGGCTGTGGATGATGCTGGAGTTGTCGTCCAATGATATCCCATACGTGTTCAATTGGAGACAGATCTGGTGATCTCGCAGGCCAAGGTAACATGTCGACACTCTGTAGAGCACGTTGCGAGACAACAGCGGTATGAGGGCGAGCGTTATCCTGTTGAAAAACACCCCCTTGAATGCTGTTCATGAATGGCAGCACTACAGGTTGAATTACCAGACTGACGTACAAATTTGCAGTCAGTGTGTTTGGTATAACCACAAGAGTGCTCCTGCTGTCATAGGAAATTGCTCCCCAGACCATGACTCCAGGTGTAGGTCCAGTGTGTCTAGGCCGCAGACAGTTTGGTTGCAGGCGTTCCCCTGGCCTCCTTCTGACCAACACTCGGCCATCACTGGCACCAAGGCAGAACCTGCTTTCATCAGAAAACACAACAGATCTCCACTCCGTCCTCCAATGAGCTCTGGCTTGACACCACTGGAGTGGCTTGTAGTCAGTGGAATGCACGCTACAGGGCTGGAGTCATGGTCTGGGGAGCAATTTCCTATGACAGCAGGAGCACTCTTGTGGTTATACCAAACACACTGACTGCAAATTTGTACGTCAGTCTGGTAATTCAACCTGTAGTGCTGCCATTCATGAACAGCATTCAAGGGGGAGTTTTTCAACAGGATAACGCTCGCCCTCATACCGCTGTTGTCTCGCAACGTGCTCTACAGAGTGTCGACATGTTACCTTGGCCTGCGAGATCACCAGATCTGTCTCCAATTGAACACGTATGGGATATCATTGGACGACAACTCCAGCATCATCCACAGCCAGCACTGACCGTCCCAGTATTGACAGCACAAGTACAACAAGCATGGAACTCCATACCACAAAGTGACATTCGAAACCTGTATGACACAATGCATTCACGTTTGCAGGCTTGCATTCAAAATTCTGGAGGTTACACCGGCTATTAATTTAACAGTATTTCACATTTGAAATGCATTTTCTTGAGCTTAAATTAACCTGTGATCTTGAAAATTTAATCAATTAAACATGTTAACTTGACAAATGCATTGTCCAAATTTCATTACTCTACAATAATTTTTTCTTGGTGTTGGGATTTTTTTTTCCGTCTGTGTAAATTGATTAGCTTCTTAATGTTTATCATCAGCTAATATTAAACATTGCTTGTCAGAATTATTTTTAAAATGTCCGAGAGTGAATGAAATGTTCACCACAAAACAAAAGTAAGATAGCTAATGTGAAGAAATTTATCTCCCAAAAAAGTTTACGAAAAACGGTTGATTTGTTTAATTCGACGTTATTAAACTTGGGAAAACATTAAAAATTTGAACAAGCAATGAGAAAAGATATATGAAAAGAATGTATGTTTCGGACAGTAAATCACTATTGGAAATCCGATTGGATGTAACACAGAAATTACCGCGTCCGATGACGTGCTGCAGTAAGCTGAGTTGTCCGTCTCTGACGCGCTGCTATGACGTCATGCGAAGCACACAAGGACAGTTCCTCGCCAGGCGGGTAGCCTCCTTTCACCTGGGCAGGGCGTCAGTCTCGGCAAGGGTTCGAAAGAGCTCAGCGTCCAGTCAGGATGCCAAAATTTCCTCTTCCACCGTCATACTCGCATACATATGAGCTCCCCACCACTTTGCCTGCAATGCGCCTCAAAACCTTTCCCTACTTCAACGTTAATTTCGTATGAACATAATTCTGAATCATTAGTGTTTGCTGATTGGCCAAAAATAAGAGTCACCTATTCCCCTGCCACGTTCTGAGAATTTCTTCTCCTCTCTCATAGGTGATAACTCATGTTGTAAGGGATCAATCAGACCTCCCTGTTTCGCACTGTAAGCTCCCATTTTACACTCGACAGACACTAATAGTCTGCCTAAATACGCCTCTAACAGCGAACCTTATCACACTTCATCATACGGGTGGACGAGCTGTGTAATCCCTCCGAAGTTAGTGTGGCCATGCACTCCTCTCACTATTTCCATGGTACGCTACAACTGATTTGAATAAAACAACGGATATGGATGACTTCAATTACATACGTCTGGCTACGTCTATTAATTTATAATACTAGACCAAATGAGATTGCAGAAGTTGATTATTACCAGCCAAGCATATTAATGTAAAATCCATTTCTTTTAAGCAGATAGTTGTAGGATAGTGTTGTGGTCGTTCACTACTTCACTCAGAGCTATATTTGTTAATGTAGAACACTTTATTGAAAGAACCAAAGCAAATTTAGTTATACTATCGTTGTGAATATTTTATGTTTGCCGATTCCTCTTTTGATTTAATATTATATTTATGTTTGGTTTAGAGATATTTATTTCTGCGTTAAATTTAGTATTACCATATGATCGAATGAGAATTTGTCAGTTATCCAAATTCAGTTTTCGTTTTCTTCTAACACGATATAACAAAGTAAGTTTTGTTACTATGTATATTATGTAATTTCAGTACTGGAAATATAACATTTTGTTGCATGTTCCTGCAAGTTATTGTGAACACTGTGAAGCCCTAGTTGAGTCCTTAATGTTTGCATTTTGTATAATGATCGAAACGTGTGTTAAATGTAACTAAAGCTATGTGGCTTAAATTGTTTAAAACGTTTTATAATTCGACTTTTTCACAAGAACATTCAAGAAATTTCTTAATATAGTTGAAGGTTGCCATAAATTATTAGTTTATTTATTAGCTTTCTCTAGAGAATCCAGAGTTACATTCGTACCGTACAAATTAGTTCCGATTGGCATTTCCATTAACAGATATCGGTTTGAAGGTTAGCAACACTAAACTTAGTTATATATGTGTTAAGAACTAAGGCCTGCAGGACAATACTTATTTGTTATTACCCCGGTATGAGATGCAACTGGTTTCTAAATTACTAGCAAAATGAATAAAACGACTTTAATTAATGTCTCTATAAATTACATTTATAGTCAAGCCAAATTTAATATCTGTCGTGGTGGATTTTAATGACATGGATTTGCCAGTTACTCTAGAAGGTAATATCGGGGATGATAAAAAAAATGCTTTAAAATAGGGCTTTTAGCTCTCCTCAAGATAATTGCATTTTCTTTTAATTGGTTTACGATATTAATGAAGCGTCGCTGTCTACTCATAAACGTTATGCCAGAGAGTTCTCTCCACGACGGAATAATCCAATTATAGTTAAAATTGCTACATCGATAACCCAATTTTTTTCCTAACTGTGCCATCCATAAGGGTATTACAGGTTTAAAGATGAAATAAAACTAGCGGTCACTACATTAATAATTCGATTCCAATAGTTATTATTATGCTTAGCAGCAATGCAATAATTACCCTCCTCTGCTCCAGTATTCTAGTAATGTTAAATAACGAGAGTAAAAAATTAACTAACAGGAATCCAGATTATAATAAAAACTAAACTTTTTTGACCGTGCAAACTTAACATGGGAATATATCTGTTGAATGAATTTTATCAGTTTATAACATAAATACACTGAACTACTGGAATATTTTCTGTTAATTAAAGCTTATAATTTTTTAAAAAGTATATTACAAATTTCTTTGTGAAAGAGATAAACGTGGCCATAACATGATATCATCCCTGTTATTCACTTGGAAATAACGGCTACTAGATGAATACCGAATTTAGTTCAAGTTTAGAAGAATGACTTCCTGTATTACATAGACCTCAGTTTTGTTGTCTATTGAAGTAAATAGTTAATGGCAGAGATACATATGAGTGATCACGACAAAGAACATGTGGACAACTAATTTACGCGTATCATCAAGAAAAGCTATTATAATTTGCTTATTAAACATGGCTACACCTAAAAGAATTTGCGTTAATCATATAACACTCTGGCAAACACACGTACAGAATCAAAAAGCTTCTTCCGTTTGATGTCGGCCAGTACGGAAATCTTAAAGTAAAAAAAAGACTTAACTCGCAATTAAATTTATTTGATTTTATTTACTTAGTGTTCAGTATGTGCATAAAACAATTACACCATTCAAATAGGAACAACTCCCCAAAGCATTTAGTTCAAACTCTAAGCACTGAAATAATTATACAATGATGTAAGTAACAAAATAAAATATCGAAATTCATTCACAGAAGTGTGTCGTGGAATCATTAAACGGTTTCTGTCCCAGGGTTACATTCAATTCTCGTGGACTTAAATTTCTTTCCCTTTTGACTTCAGTAAAGATCAGTTTCCGTGAAATAGCTCTTTTTGTGGTTACTCTAATATGTTCGTGTAAGGTATACGAGAAGAAACTATTATTTGGAGCTGTAACAAACCAATAAAATACTGTAAATACTTCTCCGTAATTTGTCTATTCCTTTAATAAGTGAACAAAATATGCCCTTTGCATATTAATTACAATAAGATTAAAAAAAGTATGTTTTATCGCATATTCACCAATGAAAAAAGTAACATTTCTAGAATAGTGAGTTCGTTCAAAAGGGGGAAAAAAACGCTTGATGATATTAAGAATTTAGACACATAAATTTAATTTTGCTGAATCAGTTATGTCTAAGATGACCAAATCAATTCAAATTTTCATATTAGTTTCTCAGCGAGGAGATGTGAAACATGGAACAGTAGCATTCGCAGCTGGAATTTTGCAAGCCACTGTCTTCAGTATCATTCGCGTTAGTTTTTCCCACGCGGCCCTCTATAATAAATAACTTGTTGATATGGATAAAGTAATGTGGTATATAATCTTTGTGAGATTCCGCGTTTGTTGTTTTGCAGGAGACTGTGACGCGCCTGTGGGCCTGGAGTCCGGAGTAGTTCCTGATTCTGCGCTGTCCGCCAGCTCCAGCTATGTGGGAAGCGTGGGACCGAGATACGGCAGGTCAGTCGCTGAGGGTCTCACATGCTGGCATTCAACTTAGTGATACTTATAGACAGCCGTTACCACTATCGACCACAGATGAGGAATCGGCCTCATGAATTTTAATTGTGATATTTCCATCTGTAATTTCAGAAGAAAGCCTACAGTTTTCTAACTGGTCGATCACAGTATGTCGTTGTTGACGGGGAAGCCTCTTCCAAGATAAATGTTACTTCGGGCGTTCCTCAAGGAAGTGTAATAGGTCCACTTCTTTTCTTAATATTTATAAACGATCTAGGTGACAACGTCAAATGTTGGTTGCGATTGTTTGCCGATGATGCGGTTATCTATAGGGAAATAAGCTGGTCCGACGATTGCTTGAAATTTAACGCGATTTGGATGCTATGTTCGATTGGTGCCGTAAATGGCAGCTTACACTTAATTGTAAAAAGTGCAAGGCAATGCGGATAAGTAACAAGAAGAATCAGTTTGTTCACGAGTACAAAATAAACAATTCAGTTGTTGACACGGTTGATTCCCTGAGGTATCTGGGGGTGATAGTACAAAGCAACATGAAATGGGACATGCACATAACTTCCGTCGTAGGCAAGGCTAATTCTAAATTACGATTCATAGGTCGTCTTTTGAGGAATTGTAATGCTCATACAAAGGAGATAGCGTATAAAACACTAGTGCGTCCGCATCTGGATTACTGTTGTGGGGTTTGGGATCCGTATCGCAAGGTTCTGATTGACTCAGTGGAGAGGGTGCAGAGGAGAGCCGCTAGATTCGTGACTTGTTGTTACAGCCCTTATGAAAGCGTCACAGAATTGATACATAGATTGGGCTGGGATAGTTTGGGAGACAGACGACTTAGGTTGCATTCGAATTCATTGGAGAATATGCGAAAAAATTTAAATTTCGAGTGCAATGGAATACTTCTTCCGCCAACCTATTTAGGTCGCAATGCCCGGAGGGCTAAGATTAGAGAAATAAGTTGCCGTACTGATGCTTTTATGCATTCCTTCTTTCCTCGCACTATTCGGGATTATTCTAGTGAATAACTGTGTTGATTGTTTACTATCTGAAATTAGATTGTTTGCAGATGACATAATGCTATATAAAAGAATCAAAACGATAGAGGATTGTAAACAGTTGCAGGGTGATCTGGACAGGATATCTAGTTGGGTTGGTAAACATGGGATGAAGATAAATGCAAAGAAGAGTCAGCTTATTAGATAGAAAAATAAAAAAAACAAAAGGTTTATTATGAATATAAGGTGGGGAAAGAATTGCTTGCTGAAGACTTGAAATGTAAATATCTTGGCATTACATTTAATAACAAGCTTAACTGGGCAGGACACATTGGACAGGTGGTAGGAAAAGGTTTCAAAATTCTGCACTTGTTGGGGAGAGAGATGAGGGGACGTATGAGAGAAGTGAGGTAGTTGGGTTACAAAACTTTGGTCAGACCATTGGTAGAATATGGTAGTGTAGTACGGGACCCTAATTTTACGTATCAAATACAGGAGTTGGAGGGGGTGCAAAAAAGGGCTGCTAGATTTGTTTCTGGAAATTATCGCAGAATGCAATCAGTGACGGATATGATAAAAGGAGCTGAAATTGGATTCATTGAAAGACAGGAGGAGGATGAGGAGGGTCATGGGAGTGTACAGGGCGTATACTGGCGATGAGGCATGGAGAGATATTGTAGTAGATACGAAAAGTAGTGCATGGAAGGTAAAAGAACTAGAAAACACTGTAATGTTGTCATACGCATCAAAATAATAAAATGCCCTAATTTCCTGTACTACCACTAATGCACTTACACAATATTTAATATGCGAATGGCAGGCGTAATTATAAAACGAATGCACAATTTTCCTCCTGCTGAAAAAATCTTTAACTTACGTCCTTATCATTCTGAAATCGTATTTTATATGGCAACTCTATGACAATTTTCCTCCTATAGTCGTTTCGTTCGATATTCAGATAATTATTTCTGTAGATCCTGTATTTCTTCCTTTTTTATTTTATTTCTAAATCGACCTGATAATTTCCAGGAATTTCAGCTTTCGGAAGTATTTATAGGTTCCTTACAGTTTCACGTAGTACACCATCGATTTTCTAACTTTTTCCCAGTCTTATTTCCAAGTATAAATATTTTTAAAGTCTTCATTGCTTCGTCCGTTCAAAATCTTGATATCATTGGTGATGGACTACAGCTCTCTCTTACCCACTTTTTAACTGATTGTAGTATTGGTGTAGTACCAGGTTCTTGCGTCGATTATCATCGCGTATGTTTATCCAAGTGAAAGAAAAATGTGAGACACGAAATTAAAACAACCCAGACCACCAACATGGGAAGTTGTGTAGGCATCTGCGCTATTGTGGTTGATCACATACAGTTGCATCGTGTTTACTTATAATTAAAGCATATGAAATATCCAATGTATCTAGCGGTCTGCAAATAAAAATAATTTTGTTGCATTTATGTAGACTCGTTCAGTGTTCAGAGCAGCAAGTATAATAAGGGAATGAGAGTTAGGAAAAAAGCTTTTTCTTTCTACCTGAAATGAACTAGATTACAGCCGTGCAATGAACATTAAAAAACAAGTATCAAATTCTAATTATTGTTCAAGTAGTTGTGTTAGTAGAGAATTTTTTGTTACCCGTTATTAAACTCTGCAAAATAATGGTTTCTCTTTAGGTTACAAGTTAGGTGTCACCAAACTGAAAGAGAGAGGTATTTCTGACACACAACCTGAAAAGATGTTTCATTGACAGTGGGTCTCATATTGATAGTTGTAATTTATGTTCATAACAGCACATATTTAGTTTTCTTTTTACATATAAATTCAAATTTTAAGCCAGAAGCAGAAGTATTCATAAACGAATTTCCTTCCAGTCTGACTGTAGTTTCCACGGTTAATAAATTATTATTTCTTTATGGTCTCATAAAACATATTTCAGATTGAGAAACGAGTCAATTATACATTGCTTTCTTCGCTACTTGCTTTGAGGCAAATGGTTTTCTCTCAAAGCATTTTTGAGTAGATCAAACAGATGGGAGGTCAGGAATATATGGAGGACATGCCTCAAATTATAACTCCTATATGGTACGAAAAGTGTGAGCAGTACTATGAGATAGGGCATATTTGTGCAATAACATTACCATTAACTATGGCGAACATAGATTACTGTTGAGATCCTCTCACGATAACGTTACAGTATTGTCCTTTGTGAGTCACAGAGTAACTGTAACCATATCGTGTCCTTCTGTCGGTTAAATTTTTAACTTTTTCTTTACGTAAGATTATGTACTTTTCTAATCCATACAGTAGCTTTTACTCATCAAGTTGCAATGCAGGATCCATGTTTCTTTCGTTGCTTTAACGGGAACAGAAACGGGCAGAAGTAATTGAAGCAAATTTTGTTGTTGGTAATTTCAGAGAACGAACATGTTAATTTGCATATGATTCAGAACTTCATCGATAGTCACCCGTCAGTTCATGAGAGCCATTTCACTTTCTCGTTCAATATTGTGAATAGGCCGGGTAAAGATATTTGCTAATTAACTGCGAGATATAACTGAACGCTTCGCGGATGCGCAGTAACGTTTGCAATATGTGGAAGTTTGTAAATATGCTGGTAGCCAATGAATGAAAGAGAATCTTATTAAACTTTGAAGATTAGCATTAAAAATATAAAATGAATGTGTATCTTAGGAACAAATTCTTGAATTTGTACACGATGAAGCATAGATTATATTGCATGACATTACTGTGATTAGGAACCTTTTGAACATATACAAAGAAAAATGTTCGTGCTGTCTCATTATACTCTTCCTATATCTTGTGTCCGATGATGATAATCAACAATATCAATTACATCAGTAGTACAATATCTTGGGAATAGTTATTGCGAGTGATGACGTCGTTGTAGGCTGCGCAGCGAGCGCGGCGGGGGCGCGTGGTGCCCCAAGTCGCAGGTGTCTCGCGGGGTGCGAGAGTGGCTGGCGGTGGACCTGGCCGCCGTGCACGTCATCACGGCCGTGCACACGCAGGGCCGCTACGACCACGCCAGAGGCCAGGAGTACGCCGAGGAGTACTCCGTCGAGTACTGGCGGCCCGGCCTGCGCGACTGGAGAACCTACCGCCGCTGGGATGGCAAACAGGTACTTACGTAGCTCTGTAGATACTTCACCGAATTTCATCCATTTAGACGTAGTCATCTCTATGTCTCGAAGAAATTAGGCAATTAAAATTAAAATAGGACATACATTATAATTCTCATTGGATTACGGGCTGTACATTATTCGAAACCTGATTAAAATCTGACAAATAGCTTTCAGAACATCGGATTCAAAAGAAAATTACCTTAAATTTATCAATCACCTGAAAAAAATGAATGAAAAAAAAAATACACACACACAGTTTTGCACCATGTACAGCGACTGTACATAATCGATATCCTATCAAATGAAATCTTGAACAGTACGTTTCACGTGAATCATGGTGAATGAAAAATTGTCTTGTATTTCACCTTATTTTTCACGCCAGTCAAATGGAAATATACCCTATTTCTCCCACGGTGCCACAGGATATATATATAAATAAAAACTACATCAAATACGACCAATGGTTTCTCGTGAATCACGTTAAATAACATTAGTTTCTTACCTTTTCGAAACCATGTCAAAATGAATCATATGCCGTTTTTCCCAATAAAATTCTGACTGGCATGTTTTATGTGAATCGAGTTTTACTGACACTTGTCTTAAATTTATAGGTTTTAGGACGTCATATCAAAATGAATCGTACTCAACTTACCCACGGGACCATATTATACCTGTGGTACCTGGTGCTGTATATAATTATCATCAAAATCCGACGAACAGTTTTTTTTTAGTGAATTCTGTTCATCCCTTTCTCCAGACAGATAGACAAGCATTTTGATTTTTTTTTTTTTTTTTTAAGATTCTTTGTCTGTAGCTTATTAATAGAACCCTCAACTTATATTTTTCAATCTTTAATGTAAAAACTTTTTATATTGTAACAGTTTTATTACCTACACAGATGCTTCCACCATAAATTAGAAAGCAACATTTTTAAAAGAATAAGTTGTAATGTATTTGACCTTTACCAGATCACGTGAATATCAGATCAACCACTTTTATTTATTGCGGGCTCAAAAAATACATTTCGTTTGTGTTGTCTCTGAAAGAGAACCTTTTGATAAGTTTGTATTTCCAAAATAAATTTGAATTTTTCATCGTTTCCATGGAGATAAAGGAATGTGTAGCTTTAAATTTCGTATGTGCATTTGTTTTCTTTCTGTAAAATCTGGAATTCCTTCCAGCCAAGGTAGTACATAACTCTTCCGGAAGTTATATCCGATTTTATGTTCCCGGCCAATTCCATGTTATTTTTTTGTTATGCTGTATACAGATCCATTCCATATATTTTCCAGATTTCGATCACCGTCTTGTTTCTTTTATTAGTAATTCTGCTCGCAGCAATCTTTTGTCTCCTCCGAGACGTAACGTGTTCAATCTCTTTCATTACATGTTACCTTTCAGATGTTTCTGTACTAGAGAAAATCTGTCGTCCCTCGGGGTTATCGGCGGCTTTGCCTGTTTACAGTTTACGACCCACAGCACGTTCGACTACTATAATATTTTCATTATACGGTTCAGGTCTTTACACACGTTATTATTGCTTCATTCCCTCACTGCTTACCATCATTTTGGTGCATATATCTCTTTTTTGATTTGTTATTTTAGTTGATTACATCATTAAATTAATAACAATTCGACTTATCAGCAGCATATATGTAAAGAGATTACCAACGATTCATATAACATGCATAAATACGTTTTAAAAAATTAATGAATTTTTGTTAACTCTCCCTTACGCTTGCTGGAATTTAGTTGATCTGGAAGATACAATATTAAATTGTGTATCCAGATGAGCTTACCAACAACCGGAAATCAGACAGTACAACCGTTAAGCTGTCAGTATTTGCTGATTCATTCCACACTGCACCGAGAACTGTGATGTTTTTATTTTCACTCAGTCTACGGCTAAATCATACCATCTTAAAAAGCATTATATAATGTATGCTTATGGAATTAATAGACGAAATTAAGAATAAAGTCAGTAATTCTAAAAAAAAAGATCTTAAGAAGAGACTAAAAATATTTTTCGGATATTGTATGTTAGCATTAACAAAATCAAAATGCATCTTAATACCATACGCTGTAATTAAATTTTAAGATCATTTAGTTGTGTAGGGATAAAACATGAAAATTTTTGTCTACCAGTTTCTTTGGTTTCTGTACAAATAATGTCTTATGTCGACTACCGCATTGTTTATGATGAGACTGATTTGCAATCTGTTAAAAGAACTATCCCCAGTTCTAAGTTAACCTGCAAGATGTATGTAATTCAGTTACGATGTTTCACAAGTATTCACGTCTGTCTGGAAGGAGTTAGGTATTGATCATGTCACAAATTAAAGGACAATACTAATTTTAAGTCAGATTAAACTGCATAGTTTTAATAAGGCATAATGTTCATCCAAGTTTACCAAAATAATGATTTAGAAAATTGCCTCAGAACGTATCTCGGAATATATATATATATATATATATATATATATATATATATATATATATATATATATATATATATATATATATATATATATATATATATATATATATATATATATATATATATATATATAAATTGGTATTTCTTCAGCTTTCATTTAGAATTTGTTAACTACTTCCAAATTTCGGAAGAAATTGTTGCTTACAAACTGTTAATCACGACGATTCAGACAAAGCAGCGATTGTGAGTTCAGAGATTTACCTGAAGTATCCGATGGAAATACTTTTTTTTTCATAAGGAAAGTGTTACTGTAACAAATCCTAGGTTTCAGAAAATAATTATATAAATTAATTTCATGAACTTCTGTGTGTCACAAACTATTCTGCCTTTGCTTTTAGTTGCGTACTTGCATATCAGAATGTTGATGTGAATTATTGAATATGAATTATTTATTTTTATTGTATTTATTAAATCACAGAAATTCTTTCATTACTTCATTCTTTTTAACAAAAAAAACTTAAATAACTCTACTGTTTCAACTTGAATTTTCAGTATTAGAATTTTTTCCATTTCGTTTATGATACTGTTACATAAAAATCAACGTAAATCTGATACAAGAAGTATCAATGTACTTTTGGCATATCCAGAAATATGTTACAGGGCCAACGACTGGTGACGAAGGGCAGCAAATCTCAGGGAGTGTGATCCGCCATTGAAGCCTGTAGGTATTCATTTCTTGCGACGCATTCTCTAAGTCGTGTTGTGTCACTGGTATATGGCTTCACAGGGGAAGACTTTTTGCTGAATCTTAAGGTGGAAAAGTAGATTCTTTCGTGATTAATAGGGGGAAATTTCATGCAATATGCAAAAAAAAAAAAAAAAAAAAAATCATTTAAACCGTAATTTTTCGAAAACTTTTTCCATTGACCATACCGTTATGCAAATTCTTTAATTTGAACAGAAACACTAACTGTATTTCTTGACTGACTGGTTGTGTTTCAGATTTACATTCATTAGAGTTACAATTTTTCAGAGTAACTCAATGCAGAACATAGTGAACAGACTGCTTATAATATTTAACAAATAAATGTTCTGATTTTTATATGATTATATGACATAAAGGTTCGCCGAAGAAGTATAGAGGTAGAGGATGCTTTAAAAAAGTGTGCAGATCTAGAAAAACTAAGATTTGACATTAAGTACAATAGTAAATTGAAAAAGAAATGTTGAAAATGAAAAGCGGAAAGTGGATGAGGGCCTATTTTAGGTCTTAATGATAGCAGAAATAATTTACGAAGAACAGCATCCATTAAAGCCGGAAAAAGGGCAAGCTTACAGGTCAGGTCAGCTCCGAGGGGGATACCCTAGTAACGCAACGTGCAGTACTCTCGTCAGTCAACATGCGAGGAACAGGATTTAAAGTCAGATATAAGGTATTACATTATAGCAAAGAATCGAAGAAGCAGCCCAGGAATAAATATATTATATGGTAGTGACCTGTGATGTTAATATATTAAGTGCTAAACTGATTTTGAAACCGAAAAATTTAAATTGTGAATTTTTATAGTAACACAGACCTCCAACAGTAAAATCGTACAACTAAGAAGTCATGAATGTATGTATTCTTCGGAATGCGATTCATTTTCATTATAAACTAGCTGGTTCGTGTTTGCAGATCATTTTGATTGACATCTACTGATATGTAACCTCAGTGATCTGCGCTAGATAGTTTTGCCTGAAAAGTGAAAGATACATCTTTGGTCGAACTTTGAAAATGCCCTATGTTGACCACTTTCAACCATCATATCTTCCACACCCTCATAGCTACCAACATCTAATCACCATAGTGCACGATGGGATACTCGTTGCTACTACCACACACAAACACTAATGGTCTGTGCTTTGTAGTTGTGGCAGGAAAGAGAAGTACAGGGACGCACAAGTCTTTGGTTAATACGGAAATGCCCTACATCGAACACTTTTTACTACCATATCTATCACACCTCAACAGCTATTAAAAGATGAACTGGTAGTACCCATAAGATTAATGAAATAAGAAAAATTTAATTTAGAGTTTTGTCCGTAATAGTACCTACAGGACATTATACCCATATTCAGATAGAGTTGATGCAACGTGCCAACTTTTAAACACCGTGGTCTGCAACATCCACGATATCGGTTCAAAAATGATCAGAATTAGTTTAACCATGGAAATACAGAAAAAATACAGATATATTCCTGTACAAAGGATATCGTTTTCCCTCTCCAGAAATATTAAATCCAATTTTATTGCAAAAAACTTCTATGTATGATCTTTAAAGCTGTTCCCATCAGCATTCGCACTATGTCTGCTTGTTGAGTATGACTATCAGAATTAGCATGCAAATCCTGCTATAGGCTTACCACTTGTCCTCTTTTTCTTTGCGTTGAGTTTTATGGATCGTCGATGTCGAGGTCATTGGAGCCGAGAGACGATGCGGATAGGGAAGGGGCAGAAATTCGGCATTCACCTGGAGTTGTTTCGGATAACCAGGAAAAATCTAGTTGGCCGGACGGGAATGTGAACCCGCTACCTCTCGAATAAGAGGCCTGATCGTTACCGCTCACCCATCAGGCTCGGTACCTGCCCTCCTTCCTACATTACAAGATACTTTCATGTGTCTTGGTGTCCTATCCTCCTCCAACCTTTTAAGGCGTCTGAACTAATTACACTTCTCGACTCTCTCATTCAGACTCTCAACCACAATGTCTTTTTTGAAATCCTAATTTGTCGCACCATCTGGCCTAGTCTTACCTACTCAAAGACCTCATCTCACGGATTTAAATATTACACCTTCCTCTGTTTGTCGCTGGAAAAGTTAGTGCAGCGTACATTAGGATGGGACACAGTAAATTTTGAAAATTACATCACCTCACTTCATTACATATGAGATTTGATATAAGGAATTCTACGTTCGTATGTTCTGTTATCTTGCTGATCTTCTTGTTTACCATCTCATATTGTAATTATTCTCTTCCTAAAAAACTATAAGTCAGGAATTTCAGTGTTACGCCCACTAATGTTTCTTTTTACCCTTCCCATATCCTTCCACCCTTATCAACGCCGTTGTATTATCTTTTCCACATTCTTGTTCATGCCATATTTTTCAGGTTTGAAATATAAAACCTCAATTGGCTTTTGTAGCCCTTAATATCTTCTTCTAATAACACAATATTATATTAATCCTCTGCGTCGTTCACAAGTTCTTCCATATCCACCTTCGCTGTCCCTGTTTGGTTCTGGAAGCTGTTGCAGTAATCGTTCTATGTTGCTTGTACAATCTCCAGCGTGTATTACTGATTCTCTTTCTTGTCTTGGTTTGCCATACTTCCACTTGTTGGTCGGTACGCTGTCATATACATTCTAAAAATGTCGTCACCGAGTCTTCCCCATACCCCGTTATTAAATTGCTACAAAGTGGTAGCCGATGGGACTGTGGTGTGGCTACCTGCTGCTGCAGATCCTGAGCGCCAACAGCGACACCTCGACGGTGGTGACGCAGAGGCTGCTGCCGTCTGTGCTGGCCAGCCACCTGCGGCTGCTGCCTCACAGCGTCCACCCCAGAACAGTCTGCCTGCGCTTCGAACTCTCCGGCTGCCTCGCGCAAGGTATGATATCAGGACAGAGGGAACACTCACACTATCAATCTACTAGTCTAGAGCTAGCAACTTGCCTTCATTTAAAATAATGTACAGGGTTCAATTCTACATTATAATTATACACTGAGATGACAAAAGTCATGGGATACCCTGCTAATAGCGTGTTGGTCCTCCGTTTCCCCGGCGAAGTGCAGCAACATGACGTGTCATGGACTCCACGGGTCGTTGGAAGTCTCTGGAGAAATATTGAGTCTATAGACGTCCATAATTTCGAAAGTGCTGCCGGTGGAGGATTTTGTGAACGAACTGATCTCTCGATTATGCCCCACAAATGATCGATGGGATTCATGTCCGGCGATCGTGGTGGCCAAATCATCCGCTGGAATTGTCCCGAATGTTCTTAAAACCAGTCGCGAACAGTTATGGCCCGGTGACATGGCGCATTGTCATTCTGGACAATTCCATCGTTGTTTGGATACATGAAGTCCATAAATGGTTGGAAGTGGTCTCCCAGTAGCTGAACGCCATGTAAACACAGCCTACCCCATTATGGAGCAACCACCTGCTTGCACAGTGCCTTGTTGACAACTTGGGTCCATGGTTTCATGGGCCCTGCGCCTCACTCGCACCCATCCTTCAGCTATTACCAATTGAAATCGTGACTCATCTGACCAAGACACTTTTTTCCAGTCGTCTACGGTCCAACTGATATGGTTACGAGACCAGGAGCGCCGCTGTTGGCGATGTCGTGCTGTTAGTGATGGCACTCGAGTCGGTCTTCTGCTGCCATAGCCCATTAAAGCCAATTTTCGCAGGACTGTCCTAACGGACACGCCCATCGGACGTCCCACATTCATTCCTGCGGTTAGTTCACGCAGTGTTGCTTGTCTGTTCACACTGTAAGTCTACACAGACGTCGCTGGTCGCGCTCATTAAGTGCAGGCGGTCGACCACTGCGTTGTCCATGATGGGAGGTTATGCCTGAATTTAGGTATACTCCGCACTCTCTTGACACTGTGGATCTCGGAATGTTGAATTCAGTAACGATTTCCGATCTAGCTCCAACTAGCATACCGCTTTCGAAATCCGTTAATTGTTGTCGTGTGGCCATAATCACACAATCAACCTTCTCACACGAAGGATTTGACCACAAATGAAAGTCTTGCCCAGGCACTGACCATTTATACAACTTGTAAGCGATACTACTGCCACGTATATGTTTGCATATTGCTATCCCATGACTTTTGTCACCTCAGTGTATAATTATCATTTATTTTGGGCAAACGCTTATTGTTTTTACATGCTTCTCGTATATAAATAGTGAATATAACGTTGCTCAGTCATAAATGAAAAGGCTTATGATACTCCAGTGTCATTAACAGCAGTTATAGTATTGAAACATTATCAGGTTACATTTAGAAGTGTAATAAATAATAATCATATAAAGGAGTAGATAATACAGGAAGATAGTATCAATACCATTAATTTCCATAGTAACCTAGAAATAAAAGGGATTGCTATTTACTGCAATTTTAAATTCATTTTTTCTTTTATGTTGAAACTTTTTAATTAACTGTGCTGATAACTTTTATAATTACGTAATTATTCATGAACTTTGTATTTCAATTTATCGTCCTACTACAGAGTAACTATTTTTCATTAGTAAATTAAAATTTTTATTATTAGATGATCAATTTATATTACAATTAGGTTCTATAAAAATTTGACAATCAAATGAAGAAAACTGACTGCTGTATGATTTTATCTGAAAATCAAATGTTAGTATGTAAATGTGATACATATTCGAACACTAAGTCTTCACGTAACGTTCGTAAAAACAATAGTGAACTACCATTTCCGCGTGCTTTTTTGAGCCAAATAGTGCAATAATTAATTAATCAATAACGTGTCTAGATAGTGTATACTTACACAGAATTGCCTGCTGCATGTCGTGTATTCTTTGTGGTGTATTTATGTGAGTAATTTAATTTTAACATTCAAAGCTCTATCATATCCTCATTCTATAAAATTTGTTATACATTTTAACTCAGATCAACTAATAACGGTTTATGTACTTTTACGTTGGAAAACCTATTCATTGACCGATTTTTATTACAAGATATCATAGTCTTTGATTATTTTCTTACCAGGTTTTATTGTACCTTGGATCTATTGAGTCAATGGTGCATTTCGTATGTTGGTAGAGAAAGAGAAGAAGACCCTGAAGGGTCGTCTTACTGCCAACAGTGTAAACTTGCTAGTAGTGTTATCTTTTACTACATGAAATGAGATTTTATGAAGCAGAAACAGGAAATAAGCATATCTGACCAGACTGCAGAGTTAAACATTATAAAAACAATGGCACTTTAGATTTCAAAAAAAAATAAAATTATAGTTTAAAAAAACTAAAATACACAGTTTTTGTAGTAATGTGAACTAAAAGATTAAAAATAATCTTTAAATATATATATATATATATATATTTCAACAGCGCTTGGATGTCCCACCATTCAGTATAACTTATTTGATTAAGCTTAAAATAATAGCTGTTCGTAAAGGTAGATTTTGTAAGTACAAGTAGATTGCAAATGCAGTTAATTAAATAGCTCAACAGAATCTTCAGTTTTAATACATATCATTTTAGAAGATATAATACTCAGTCAAACCCAAATTATCGTATTTTCGGTTCTGCATAGGTTTTAATAAACCGTTTACTTTCCTATAACCTAAGATTTTCTTTGAGAGTAAGAACACTTCTTGTTAGGCAGTAGCGATTTTATTCAGCTTTCATTCACTGTTTCCCGTCATATCGTTTATTCTGCGTTATGACGGTTTGTATTTCATAGAAAAAAAATAGCAATGATTAGACAAGTAAATACTAACAAATGATTTTCTCCAGTGAAGTTATGCATTTTAAGTCATACGCTGCTACAAATTCTGATTAAGTAATAAGCATTTTTAGCATCCGTTGTAAAATGCTAATTTTAGGAAGAAAAAAGGTTGAGTCATAGTTTCATAAACCTTTGACTTCAGTCTGCTGCTGTGAGAAATAGGAACCAATGAGATGTATTAGCCTCTTTCTTGCACAAGCTAATTTCTATTTGTTTAATTTCAAATAAAATATTGGTTGGAAGTTTTTTTGTATACATCTGGGACATTAAATTATGTTTGATACCATTTTAATCAGCAAGGATATTACATTTGTCACCTAGCTCCGGTAATTCAGGTTGACATTCATGGCTGAGAGAAAGAAACGTTAGAGGAGAAATTGAAAATGTGACGACTTTGTTAAAGTACGAATCAAACAAGGACATTTTATAAATCTGTCACCTGTTGACATTGCATTATAACGTTACGATGCTGAACTATATCTTCTTATCACTAAATATTCACTATCGCTACCAACAGTCTGTCTTAATTTAAGTCTATTCCAGATTACTTAACAACGAATGTTTGCAGCCAGATGTGAAGCAACTATATTTAAGTCGTGATCTGCAACGGCGTTTATTTCAGGGTGAGAAGTTATGGAAACATAACAAAACAAAACAGAAAAACGCAAAGCTTCCATGATTTTCTTTGTAACACTCTCAGTTAAAACCTTCATTCCGTCTTCATCAACAATTGCAATTTTTCTGATTTAGTAAAATTTTACACGATTAAGAAACAGAAAAAAATAATTCGTCATTAGATATTCCACAGATAATCTGAATAATTTCAACTGTTTTCTTCGCAATCTTCATTTTCCGCAATATATAGTTTCCAGTTCGTGCGTTTAGGTTTTGAGTATTAGTGGGAAGTTATCTCCACACTGTTGTCCCATTGGTGGGAGCGGCATCTAGTTCCATTCCTGGTTTCACCTCGTTTCCTATCGTTCATAGTCTTGTTTTCCTCAGCTGTTTGTAGTCTAGATGTAAGAAGAACCCTCTAACGAAAAACAGTTAAAAGAAAAGTTAACACTGTTCTCTGGAGTGATACATGAATGAAAAGGAGACGGTAAACCAAAATCATTATTGCATGCGTTATAAATGATATATGTACTCAATACCTTTACTTCCCTATCAGCAGAAGTATGAACTTGGGGCTGAAATCTCAACATAGGTTTTCTGCCAGCAAACACGGACAATCACAGAAATTTCTGATCTATGGAGGCGCGAGGCTGTCAACTACTGGTTATGCGGACCATTCTGCAAAAATCGTTAAGAGTATAATAATCGCCGGTTAACAAATTTGATTGATATATGAATAGAATAATATTCAGACTACTCGACATAGTTAATACTGTAAGAACAATTACTGTCATTGTTACATCCAGTCAGACATAGGCCTATATTATTTACCAGGCATTATATGGGAATAATATTGTTTGACACTGAATATCTTTGAAAAGGCTAATCCTGTTATAGCTAACATTTTGTTAAAGCTGAAGATTTTTTAATTCTCCGTTAATGAAGAAATGTAGAAATAGATATTGTCTAAGTGAAACCAATTGAAATTATAATATCTCAAAGACAATTTAATAATAAACTAGTTTTCTCATTTTGTAGTCATGATTATGGGTGGAATGTCGTCTTCACGTTCTTACATGATTATGGGTATCAGAAAAGAATACGATTCCCTTTGTACAATCACGCTGTTAATATATTCGTTTGATTAGGTGTATTAATTAATATTATTATGAACAAAAGAATATTTATAATAAAAACTAATTTATTTCAATTTTTGTGTGGCCTTTTAAGATAATTTATATTTTAACTTACTATACAAAGGTTATAAACAGAATTTCAGACATTTTTCTCGTGCCCCTGACTAAGCAATTTTAATTATATGAAAAGTATTCCTGGCGATAACAGAAGTCAGGTTTGTTTCTACTTGTAACATGCAATCGAATTACATTACTTACCATACCGATAGATAGAAATAATCTGAAACTAGATTATCCTTATTGCTGTATAAACAGTTTGAGGAGAAGTTTGATCGAAATTTGAAGGAAGAAGAGAAATCTATTTCCATGAAATAACGATCTATAATCTGGTCACTTTCAGCATGAATGACTTAGAAAAATGTAATTGCCAAAAAAATGATTATTTTTTTGCTTCAAGATACGGATAATGTAACATGTATATATGTTACTTGTCGCAATCAGGTACCGGATATCCAATCGTACACAAACATACGCATAAAAAAGTAAGTAAGGAATATCATCTACAATGTCTGCCTGTACTGTATGATAGGTTAATAAAAGCATTTATCAGGAGAAATAGTCGCATAATGTTGGAACGCGAAGAGCACCGCAGTTGCGGCGGTGTCCCGATCTTCCCCACGGACCTTGAAAATCCGGGAGAGGGCCACTAAAAAAAAAACAATAGCCCATGGGCGATAGGAACATAATGTTAGGTGTGATGTATTTGACAGGCAATTCCAATATTTTCATTATAAAACCCACTCATCGTTATGGTACAATGTTTCTCAGAATAGAGATACAACCTGTTCACTTTAAAAAAATCGTTACCTGTAACGAAAAAAGAGATATATAAATTTCTTCAAAGAGAGGAGAAAATTCCAATATGGAGAATATGTGTAAATTAATAAGGTGTCTAGTGATATAACTTGAGAAAACGTAAGAATTACAGAAACGTAATAAACTGGTTAATTGACAGAAAAGCGGAATGATATATTTGATAAATATAATTTTGTTTTCGTAATAAATTAAAGCTTAATTTCATGACTCTAAAATACCTTCAGAATTTGCATCTAACAAATATAGTTATCTATGAGAGAAAGCTCTGTAAGGAAACGATTAGTAAAGTGAACTTTGTATTCACAAAATCGTTTTCATTAGCTGTACGTAACAAACATATTTAAATTGCTTGATAAAACATAAATCGTTTGCTTTTCATAGACGTAATGTTTCGAAATTGACGCCTTCTAAAAACGATATAATTTGCTATCACTCAACGCACCCTCGGAAATAAAAGGGAGAAGTTGAAATGGCTACATTAAAATAATCTCGTTTACTTTTCTTAAAAGACAAACTTGTTAAGGACAGTACGCCATTGTGATATATTTAAGTTTTCAATACAAAAAGATGTATGTACGTACCTTTAGTGTACCGATAAGAGCAAAAAACATTGGTATTCAGTTCATTCAATAGAAGATTTGGTATCATTTCGAGAGTCATTAACTGCAATGTCGTGCTGACAATTTTTAACAACATGCAAACTACACAAATGCAAAGAACGAATTTTTCCTGTACGCAGATTGATTTATGAGGTTACACACCCTAACCTACTGTGTCCTGCAGAAGAGTATTTAGCACTTTTTTTTTAGTCATTCTATCAGCGTCAATAATCTGCTTATTTCAGTTCGGTGCAAAGCCTTCGCAACAAGTGTTAGCGGAACTATTCTACCGGATTTCATAGAAGTCCAGCACAAAGCAATTGGGATCAATGTCGAAGAAGCTTTGATTTTGTTATTGGTGGTAATCCGGTTTGCAAAATGGCCGTTATTATATTTGGATTATTAGCAAGAAACACAGTGCATGAAATTTATATTTGGTCAGAAGCATTACGAAACAGCTCACACTCAATTCCGAGAAATGGGAAGCAAATCAGTCAGAGTTTATCCTCCCTACAACTGTCACACTAAAAGCCAGCGAATTCTAGTAGCGATATGCGACGCCTAACATGCCACTTCGGCAGTCAAGATATTCGTCGCATGAGGCATTAGTCGCGACCATAAATTATGCGCTTAGCGCTCATATAATCCGTATTCTGGTCGCAGTCGTGTTTTACCGCAATAAATTCACCGTAAATGATAAGAGCCAGTAGCGTAACCTATTCACGTGGTGATAACCAGTTTCTAGAGTTTGCCTGAAACCGACGGAACACCCGCCTGCGAACAAAGAAAATTGTTAGAAAAGCAAAAGGCCATGTCAATACAAAATTTGGCTATAAATTAACGAGACTGATACTTCTACAGAAGTAGTACGCAAGTGCCAACGACCGACAGCTGAGTAGCTTTGACTTTTCTCTTTCTTATGCAGTGTTTCCCGTGTCTGTAAACAAATCAGTATGGTATTGGCCTTCACTTGTAAAAGAGTTATTTTTTTTGTTTAGCCGGAAAAATTATAATTGAGCAACGAATTGTCTTCAAAATTCTGATTAAACGTGAAAAAAAAGCTACTGAAACTTTATTACAAGAAGTGTATGACAGCGAATGTTTATTACAAACTCCAGTTTTTTTTTAATGTTTTAAGAATTTTCAAGAATGCTAAGAAGAAGTTGAAGATGAGTCACGCCCGGGTCCCCCACGTCAAAAACGGATTATAAAGTCCGCAAACTGATTAGATCTGACCGTCGGTTAACTAACATTGAGGTTCTTGCTCAGCTCCGTGAAAAAATAAGAAATAACAGAAGAACAAGTCATGGGTTCTCCGTCAAGACGTTAATAATATTTATAAAACATTTCAAGGACATATATTGATGGTGGGTGCTTAACCGTCGGTTAAGTGGAACACAGGCACATTAAAGTCTGGTGGAAGAGATAGGTTAATAACCGAAACGTTCCTAGAATCATCTGCAGAAAGTTCTCTTGAATAGATGGTCGCAGAGCCAAGGCGGTGCGATAAAGATTTATTTTGGATCTTTTTCTTATAAGCAATCCTGATGTTGTAGATATAGTTTGTTTAGAATACTATATAAGTGATCACAAGGTGGTTGTGGTAACTTTAAAATCTAATCTGACTTTGAAATATTAAAAAGACAAATCCGTATATTGCTTCGATAAAACAAACGATGCGGGTATGGTTGATCACTTGGCGAAAAATTTTGGAACATACACGCCAAATACAAATATTGAGGAGTTTTGATTTAATTTGAATGAAATAATATGGACCGGTTTAAATTAATTTGTTCCTAAGAAGTTTGTTAATGTAAGTAAGAACTTTCCGTGGTTCAATCGGAGAGTAAAACGTTTGCTCAGGAGGCAAAGGCGCTTACAAGCCACGGTAAAGAAATCAGGGGACTCATCTAATCGCGCTAAATTAGTCCAGTTATGAGATGAATTACGTAAGGCAATGCGTGATGCGTTTAAAGAATTCCAAGCAAGGAATTTATCCGAAGATCTGATTACTAACCCAAAAACTTTCTGGTCGTATATCAAAGTAATATGAGGCTCTAGTAAGGTTAAGCCGTCACTGATTAAGAAAAATGGGGAATTATCAGAAACTAGAATAGAGAAAACAGAAATTTTGAATACTATATTTAAGAAGGCTTTCATAACAGAAAACTCAGAGGAGATTCCGATATTTAACAATCGTACCAACAAAATTATGAAAGATGTCGCTCTTGATATTGAGGGAATAACTATACTGCTTATGAATGTAAAAACCAATAAGGCTCCCGGACAAGACGATATTCCTACAAGATTCTACTCTAGGTACGCAAAGGAAATTGCGCCGTACTTGATGAAATCATATACCGCCTCCTTTGATCAAGGAAAAATACCAGCTGAATTGAAGACCGCCATCGTAAGTCCAGTATTTTAAAATTATAGGCCGATCTCGTTAACCACAATATTTTGCAGGATTTTAGAAAACACCATCTATTCAAATATCATGCAGTTTTTTTTTTGATGAAAGTGAGCTTTTAAACAAAAATCAACATGGATTCAGAAAAGGCCAATGCTGCGAAACATAACTTGCACTTTTAATTCACGACTTGAGCCGTATTATATATGAGCAATCCCAGGTTGACTTAGATACGTTAGATTTTAAAAAACCTTTCACCACTGTTCCTCACACTAGATTACGTAGGAAACTTCGTGGTTATGGCATACCTAGACAAATATTCTACTGGGTTGCAGACTTTCTGAAGGGACTTTCTGTAGTTCTCAGCGGTGAGCGTTGATCACTTACCGAAGTGAGGTCCGAAAGCGTGACAGGGCCTCTATTGTTTCTCATATCTGTTAATGATTTGTGTGACATAATAAGTGGGAAGAAAATATTATTTGCCGATTATGGTATTATTTACCGTGAAATCAAATACCATGCGCTTTGTTACAAGACGATATTATGAAAATAAGTGCGTTGTGTAAAGAGTGGCAGTTTGAGGTAAACACTAAAAAGTGTCAAGTCATGCGTGGTAGTAAAAAGATGACATTTTTAGCTCTGAATACACCATTAATGGTAATATTCCTAGAATTACTAATTCCGCTAAATACCTAGGTGTAACAATTAGTAATAATTTACCGTGGAATGAAAATATGGAGAAGGTAATTTGGAATGCAAATCGTATGCTCCGATTTCTAGGTCGTAATTTAAAACAGTGCACTCCGGAAGTTAAATCGATTACATACAAGTCACTAGTGCGTCCTCACTTAGAATATTGTTGTTCTGTATGGGGTCCCCATCAATAGGGGTAAATGGAGGCATTCGAGAAGGTGCGAGAAAGAGCTTCCCGATTCGTGACAGGTACATATAGTTGGAGGGAAAGCGTAAATGTGATGTTGAAGGAGTTAGTTTGGGAAGACTTGGAAGACTCGACAGAAGCTAATTTAAAAATTCACTACTGACTTGTTTCGGAATGACAGCAAACAAATATTCACATCAGCAACGTTCATATCTAGGAATGACCGCGAAAATAATATAAGAGAAATCATGGCCAGAACAGATTAATTTCTGTACTCATTTTTTCCACGAGCAAATTGGGGAAGGGAATAGAAACGTTTTACCGAGCGAGTAAACTTAAAATCCAACAGTAGTAGCTCTAGATAAGTCACTCCGGCTCTCCTGA
Source organism: Vandiemenella viatica (assembly GCA_031002005.1). Classification (NCBI taxonomy): domain Eukaryota; kingdom Metazoa; phylum Arthropoda; class Insecta; order Orthoptera; family Morabidae; genus Vandiemenella; species Vandiemenella viatica. Next base: position 276,069,973 of record JARYHS010013630.1, read on the forward strand.
TCTGGGTTTACCTTGGTTTGCGCAGATCCTGCCGGGATGGTTCCTCACATTAGCCCCAGGGCACCTCCAGCCATATCCCGTATATACCTTCCAAACTATTACACTCTCTGAAAGGTGCAATGCACCCTCCGTTACACACTTTTAGTGAATCGCGGAGTAATAGCAATAATAATAAATAAATAATTCTGCAGTGTCGGTCAAGACGTTTCCAGTGAAGTACAACATCCTAGTGTTAGACCATCTATCTTCTTCGCTTGACCTCGCACCATGTGACTTTTATCTTCTTCTCAAGGTCAAATCTGGTATAAAAGAAACAAGATTCCATTCCGTTGAAGCTGTGATAAAAAATAAAAATCTGCACGCGTCAAAAAGGAGCTATCAGAAGGCTTCCAGCACTCAGTGCCGGATCTAAATAGGGGGAGGGGAGGAAATGGAAAATTCGCATGCAACGTTGTAGTTATGGAGGAGGAGTGTGTATCGAATGTGATAATAACTAGGTTTGTATAAATTCAGAACATATTTTTTACAGCAATTGTCTTGTTCTGTTTTAGCCACACCTCGTAAGTGGTACATCCACTTTGATGGACGCCTGAGTTAAACCTAGTCTGTCTGTTGCAGGACATGGTCGAAACTGAAGATATGTTTTCTTCTATCAGCACTTCAATAAAAATTTGGATACTATTATTGCTGTTATTTTTATTTTTTTATCGATAAGTTTTATGGCCGGAATCAATTCATTCCGTTCACTTGGAGCTTTATTTGTCCTGCAGTCTGTTTTTACAGTACACATTATTATTTAACAGAACGATAAAACAACTGTTGTACGAATTATGGTTCTTCTTCGATTTCTCTTTGTTTCGTGCATCTTATGATCGTTACTTTAATCATGTGACTTTCAGCGTTGCACATAATATTTTCTGTACTTACCTGTATTATTGGAGAAATGTATTTTACGTACGTTACATACTATGAGAAATGTCTGATTTAAATGATTATGGAGTGATCAATTAGTCAATACAGCATTTACAGTAGATCAAAAGAGAAAAGGCATTGTAGGTGATGATTCTCTGTAACAAATATTACTTCACAGAAAAGAATAATTAAAACATAAAGATCTCTTGATGGTTCAGTATAGAATTTCCTATAATTTTGAACAGCTATTCTAAAAGTAACCAAACTATATTGATTTTATATACAAGATGCTTAACTCACACACACATTTGTAAGTAGAGAAAAGTTTATCCAAATTTTAGCTAAGTTTACGCATAAATAAGAATATTATAATGCCTAAGGGAACAGGGTAGTGTGAACAAGACAAAAAATGCAACGTTTTAGTTAAAGCTTCATTATTAAGTAACCATGACAACTAGAAAGTTCAAATTCTAAGAAGTTATTAGTAACATCTTCCGAGGTGTGTCTGCAAAATATCATTGGAATTTGTGTTATATTTTGATTAATATTCACATGTGACCAAGCAAAAACAAATTTAAAAATGAAAAAAAAACAACATACTTCCAGTTATGTACCCTTTTTTCTGATGTTACTGTAGCTAATTTAATAAAATTTGTAATGTTTAATGATACAACTTGTGGACCAAAATTATTGTTTATAAGAAACTGGTTTATATTTTATAAATTTGAGATTATGTAAATGCCAATTTTCGACATTTTACACCAGCCGGTTCCCTTAAATAGACAAGTGCATCCAGCTGCGAGTAGTATGTGGCAAATTGTTCTAGTAAAATGGTGCAATTTTAATTAAAAATCCGTTAGTTGGTACTTTGAAGGTGCAACCATATGTTGTTAGAACGCCAAATAATCGTGATTTAGCTATTTGAAGTGTTGAAATATTCGTAATAGTCTAACATTCATAGAATTTTAGTACACACAAAATTCGATATTTATGTCGGAAAATTTTTTATAGTCAGTGATTACAAACTAGGCACAGTTTTGTAACTACAATGTTGTTACTTCACCGTGAAATCAAAATCACAGCTGTGTGGTGTGAGGCTGAGTTGCGCTGGTGGTGTGCGTGCAGGAGGCGTGCAGTGGTACTCTGTGCCGGAGGACAGCGTGGCGGTGTCGCGCGGGTTGTCGGACGGCACCTACGACGGCGAGTACCGCGCCGGACGCCTCGTCGGCGGCCTGGGCGCGCTCGTCGACGGAGACCTCGGCTCCCACCACTGTGCGATGCTCGCCACAGGCAAAGGTCCGTAACAACAGCGTCCTTCTTCATAACCCAAAAAAGAAATTTAACAGCACCACCTCATCCTTCGAGATCTGCTAATACTCACGGTTAAAAATCCACGTTTAGTCAATCATTATACTATTATTATTTTCAAATGGACTTTGTTATATACTGAGTCTCATCATTGCTTGCAATTAAAAAAATTTCAATGTTTCACTGGGTAATTAGGGAATGTCAGTTCCTGAAGCAATTGGGGCAGCGTAAGTGTTGTCATCTGTATGTAATTCGCGTAAAACTTATACTTTACATGATATTGTAATATGTGTACTTTTGTTTGCGAAATGTGTAGTTTATGAGGAGGAGATTCGCCAGGCGACTGAGAAAATCATCCTACCAACACCGAACCAGTATGGTGCACAGCTACACTGGTTGGTCGACAGTCTGTACGTTTTTTCGTTGGACGCATTTCCCTTCATTGGTTCATATTTTTCTCATACTTTTGTAGCGTTGCTCTGCGTTTTTCCAAGTTTAATTTGAACCTTGTCAATTTTGGTGTATTGATTACTTTTCTCATTAATTACAATATTAATCAAATTTTCTAATAAATTCTACTAGTCAAATGTGATCTATTCACCGAATTGTGAATATATCTTAGCTTTCTGAATACCTTATCATCTGCTACTAAAGTTTTAACAGCATATGTTAATCACTACAGTATGTATCATTAGTAATAAATACTGAAATGCATTTTACTTATCAAACGGTTTGTATAAGATATATTCATATCGGAAATGAACTTACCTTTTTTATACTACCTACGATAGAGCAGCTCAACAGATAAATGAGCAGATCATCGTGCAAGAGAATCCTATAAAATTATAAATCTAATTGATGGTTTAATTGCGAACAAACGTTTGTTATTTAATGAATTTGAAGTCAAGTTAGCATATTGCTTGCTTGCTGACATCAGTCCAAATATTTTAGGTATTTTGCGTGAGCAGTTAAGGAAATTTGTTTTCGCAGTGTGCTTTCCTTTAGAAACAGAATGTGGTACATTATTACAAGGAAACGTAACATTAATCAGGCTCTTTCGAAACAAACTTTACGGTTAAAATGATGAAGGAAACGTGATCAGAATTCTTAGCGGAATATGAAGTTTTACTATCGACAAAATAAAAGAACTATCACATTTCCGTAAAATAATGAATTAGATTTGATACACAGACTTAAAACAGAACAGAACAAGAAGAACAGTAAAATAAGTCCTATGGGAAGTGAAACGGAATCTTCCACTTTTTTTTTTTTTCTCATAAATTTTACGGAAAAAAAGTAAAACTGAAGTTAACATCAAACCACCATCAACTCTCGAATAATTTCGTAGCATTTCAAATATTGGCATCTTAGACATCAATGCGTTACTACATTTTATTTCTTATCCCTTATTAACTACCTTTTCGAGTACTATAAGAGTAGAGAACTTGATAGTATTCAGTTGTTTTATTTGGTGTGTAATTAACTGATTGTAATTACTGCAATTAGTAAAAAAGTCCACTTTAATTTTCTGACTATAATCACTTCATGTGAGGTTGAAAATTTTACGGAGTATTGCTGAAAAATAATCTTCACTGGTGTCCGGATTGAAGTTGTGAAAACATGACGCTACGACGGCTGGGTCTGCTGTCTTCATCATCTGTCGAACAGCTATGTTCTCACGACCCCAACCAGCTGGACATCCGGGAAGACCGTATTTCATAATCATTTCCTTGGATATGAATAAAAATAAACATATTCACAATTATGGATCCGCTAACTAGTCCCAGCTTCCTTTAAAGTTTCATAATTGTTTATAATTGACATGATTTTCCAATAAGTATATTCAGTTAATTTCTTATAATTGGAATGATTTTCCAATAAGTATATTCAGTTAATTTATTCGCGCAGTGTGTCACTTGTTACTATAATATTTATTTCAGCTTTACCCTTGTTTTACAAAATTGCACGCTGTAAGGCCATAATGTTGGTCCTTAGGTACCGGCTGGGTAGGATGGACCAACGACTCGTTCCCCGAGGGCTACATCGACCTCTTGTTCGAGTTCGACCAGCTGCGTAACTTCAGCGCTGTTCACCTCGCCGCCAATAATTGCTTCTCTAGAGACACCCAGGTTAGTCTTACCCCAAGAACCAGTCAGATAAAAGTTAACTTTATTACGTACACGCTTAAAAAAAATTTTTAAAGTTTCATTGCGTCAGGATAATCACATACATACAGATATTGAAGGCGTACCATGTACTATATTTCACATTATTCAAGTCGCTAATCCGTCAGGTTGTAAGTGTACATATTAACTCATGCGGTAAATGACGAATTCGTGGTAAGTTTGAATAAATATTATTAAATTCATTGGCTGATTGTTTGCAAAATATATGAAACAGTCTTCTGTTAAGTATTAATTCAATCCTCTCTTCAGTGATTATGCTATTATGTTGCCACTTTCTCATCGTGCACATTGATGGAGGATAATTAATAATTTCCTGTATGGATTTCCCGCAAAACTTAATTGGCGGTTCGCTTTGGAATTATAAGTATAGCTAGTGTCTTACTGTCAGGAGTTTTTTTAATCTCTGAGGCAAGTCTTAAAAGCCGCTGCAACTGAGTTTTAAAACAAAATACAGTTTAATGCAGTGGTGACAGTAACAAATAATGTAGTTATTGGGAAAAACCTCTTCTTTAGGTACAGCCAAGGATACTCTTCGTCTTGAGTTACTGCTAAAAACTATTCTCCTCATGTCATACTTCAATGTTTATTTACTGATAAAATAGAGCAAATTATAAATCTTACCAGGGAATGATTCTTTGTTGTGCTTAAAATGTTTTCATATCTCATCGATACCATTTTGGATATTCAAATGTCACTAGAAAACATTTCAGAAAAATCTCGTAAAATTTACTGTACAGCGATATTTCACACCATATTTTGAAGTTTAAATAACACTTCACAGTGAGCACTAAAATTAAAAATTCACTTAAATTCACATGACAGAACAAATTATAGTAATTTTAGCTATGAGTGGTGTGATAACACGCCGCTCATCAGATAAAAAAAGTTTGTTTTAAAACATGAAAACAATACGAATTGTGACTGGAGGAGAAATTCCAGTGTGACATCAATAAGTAAATTTGAGTCTAGTTACGGCGTGCCTCATGTTTCTCGGCGCGTAAAGCACAGTCGCGTGTCGGCTAGTTCAATTGCGACTCGAACTCTCTGACTTCAAGTCACCCGCACTCACGGATACGGAGATGATTATATCACTGTAATAAATATCCACATGCTATCGCTTATTTATACCCTATTTAACTGCAAAGAATAAAATAAATGAACAGCTATATACCTTAGCTCGGAACCTTCTCCCTCAAAACCTTAGCCCAGCGTACCTTCCTACCAAATCCAGTCACCCTTTTTTTAATTACCTTGAACAAGCCACGCAGTTTATGGACGCTGCTTATTCATTGTTTGGTCGTACCTGCGTTACATCAACGAATTCACTAGTGGGCAATACACCCCGTGGCAGGTGTTCCGGCGCGCGCTGGTGTGGGTGGGTGCTGGGGGCCGCCCCGTGAGCTTCTCGTACATGCCGGACCTGGCCATGGAGAGCCCCCGAGCCGTCTCAATCCGGCTGCAGCACCGCGTCGGCCGCTCTGCGCGCCTCAGGCTGTTCTTCGCCGACGCCTGGATCATGATCAGCGAAGTCACCTTCGACACAGGTGAGGGAAAGGTAGTCAAGCGAAATACCTCAATAATTATCTGATAAACGCCCAAAGAAATTTTCCTCTACTGAAAGCGTTGATCAGTGTTTTAAATGTGTTCCTGTATTCTTCGGTAAAATCCTCAACACTTTTGAATATTTTACAAAACGTTAGAAGCAAATTAATTTAGTAGTAATTCCAAACATGATACAAAATAATTGAACATGAAAGTGACAACAAGTATTTTCCTTTCAGTCACAGTTTCCAGCAATTTTTCGATCAAATCAAACGCTGAAAACCAAACCGAAGAAATCGAAGATTACTTCGAAGAAGGTGAAATAGTTCCAGAAAATTTTGAAGATGGTAAGTGATACTAGTAACTAATGCCAGAACAAATATTACATACAGTTTACTGATGGCGGCAATAATCTTCACTCTTGCCTTTTACCTAATTCCAATATCCAATGAAACACAATTTTATTCATAAATTTTATATTATCCGTAGCCATGAGGATTTATATTATGCTTAGTCGCTTCTTGGCTTTCATTTGTTGTGGTGCTTCCCATAATTCTCTTCGGCACTAAGAAAGTACATTTAATAAGTTATTGGTGCAATTCCTGAAAGCCTCTGAATTGGTAACTACCAGTATTTCATAATTTACTAAAAAAAGTAATTGTTTTACTTTAGTTTTATATCTACGTTTAATTTTACGTGTATTGATACACAATGTAGAGTGTAGACGTCACTTAGAACAAGATCTCAAAACTTTTGTCAACAAGCAACTGTGAAACTACCCATTTTTACAAGATTTCTTTCTGTGAGATCTCGTTTCTTTATGTAAGTTGATTGATCAATCGTAATAGTAATATTCAGTGTAATGGTTTCATCTGAAAGTCAGTGAATGAGAGCATTTCAGAATTCAAGTCTTAAGAATATAACTACGTGTATCAAATACCAACAATACCCCGAGTATTTATAAACAATGAGGGTGTGATAACTTATGGGCGATCAACAGGTATTGCCGTAGATTTATTTGCCGCTATAAGTAAATTCCCAGTAATTTCACAAAGTAAGCATACCAACAACATAAAATTAAATGTGTTAGTTAAGCTTAATGATGTCTATACACCAAAGAATTTTGAGTGATATATCTGAGCCAAAGTAAATAACCTGCAAGTATGTGCAGAAACGATTCATGTTTGAGGTTTCCATTGAATAAATACCGATCGAGTCACCTATATTGGACTATGTGATTTTCCTGATTAAACAATATACGTGTGCCAAATTATGTGTTCTAGGAGCATGGGAATAAATCGTCATTCAGTGTTTATATATTGTATCGACACCACAGGACGGATAAAACATTCGCGAAGACACACAACACTTTACATACATGCCCACTGCAGGATTCGAACCGGCGACCTTCAGCCAGTGGCGGAGCTAGCACTCTAGCCCCCATGCTACCGAGGCCGCCGTATAAGCATACTTAAACACATTAGTTAAACTTAGTAAGATCCGTCTATAATAAAAATCCGAGGCATATCAAGATATTGGAGTAGAAAACAATTTCACGCTTGGGATTAGATATACAGAAATTTACAAGTTTTAGGTCTTTATTAAAATTTAAGGGCAAATGTGATTCTGTGAGCCAAATTTCTATTTTCTATGACTACGGGAAGTACCTTAGATTTTTGTGTGAGTGAGTGATTGAGTGACAAAATCGGTGACGTACAGGAACGAAACAAAATATAAAGGGTTGATGTGTGCGTATATAATAGAAATTGGAGTTGTTTATCGTCACTCACACTAAGAAATTGTGGAACAAAAATAGCCCGAATCATTTCAGAAAAGAGTAGGCAGTATCGTCTTTAACTTGTTGGGCGCATTGCCGTGCGCGCAGGAAAGCTTGCCGGTGCGGTTACATTAAAGAAAGTAAGTGACTTTTTTTGGGGGGGGGGGGTTATTGAACATACAGAGGAGTACAGAGTGAATTAGTGTTGAATTTAACCCAGAGTTCATTATTTTTGTTAAATGAGTCAGTTGTTGCAAGTGATGTATTGGAGAATTTTAATAACACTTTTCGGGTTTAGTATTATGTTGTTTTTGCCATAGGTATATGTAGCCTTGTTTGCTTGCATGACTCTTCGTCCCTCCATCTGTGGCAGTAGTTGGGTATTGGGTCTGCTTGTCGTGCACAGTGCCGCAGACGGCGGAGGCGGCCGCAGGTGGCGACGCCGCGGGCGGCGGAGGCGAGGACGAGGGGGGCGGTCCTGTGGAGGCGTTGATCGGTGCGCTGGCAGCAGCCACTCTGCTGCTGCTGGCTATCTTCTTGGCAACCGTGGCCATCAGCAGACGGCGGAGGGCCCAACTCGGCTCCTCACCCACGCTGCTCAGAAACCCCTTCAGCGGCGTCACGCTCAACATGAAGGTCAGCAAAATGGGCCATCCACTAAACATAAGGAAATAATATACATCGAACTTTTATAAAAACCCTGTTTGGCATAGAGCATATGATTTCCTTACTAAATTTGTGTCATGGTAAGCACTCTTAATTTTAAATATCTCTTCAGCTCATTTTTTATATAACGGTAATGAAGACGTACCATTCACCAATATGCTTGAAGAACACAATATATGAAAGAAAATTTTTATATTAATTTCCATATCTGAGGCTTAATTTTTTGAGTTAAATGAGCATTGTTCTGAAGAAAAATTTTTTGTAAATCAATCCGTCTCAATTGAAAGAATATTTACATAATGATTCAGTTGAAAACAATAAAATAATCTTAAACGGTATAGGGGTGTATTTTCCCTGGCTGTATAAATCTTCTAAAATTACGTTAGTGATATTTTTCTGGAAATAAGATGTCGTATTGTTTTCAAATTTTTTTCTCACAACCTTATAAACCTTCAGGTTGGGCGGGTTGTGACAGACAAAATATGACACTTTGTAAATTAAAACGTCTTCCTTCTTCAAATTTTGTGAAAATCAACTTAATTTTGGGTATATTTTCTTACATAGGTGGAGGGTATTATAAATCAGTTGGTGTATAGAAGAAACTATGTTAAAAGGAAGGAGGCATTGAATGAAAAATCTTGAACTAATAAATTAACATTTTCCTTTGGACTGTTCTACATACTGTTTCTGAGTCCAATACACACAGCTACACAATGCCTTCGACAGTAAATTTGTCTTGTCGTATTATTAATTTCAATTCAGATTACCTGAACTATTAAATGCACTCTTGGTAATATATTATTAGTATCCAAACTTTGGCAGAAAAAGAATCTTTGGAAGAACCATCATCGGTTTTAGTAAAATTAACAATCTGTTGTTTCCGTTCATTAGTTTTCAGTGTTAAGATTACCATCATTGCCAGAATAATTTATTTAAAAACAATTAATGATAATCATATCGAATGATGTTTGCCTTTAACTTATAATAAGGCATTACAAGATGAGATTGTGCAAAAATGAAAGGGGTAATATTGCAGTAGTCTATGCTAAACCTCGTAACGGATACTACCAAAAAAGAATTTCTTGCTGTTTCTAGACGTTGCACTAACATCATACTTTTTTTTACCTTCATGGTGTTAGCTTATAAACCTGAAAATATTGATATTCGGAAAGTATGGTCCCTTATAATGTTTGGCTATCACCATTATACTTGTTATAAATTATTTAAAATACTATTTAAATGAAAGATGCCTAGTTTGAAATATTTCGAAAGATTGTATATGAATTTATCATTATTTTCTGCCATCTACTGTTAATACACAATCACATATGCTGTTTCATATCAGACAAAGATCAATTAACAACACCTTAATGGGATGAAATCTGGAAGTAATCTGGCCACTGTGCATGCCACGACCCTCTCTGCACGTCGCCCCTTCATACTCGCCAAGGCCTGAATGACAACGATAAGCCTGTCCCTCACAAGCCGATCAGTACTCAATTAAGAATTACGCGGCCAATGGTATATGATGCTTAGGTCACACACGAATCCTTTCAGACCCGTTGTAGTATTTGGACAAACAAAACAATAACTGTGTGCTCTAACATAACGCACGCTAACTGAAACAAACGAACAGCCATGACGTTTGGGTAATTTGAAGCCCAGACATTCAAAGACAACTAGTTCCTTGAACTTTGTTGCCAAACTGATAATTTGACGTACATGATCCATTCGTGGCTGCCCTAACCTAATCCAGTAATTCTACAGGGTAAAGTGGAATCCGAACCACGGAAGGGTTATGGCCGTTCAAATACCTGCCCAGACTTGGATTCGAACCGGAACTTTCCAACCACGAGTAAGATGCCTTAACCACTGAGCCACCAGACCACTTTACCAAACTAATGATTATCTTGAAATATTCTCTCTTGTACATTGAGCCCTGAAATTAGTCTGTTTCATAACAAAGGCTTGCATTGTACATATTCTACATCTCAAGCTATAAACAGGATGAAAAATGTAAGCAATCTTTCAGTTCACTAAATATACATTGTCAAGTATGATATGCAAATAAGTAATGCTACAGAAATGATTTCGTTTCTCTGGTTCCGGAAGAATTCCATGGAATGTTAAATGAAGAATACAGGTGGTGCTTTCCTTACGATACGTAAAAGTAGTGTTTCGTTGGTAATCACCTGTGCCAAACATCACCTTTTCACATCCACCAGCAATAAAAGAAATATATTCAAAAATTGTCGCTGTGGTTTTGTGTTGTTATTTCCCCAATATTTTCACCTGTACAGGTTACCACGAGGTGTTAGCCTTTACTGATAATAAAGTTATACGCAGCGAAATTCCAGTGCCATTATGTGAAAAGGGCACTGCTCTGGCACGTAGTGCACCTTAGAGTGAAAATTATAATTTACTTGATAGGCACTTACTGACAGATGTATTCCTGGAGGCGAATGTTGCACTAAGCTGACAGCTTCGTAAGGGAAATTTCGATCTGCAAAGCGGGTAAAGAATGTCTTTGTGCGCTATGCCTATCAAATTATATTAACTGGAAGATGGGTGATATTTGTATAGCTAAAAAGGAATTAGATATCTCTATGGTGGAAAAGCAATAGCATCATGGTCAATATGAAGCAAGAAGATGGCCAACAGCTCTGAAAGCATTTCATGTTGAGTTACACTAGAAGAAGCACTCGGTAACGACAATCTTTGTCTCTCTCAAATAACTATTTTCCCCGGCCAGCATGTAATGTTATCAAGTCTGGACCAGTCATTATCCTCTCTCTTACCGTGACCTAGCTTTGCCTGCCATTTACAAAGTATTATTAATTTTCTCCTTCATAAAGTCATTGTTGCGACGATTTTTTACTAGCTGCGAATGAATCTGCACGTAAAGCTTATAGATATACATACATGCCTGCTACCATAGTCTTATGCGAAAAGCTCCTCCGGTCTTACTGATATTAACATTTTTCTCTAATGTCTGAATCTCCTGAGGCCAGGTCTCAATCTAGACAGAGGGGTGTTATGATTACGCGCAAAGACTACTTATTATTTTAAATGTCCCTATTGGGCGATCAGATTACCAGATTTTCTCATACAACGTAAAGGATAGTACCATCCGTGGTGGGTGGGTGGTAACGCTTTGGTCTTACATTCGGGAGGACGCGGTTTTGAATTCCGGTCGAGCCATCCAGATTTGGCTTTTCCATGTTTTGCCCAAATCACGCCGGGTGGCTACCGTGATGGTTCATTCAAAACGACATGGCAGAATTCCCTACAGTTCCTTTATCACAGTTCATTCCCAACTCAAATGGTGATTAATCCTTTTGAAATCTGTTTACCAACGAAAACTTTTGTTCCTGTTATAGACTATAAATATCTGCGTGTTTTTATATTAAAAAAACTTATAGAGTTGTAAAAATGAACCAAGACTTGCCTGGGATTTGGAACGGAGTGTGCAGTCATCCATATTTCTGTTATCCGTGGATTAGAGATCACTTCAAATGGGTCCAGGAGAGGTTCCTTGGTTGTTTGAAAGGGGCATGGTGAAATTCTTTTCCATTCCTCACCTGCAATCCTATCCGGGCTGTTATAACTTCAACGGCGACGAAACGCAAAGGACCAAGAAAATAGAAAACATGTATCTAGGATTGTGTTAAAGATACTCGAAACAGTCACTTCGGCACTGTAGCGGTTTCGCAACATAAAGTGCAGCTAATACAAACTATTAGCTGTAAAACTTCACCTTAATAGAAAGCACGTTTCCAAAGTATCCCTGTAATCCATAAACTCGATAACAGAATGGCCTCTGTTCATATACTGAGTTACGATTCAGCATTACCTGAAGAACGTCATGCAGCACCTACGACCAGTAGCAAGTGTTGCTGTTTCCCGTGTGCAGGACCTGCTGCTGAGTGTGGTTCCGGTTCCCGCCGGTGGCGGCGCTGCAGTGAGGGAGCGGCAGCAGGCTGCGTATGCGGAGGACATCAGCGGCGGATACAACGCGCTCTCCTCACTCACAGGTTGGTGCGTGTAATACGGCGGGTGGTTGTGCTGCTACTGCATGAAACTCGCTTTACATTTTTTATTTAGAAAACCATTATTATTAGGAAAAAAGATTGTTTAAACTTTTAGATTAAATAAAAGTACGCAGACTGAAGATAATCATGGAATAGCAAGTTTCCGATGTAAATATGCCGAAAAATGTTTATAAAAACGCATATGGTTTTTAGTACTATTGGTTGGATTCGGGAGTGTCCTTACTAACATGATCATAGCTGATTAACCGAGTTTGCACGTGGTATGATGGGTAAAAATCTTAGACAGCGATCGAAACTATGAATGGCAGCTGGAGCATAATAGACGTAATGATACTTTGTGAAGCATTTATTTACATCGTGATGGATACGAAATGCGTTAAGTTTTTTATGCAGTCAAACACGAATTAAGGAATTGCTTTCAATGAAGCCTTAGAATTATATCATAATTTCTTTGCCACTTTTAGATGTAGGTCGTTTGTGATCCATAGGTTATGCTAGCGTCAATAATTTTCAATCATTATACACGACATATAAGATACACGACGACAAAACAAAACCATAAACACCCCTCTACTACGCAGTAGGCTGCAGTTATTAATAATATACCAAACAACACAAATTCACTCATGAAGTGTTTTATGCGTTTTATGCCTGTTACAAATCCTTTTTGTATACAATACTCGATACGTTATAATAATTACATGTAAAAAGTAAATAATATATAATTCTTATAAAATGTTAATTAATTTCTGATATAGAAAAATTGATGCTATACAAGTTTCTAATATGTCTTATACACAAAAGTGAATAATCATCCATTATCAAGCTGTGTGAAAAAAAAAATCAGATGTAATTTTCAGATATGGTTGAGAGTCACATTTTAATTTTACTTCTTTAGCATTTAAAGTACATACAGCATCCAGAGATAGTGGAGAAAGCTTAGTTTTGAATTTTCTCTAGCTGTTTTCGCCAATAGCTTTACAATTTATTCACTTGTTAATCTCCTTTGTGAAAACTATGAGCGAACTATAAAGGGCCTCAAATATTCACATAATTTTGTATTTTTTGACTACTAGATACCACGTAGTAATATATATATATATATATATATTGGCTGCCACTGCGATTACTTAAAAAGCGGAATTTCAGATTTGTACTCTTAATTTACAGGTAAATTTTGGATATTGCCAACAATTTTGCTCACGTAGGGTGTAACAGTACAAAACTCCCCCTTAAACAAGTTATGTCACAATTAATGCAGCGATAGTGGCGCAAAGAAACTTATACGATTCATGGTTAACGTTCAACCAAAAGAAAAGTTTTGAAACATTGTGGAAACTATTATCTTTAATCTTTCCAACTTTCCAGTTTCACTTTAATATGAAACCGTTTGAGCGTGGGATAGTTGGAATTTTTCTATTTGCAATGTAACAAAATAATTATATTGAATTTAAATTAGAAATATTTGCTAAATGTTAAGAATTTCACTAATTGCGAAATTTATTAGAACCTATAATGTGAATTCTATTTAACATGGGAAATACTGTTGTTATGAACTGCGTGGTACAGCACACAAAGCTATTTACTTTAACTGTATCTCGCAAGCTGTTATCCTATTCTTATTTCCTCACGTCATATTCAAAAGAAAGGCAATTAACGCCTTTGTAACACAAACATTATCGTCTACTTGAACGCTTGAGCACTACTGACGTTTAAGCAACGTATTCGGTTTTATTTTGACACATCTAATACATTTAACAAAATTAAATAAATGCCTGTACTCCAAAGACAAAACAGAATCAAAACATTAGTGAGCGATGCTTTTCAAATAAAATCTGTGGACTCACGGTCAACATAACCTAATTGTAAATGTAGGAAAAAAATAAAAAAAAACTTTCGCTCCACCTCAAAAATTTCGTATGTATATTGCCTGAATAGTTCCAGTGGTTGTCCGTGCTGATGGTGTTTACGCACGTCTAGGATATTATATATAAAGATAATGTAGATAAAAGAGCGAGGTAGGCCTACTCGCGTTCGAACATGACTGTAAAATGAATATTTGTACTCAATACGGGAGAATATAATCGAATCAACAGTTTTTGCAGTTCAACGGTAGATCTTTAAAGAGCACGCACACTGCAGCAGACGGGGCTGACAGCCGGTCGCTGGTGATGAGTGTGGAGGGAGACTCGGGTCGAGCCTTCCACACCCTACACGTGGCTGCGCCTGCAACGCCGGCAAGCCGCACAGCCTCGCCGCGCCAGCACAGGAAGAGGCGGTGCCACACCACTCCCAAGGACCGTCGGCTGGTGAGCGACAAAGCATGGCGCGACAAATGTACTAGATTAGCAATAGATGGTTATAATTAACACGATTACTTCTAAGAGGGAAAATCACTTAGGTTCTGAAAATTGCTTCGTGGGCCAACGTAACTCCTCACATTTTACTTATAATTAAATAAATATTTGGTCAACTACAGACAATTTATTTTCTATGTCTTGTGCAGGATTAGTTAACTTTTGGTAATAATTTTTTGAGGTAGGGAAACTTGGTGTATTCGTATTTGAGTGCAAACGTGATAAGTAGCATAACAGTAATTTATAAAAGTGTGGTATTTTAAAATTTACTATATTTGTTTTGTCTCTAATATTTGTCTGCGGCGAAGAAATATTCTCACAGAACTCGAAGAAACAGACGAAGTTATTTCCTTGCAATCGTAGCAGTCGCAGAAGTGATCTTACGAATTGTGTGAAACACTATCTTGTTTACATTAAAGTTTTCCAGTCCTGATTTTAAAGATTTCTCTCAGCCACTTTCATGTTCTTTTCGGAAATCCTCTATATCCTTTCTCTTTTGAAACGCATTCTTACATTTTTTGGCTGTTTCCATATTTTCAATGTAGATGACCATACTATCTTATACTCTTTGTTTCAATTGTATAGATCCAAATATTTTTACTTACGTATTTAGTGGAGAATGAGGGAGTGGGAGCTTACTAAGGAAAAATGGAAATATGCCTTAGAAAACATTTTTTGTATATTTTTAAATTTAAATTCTGTTATGTCTAATCCATGGACCATATATAACATAACGAAAACGGACACTTCATTATAGAGAAAAAATAAAAACCAAATTTACTGGAATGGCTCTCAATACTCCGTCAATTGTATAAAGGAAGCCCCCTATAGGGTATTGGGAGTCATACACAATCCATAAGACTGACAGAACTATAGTTTTCTTGAAAAAATTGAAAATTAATACAGTTCATTCCGTTCTTGTGGCTCGACAAACTAATCGTTAACTTTTTGTAGATTAGAAATACATTATCGTTTTCTATCACAAATTTTATAAATCAAGGATGGTTCATCATCACAATCTGCACAATGCAGATGTGCTACATTTTTAGACACTTCACAAGACATGAGAGTATCATTTGATTTTAATTTTGTGAAGCAAAGTAAACGAACTATTTTTACACGGGAACCATTTCTTTCATCGCTAATTAAAATCGATGTAGATTGTGACAAGCAGCTTGTAGCCCATAGATCTGCAATTAGGTGGTCCGCCCCTCCTTGAATTTACCGGTGATTTCATTTATTTGCTGCAGAATATGCGGATTTTTTCTTCTGGAGACTGTTATTGCCTACTGTTTTCTCTTTCTTTCGTTTTACCTTTTCTTCATATTCTTACGGATGAAACAGTCAAAATCTCGAAATTCTGTTTTTTTACGAGAATTTTTGGGGGGCTTGGTGGCCTAATTTTGGTGCAGGGGAAATTATGGTAAAATCAGAGCTGACCTCCAATACACCCTTGCTCATGGCACTCATTATTCCACATGTTAACGCTTTTGTTAAAAGGTTAAAAAAACTTAATTAATTTTCCCTCCCGTTTTAAATAGTGCCTGTTAAACTAATCACGCAACCATTAAAATATATTAAGATATTCAAATTATTCGGGATAGGCTCCTATTACCTATAGGCTGCCATTCCCCCATTCTCGGCAAATTGTTATTTCTTCTGCCAGGTAATGTTCTTTTTTGCAATCGCAATAGTTTCTTCCTCAAACGTTCAAGAACTTCCCATACTCCATGGCGTTAGTGCAATATAATTATCATGTGCATTGTGACATTTAATTTCCTTAAAATTAGTTTATTGCATTACACACCCACAGTTGTCATCTCCTTGACCTGTCTGATAGGATTTAAGTTTCCCCACATATTTGTACGAACCTAAAATTTTTATTATTCCTTTGCTTAAAAATAAATTCCAGTTTACACTTCCGGCTCATAAATTTTCCGTTTTATATATGTTCACTGATAAACTCATCACATGATACCCATTGTAACGCTTTCTAAACATGTAGACCCTACGTTTCAATGGCTGTCAAACCTACAATATTTTCGAGAAAAATTTTGTCTAGCTCAAAATCCTCTGAGCTCTCACAGTTAATATTCATCGTGCTACTGTCCTTAAGCATACAATTGTTTTCTATTAATTTAGTTAGCTTTTCTAAGTAAAAGCTTAAGTGGAATCGTCTTTTATCAAACCTTCGGGAAAAATTTTACACAATATAATTTCTACTAGTGGACAGAATTTTTCTGTAAAGTGTTATGAGTAGGTTAATGGTGCTTACACCAGTAAAACATTAGAGTTTACAATTAAAATTTTCATTGTTATGATATAGTATTCTTAATGTAAACGGAGATAAAATATAAATCTGTATTGTAAATTAACAACACGATTTTATATTTTAACTACGTCGAAATAACGTAAGAGCCGGTTTTATCTTTCCCAAGTCAGAGTTGACATTTTTTAAATCTTATATTGATAGCGACTGTTAAAAACTAAGAATTGAGTAAAATCAAGCAATGCTTGATTCAGTTCTTTCTAAATGCTGTTTGTTACGTATTTTTGATATGGTCCCGAGTCTGCTAAGTACGTTTTTTCAGAATTAAACTTTCAATAATACAGACCTTAAATCCTTAAATTAGCTTTTTACCATTTTGCTGACAACCTTGTGCTATTATCAGTTTCACGCTTCTTGCCAATGCACTAATATGCTACAATTGAGCGTGGTGGGTGAGCGGTTAACGCTCTGGTGTCGCATTATGGAGGACGCCGGTTCAAATCCCCGTCCGGACGTTGAGATTTGGGTTTTTCATTGTTTCCCCAAATGACTTCAGGCCAATGCATGCGTGCTTCCTTCAAAAGGCCATGACCGATTTCCTTCCCGTTCCTTGTCCCCAATGCCATCCCGCCTCTAATGACCTCGACCTCTGGTGATTTAATTTATGTATCAGAGTACCTTGTTATTATGGACTGTATTTATAAGCCTTAAAGAGTAAAAATACCTTTGAACCTCTCACCAACAACACGCAGCTATTATACTGCAGCTGAAATCACGTTGCACTACTGGTTCTCATTAGGTTGATTTTCCGCTATCTGTTTGTTCCAGTGTGAGATTTACTTGACGTTTTGCAGCGCCCTGCAGGCCCGCCGCCGACCGCCCGGTGGAACGTCTGTCCTGTGCCCGACCGTCCGTACCGCTGTCGAGAGGCGGAGCTGCTGCCCGAGGTGTCCAGAGACAGCCTCGAGGTGGTCGAGCGGAGCGGCGTCTGCCACCTGGGAGAGGTACCATCCCACCCTGCCCTGCAAAACACTCCAAATCACGCAGCGCTTAATAACGATCGCTTGAGAAAAAAAGTTTGAATTACATACAGTTAATAAAGCGCTTTAAATAAAAACTATAATACCCACCGTGCGTTAGGGTGCCACCACACTGGATGGTCTCCACGTATCGGCCTTTTTGACAAAGGTTTGAACCTGTTGTCCGTGGACCACCAGTGAACTGGGAAGGTGAGACATTTGGTCCGCAGGAAAAAATATTAAAAATTTTATTCTAACCGAATTAAAGATATAATTAAAGATAAATAAATTAGTAAATATCGTTTTCATAAAAAGAATACTGTACTCGTACTCCTATAAGTTTAAATTATAAACGAAACTTCCTAATAGCTATGCATATTTCAACGACGAGCACAAAACTTGTTTTCCGGAAGATGATGATATCGTTGCATTGTAACTATAATACTGTATTCCCTAAATAACTTTCACTAAAAAAGTTTCCAGTCGGTATCAGAGTGTGCGGTGTTCTTTTGAAGATTAAGTTAACTACCAGTAAATGCTGATGATAATTGTTAAAGTAGATTAAGAATTTATACAAGGATAAAATAAACTGTGGCCATCTAAGTTAGTGGTCCCAGAATTATTTTCCAATTTTTTGAGCCCTCGAACTGGAAAATGTTGAGATACACTGATCTAAATGAATACTGGAAAACACACACACAGAAAATAATAAAAAAACTTTTGAAACAGAGCACAAAGTTATTGTTTCGCAAATAGATGAAAAGATGACAACACAAATATTGCTCCTGTAGGTTAAATTCTACAAGTATCACAAGCCCAGTCATAATTCGGGGACACTGGAAAAAACAACGCAGGGAGACGGTATCGTGTGGCTTTGTCGATGTAATACGGTTCAAGCAGATACGGGGAAGCTGAAACAGCTTTGCGTAAGTAATTTACTTCATAGATTTAGTTAACCCCACCATCAAGCAGTTCATTGTATATACTTGAAAGTTTAGAAATTTAAAAACCGTTCTACATTAGAAAACCCAGGCACATTTTCAGGTACAGTGAATGCTCTTCTCGTGGCTAAAATGGAGATTAATAATTTAATATACAGACAGTATCTACAGTGACTGTTTATTAACTAAATTACTATTAATGAATACCTGTGAATTAATGGAGGAAATAAAACGATTTATTAAAAGACCTTTGAATACAACTTCTCTTAGCTTATATTATTCACTATACGTAGTAAGTAAAAACGATTGATCGTCTATTTTACGGACATTTCATGTGTGGATATACTGAAAGTGCAACACAGTGTTTCATATTGTAAGGTGAGAAACATCAGATGATCAATTAATTTTTAAACTACCATTGCGCTTTTATTTACCTCAATCAACTGTCGTGATAAATACAACATCTAAAGTACGTATGTGCCACATCGTATATCAGCGTAACCTAACATCTGGTCCGCGGTCCCGCGAGAGTGCGCAGACAAAATATAAATAATTAATACGAAAATATAAATGGAGCCATAAGAAATCTGGCCACAATGTGTGAGATGCAAATTGAGATATCAAATGACAGTTCTTGAATAGCCAGTTTCCTATTATTGTTATCAATATTATTGAATGATCCGTGGCTAGTATGTAAGGGGTCCGCCGTTGAAAAAGGTTGAGAAAGGCTGGTGTAGATTACAACAAAGAGTCTGTGATCACGTTCTCCAGACAATTGAAATAAACCGTTCCACCCATCAGCCGCTATCCTATGTGTTGGCAGTATTTTGTTACCACAAAACTCAAGTTGAAATATGTAGTAGTTTGTCGTTTTCACCGGATTTTGTGAGCTGAATTGAAAAAGTATCAATAAACTGTGGGCAGGTAGCTATCCAGATTTCTGTTTTCGTAATGGTCCAGAATTATTAATAGTGAAGCGGCAAGATCGTTCAGCTACATATCTCACTCCTTTCCATGTTCTAATGATTCACAGTCTACGAGAAGTAGAGAACCGTTAAAAATAACTTGAACAATGAAGGTCGATATTTAGAATGAGTGGTGCATGGGGATTATCGAAAAAGTACAAACTCCAAGACAATAAGGAGTGTACCACGATTTTGATTTCGACTTCCAAAAATATAATCTACATCATCTCCCAAAAAGTTAATGTCTAAAATTGAACGAAAAGATTAACAAGGTGAAGTTGGTGATATATGCTGCAGCAAGGTATATTCCTTTTCTAAAGGTCTTTAACAATGCCCCAAACAATTTTTTTAAATACCTTCAATGTACAGACGGTTACAGTATTATCGTATGCATAGGTTTCATGATACAATAAACGACATTGCATCCTTAGGATGTTAGATAGCAAATTTACGAGTAAAAAATGATCAATTTATATATTCACAATATTTCTAAAACGATCGGACGAAACTCAGCTACGAAATAAGTTTACCTTGTGATTCTGATGTTATCAGAAAACAGAAGAAAAGGTTTTATAATATTATTTTGGAGTTCAACTGTTATATTGTAGATGGGGAAAAAAAGTTTTAATTCGAGCAGTCGTATTAAAGTAAAAAGTTCTAATTTATTGTGCACTTCTATAGTGGCGAAATGATGTGCTAAAATGTGACGCTCCTTTTAAATGTCCATTTGTTCATCCACAGAAGAGGCACAGATGGAAACGGTATGTGCAAGAAATGGGAGGATAATTTTAAAAAAATGCTCTCACAGATAGCTAACATACCACGAAACGATAGCAGTACTATATACACTCTTTTATTCTAACTTGGTAATCAGAAGATGAACACGGAGGGAAGACCTATCAGATGTGTGGTTATGACTTCAAAATCTGCGTAAAATCTGACTGATCTCGGCGTGTGCCAAATTATGGGATCAATCAGCGTCATGTGAAATCCAAGGACGAAATCATTAAATTACTGAACAATTATATACTGCCTGTGAAGTGCGAGAACTTAATTTTAAGTGGAATTTTCTAATCACAAACTCTTTTCTACGTGTTATTAAAATTTCATGCCTAGTCTTAAGTTTATTCCAGTATGGAAGATTATGGTTCATGCCAAGTGTAGCTCCATTATAGTTTCAGCATCATGTAAACACCAAGTTCCTTAGAGACACACTCCTTTTTATTTCAACAGTTTGATTACTTCAGCCATAAGATCGTTCCCATAAGCAGTACACTGGTCCGAGTATAGTAACTATCATAAAAATTGCTCTTCGGTTGTGCTAAGAACTATAACGTTAAGACGTCTCTTTCTCATCTGCATTGTGCATTCGATCGGAAATATTCATAGCATATGTTTCCTCCTTGTTAAGCTCTGTTTCATATTTGAAAGTAGCTGTGACCCAGCTGTGTGGACCTAGAATTGGATTTAGAAATCTGTAAGTTATGTAAAAGTATCCCAAAAAGCACCCAGTTAGGATAATATGATGGAGTATTCATCACAATACAATTCAACCATTGAATCTGTCTCATGAAGAGAATCAGTTACCAACATGTTTAAAAATAGCAATAATAATTTATATCTGTATATGAAATTTTTAACAGGTCGTATAAAAACTGACTGCGAGGGAAAGAATGCCTTAGTGACCGATTTAAGATACAGAGACTTACACATGCTATCTGTCTGTTTGGAACCGTTCGGATAGTTTTCAGAATTTCATGGCGAAGTATGAAATTATCCCGGGAAATTATCCTAAATCCTTCCTAATGATACACAGTATTTATTTGTTAAATTTAATCAAGACCGTTTTAGTAGCGAAAACGTGAAACAGAAACAGTTAATTTCACATTTATAATATTAGTTTAGATACATCCGCCTTGTTTCAGCGGTTAGTAACGTCCTCAAAGGCTCTTCGTAATAGATATTTAGTGTAATTGTAAGTAATTTGCTGTAAATGCTGATGAACCGAGTAGAGGACTGGCAGGTTCTACTGTGCGAGGCGCACAGCGTGCCGGAGGCTGGATGCACAGTGTCGGTGCGCACGCTGCCCCCCGGCTGGGAGGACGGCGACTTTGTCCGTGAGCTGCGCATGCTGGCGGCCCTCACCGACCCCAACGTGTCGCGCCTGCTGGGCGTGTCGCGCGGGGACACGGACTGGGCCGTGCTGCAGTACTCCGAGCTCGGCGACCTCGCCATGTACCTGCAGTACCACGCCGTCACCAGACCGCCGCTCAGGTAGGTCGGCCGTCAAAATCCACTGCTCTCAAATATTAACCAACACGTATTTCAAATTGATGAAACTAAGAGGTCTCACCTGCATGAACGTTATTTTCATGGACTGTCTTAAATGCTTATCTGCAGCATTAGGAAGTATCAACATGTCATTAAATCTTTTAAAAATACACAAATTGATTCTAAACTTTATCCCACCACAACTCTTTATGCAAAAATTAAATAGATTCCATCATCTGCAGGTGTGGCTTCTAGCGCTGAGAGGTACAACGGGACCGAGCATAGGCCTTACAAACCAGCCGTCCAGATTTCGGCTTCCAGGTAGTTTTCCACCAATCTTCAAGGTGAATTATGGGACACTCCCCAATCTCCGCCTCATGAACTACACATTTTCAAACAAAAAAAACAAAAAAAAATTCAAAACATACAAAGCTATAAGTTTCCGGGATAGATGGCAACACAATAGCTCCCCCCATACCAAGTTGACTAGGACGGTTAGATCTCAGGTAGGACTTCAATTCCAGCCCTTACTTTCATGATTTACACGAGCCACTTGTTTAATCACTGGGCCAATGTCCTCGTGGTCATTGTGGCCCAACCGAAGGAGGGATGGGTAACATCTTATCAATGTTGAAATTATTCTTCTTTTTTATAGTTGCCGTTTACTTCTAAGCGATCAACTTTTGCTCTAGCAAAGATTACCCCCCTCATTTCTAACCTTCACCAGCGTAAAATGTTTAATACTCTTTAATTTTTTTCTTCATTGTTTTTCAATTCAGACGAACAATACACTGCATGTGATACCTATACCAATCTTATAGAAATAAATTTATTCTGTACACAGTATATGGAACATGAAATGAAAAAGGATAAATATTAAAAAATTCTAATAGATGATTATTTGAGTATAATATGGAAGAACAGTTGCACTCAATCAGTAAGCCGGATTTTTAGTTCCTCAGATAACACTGGAAGTTATCTTTTATACGTACGTGCAAGGAACTATAAACAATTGAATTCTCCATCACCAGAATGGTATCACATTTTGATGTGTACGGTGATCGTTTCTGTGCTTATTCTGCATAATTATTACCTTTTCAATAAATAAATACTGTAATACATCTTCAATTGCATTTGTCTGTTTCAGCGTCGAGTGCCTTACATTCATGTCAATGCAAATAGCATCAGGCATGAAGTATCTCGAATCTAGAAATCTGGTTCACAAGGATTTAGCGGCAAGGTAATTTAAAATTAATATGTTGTTTCTACGTTTTAAGAGATGTAAATTACTTTTGCTTCTGTGGTCTGGTATTTCCCCGTTGTTAATAATGTTTCAGCGGTAAAAAGTTTACAGCAGTTCTTCCACAAATTAAATTCTGTGAACTCCGTTTACAAAAATCAGTTTGAGAAAATAAACGAAAGGCAACATCTACAGTAAGAAAAAGTTTCACTTTGAATTTGTTTCAACTGCTCATCTGCTTTTAAAGTTATAATTCCACGATCTTAACTCGCTGCAAGAAACGCTAATTAAAAAGTTCTTCAAGAAGCTACAAACGTACTAATCAAATTCCTACCTCCATCTGACAGATGTGGATAAGCGAGTCCTGTTAAATATTTGTCTCATTACTGCTTATTAAAAGATATGTTCCAGCTACGAGAAAGAATGGTATATTTTAAAAGCACATTCCTTAAATGAAACAATTATTTCTGAACGTAGCGATGGTTCCAGAATTACGATAATAATTTATATTGACATTCCTGTACCGTAAGAAGTTCTGATATTAATAGTTTAGAAAATTGTGTCGCGAATTAAAACTGGAAACCAAGTTTTTAAATACCTTCAAATCTTTTTTATTCAATTTTACGGTTATATAATACAAAGAAAGATGCAATGAATCAGTTATGTTATTTCGTTTCTGTCTAATATTTGTAATATTTTAATTTAGTTCGCCTCATGGAAACATTTTTTTTATAACATTCTTCAAACTAAATGTGCCTATTGTTATATTAGTTACAAAACACATTCTTCCGAAGACATTTGAAACTTCAAATTAATTGGCTTATTACTAAATTGATATTTAAAGCCAATGCAGTTTACGTTTTTTGATTTCTTTGTAAACGAGTATCTGTTTCCTATAGCCGTTACTCTCTTTTAATGTTTGAACTTGTAGGTAAACTTAATTGACATAGGTAACCACATAAGTGAGTGCGCTGACCATTAAAATTAAATTGTATAGCCTTGTAAAAACCACATAGAATTCTTCAGTGCTTCTGAAAATAGCGTCCAAGGTGAAAATATCCTGCAACGAGCCTTTACTTCTTTCACAGGTACTTTTACGAATGAGGTGTAATTTTAAACAGAAGAAACAGATTCTTGCTTTCATTAAATAAGTCACTAAAGGAAATTAATGAGGAAACGGTGTTTATAATAGAGGAATACCACTGTGCACAACACAGTAAATAAAGCGGACACCTGATTTCAAACTGCTGAAAACTTGAACTAATGGATATCCCCCTGCAGGATTTCAGCAACCGTAAATATTATTTTGACATAGTACTTGCACTTAATAAAGATTTCCATCTGTTGTGTAAGAAATGTTAATCTTCTGATCGACAATCAATGAAGAGGCAGTTTTCTGAGGAAATTCTAGTATTTTTTTAATCAAAGCCATTAGATTTGATGAACTCTGGAGATCCAAGAAAAACAATCATCACACTTGGAACACGTCTGCTCTGCCATTACAAGGATGACCAAGGCTGCACTTTCTGCATGAATAGTTCTGTTTCGAGATATCCTACAAACTAATGAAACGATGACCTATCAAAAATAAAAGAGAGCCAGAACAGGTAAGATGCCAAAAAGATTTATTATTCATGAGGACAGTGTCAGAAAGTCTCTCCTTGGTATGGCTGCATTTCATGGGGGTAGGATTCGGTCAATACAGCAACATTTAAAATTCACTTGATCGTATCACACTTCCTCCTGATTCGTAATTTGTAAAATTTCTGACTGTCATAAACTTCAAGTCCGATGTGACGTCATTTGTACTGTCATTTGATATTGTGACACCATTGAGAAATCCTCTTCTTCGGATGCCGTAGAAGCATTTGAACGTTTTTGGAAGAAATGTATGTAGATCAGAGGTGACTCTGTTATTAAATAAATCATAACTTTCCTTTTAAGTGTATGGGTCACCTACGATATAACAGATTTTTTATGTCCCAAATGTTATGAGACTAATTTTCTGTAGTTGTCTCAACGCACCCTAACTAGGTGGAGTTCATGAGACCTGGTTCCTTCACCTTTGATCTCTGGGAACATTAGGATCGTGAGATCCGAAGGATGTTTTTGTATCTCGTCACGATTCAAGGTGCTGGGAGGTTTTGAACAACGTTAAGCAATCCAATATTGTTCAAAACGCCACTACACTGAAGAGCCAAAGAAACTGGTAAACCTATCTAATATCGAGTAGGCCCCCCGCGAGCTGGCAGAAGTGCCGCAGTACGACGTGGCATGGACTCGACTAATGTCTCAAGTAGTGCTGGAGGGAATTGACACCATGCATCCTGCAGGGCTGTCCATAAATTCGTAAGAGTACGAGGGGGTGGAGATCTCTTCTTAACGGCACGTTGCAAGACATCCCAGATATGCTCAGTAATGTTCATGTCTGGGGAGTTTGGTGGCCAGCGAAGGTGTTAAAACTCGGAGGAGTGTTTGTAGAGATATCCTGTAGCACTTCTGAACGTGTGTGGTGTTGCAATGTCCTGCTGGAATTTTTTTAATCCGTCGGAATGCACAATGAACATGAAGGTGATCAGCCAGGATGCGTACAGACGTGTCACCTGTCAGAGTCGTATCTAGAAGTATCAGAGGTCCCATGCCACTCCAACTGCACACGCCCCACACCATTAAAGAGTCTACACCAGATTGAACAGTCCCCTGATGACATGCAGGGTTCATCATTTCATGAGGTTGTCTCCGTACCCATACACGTCCACCCACTCGATGCAACTGGAAACGAGACTCGTCAGATCAGGCTACATGTCTCCAATCATCAACAGTCCAATGTCTTTGTTGACGGGCCCTGGCGAGGCTAAAGCTTTGTGTCGTAGACTAAGCAACGGTACACGAGTGGACCTCCGGCTCTGGAAACCCATATCGATGATGTTTCGTTGAATGGTTCGCACGCTGACACTTTTTAATGGCCAGCATTGAAATCCGCAGCAATTTTCTGAAGGGTTGCATTTCTGTCGCGTTGAACGATTTTCAACAGTCTTCGTTGGTCCCTTTCTTGCAGGATCTTTTTCCGGCCACAGCGATGTTGGAGATTTGATATTTTACCGGATTCCCGATATTCACGGTGCTCTCGTGAAATGGTCGTACGGTAAAATCCCCTCCTCATCGCTACCTCGGAGATGCTGTGTCCCATCTCTCGAGTGCCGACTATAACACCACGTTCAGACTCACTTAACTCATGATAACCTGCCATTGTAGCAGCGGTAACCGAGCTAACACCTGCGCCAGAAACCTGTTGTCTTATAAAGCCGTTGCCGACCGCAGTGCCGTACTCTGAATCTTTACATATCCCTGTGTTTGCATACGCATGCCTATACCAGTTTCTTTGGCTTTACAGTGTAATATTGACAGTTGCTTAAGGAGATGATACTCTGTCCCGGGCTCAAGTTTTTAGTTGGTACAAGGTGTTCGAAAATGGTCGGAAATACATGGAAGAAAGGAATTCTCCTCTAGGCCGTCGCCATCAAAAACTAAAAAATAAAAGACGAAATTGAAGGCTGTTTTGGACAGTGGCAGAGGAATAAGAGTGAGAGTAATTGCGAATTAGGTAGCACTTCCAAAAAGTGTGATTGGTGAAAAAAGTCGCCCGAACCTCTCCGGACATTGGTTATCGCTGGTGGCTCCACCACTACAATATTCTATTTTGCACGGTGCTGTTGTTGAGGGTTTTCTGACGAAGAAAAATGTAGCAACGCCTCCGCAGCCGTCTTACAGCCCTGATAGGCCACCGCCGACATCTTTTGTTTCCAGAGATCAAGATGGTTCTGAAACGCCAACGTTTTGAGTCCGTTCCTGAGATTCAAGGGACTATGACACGATTCTTAAAAGAAATTTCGAAGAAGGACTTAAAAAAGATTCCAACAATCGCAGAACCGCAGGAAGGGATCTATTTTGAAGACAGTTCAGTTTATTTGTAAAAATGTTATTTAAATCGATTTAAATTTCTCATTACTTTTGGAACAAACCCGTATTACATTTTATATTTAATACAAATCTGAAAGTCATGACTATTGTGTTAATGTTCAAAAGAATCAAAAATGTCTATTAGTTAAAAAAGCTTGTGTTAGGTAGCAAATCGTCCTGTTGTGTGTGTAGTGAGGACGTTATGTTGACAGGAACTGCCTGCTCGCCCGCGGCTACCTCGTCAAGGTGGCAGACCTGGCGATGGGCTGTGAACTGTACAAGAGGGACTACTGCCCCGTCGGAGGCTCCGCTCCCATTCCTATCCGCTGGCTGCCTTGGGAAAGCATTTTATTGGTAATACAGCGTAAAAATTAATAAAACAATTTCATTTTATCAATTACTTTTTAAATTTTAAAAATTTTCTCTGAATAAGCAAAATAACAATTGTTACAGGATTCAGTCAAAAATAAATGTTCCATGACTAGCAGAAATTAATTATCGAGATATTAAGAGATCTCTTGGGCAGTGAAAAATAATACAATATGGAAAATAATAGAATAAATTATGCGTGAGCACAGAAGATATCATCACCAATAGCTTTATGCCTTCAGGCAGGTTTTCACTAGGTTGCTCTCCATGCTCTTCCTCTTGAAGTCCATGAAATTTCCTGTCCTTGATGTTTTAACGAACCTGTAGTGTGACCGATAGTTACATTCATAAACTATAGGTTTATTTAGAAATATCGATTAATTTAGTTCTCATGTGGGCGATGTGGACACGGTGTGAGCGACAGGTCTCAGGAATGCCAGCCGGTCACGTTCCTAGAACTGGCGGCCAGGTGAGAGGTTTCTGCTGGGGTGATGCGACGTTGGGAATAAGGCCAGAACATTACAATGACGCCCAACGTGGGGCCCGAACCCACTACCCTGAGATTAAGAGTCTCATGCTCTACCGACTGAGCTAGCTGGGCTATGGACAGATCATTCGCGAAAGAGATCTTAATCCTGAAGGGTCATAGCTGGGAAATACAGTGAACTAATGAACTAGAACAGAGTCCTTCACTGGCGATGTATAATTACCAAATTTAGATGTCTGCCTCCACACATTGGATGACGTTGTCTGCTATGCTGTAGATCAGGGATGCACAGTTCCTCAGAAAACGCCCTTTGCCTGAGCTCATTCGCACAAACAACAATAACTGGTGTCGAGATTCGGGTAGCAGCATTTCCACTACCAAACAGACAGTGTAGCAGACTCCAAATCGACTGCCTTGACTGTCGACCGGCCGAGAACTGACCCCCTCTCCTCTCGTTCGTCGTGCCACATGAAAACAGAAATTCCAGCAGATCACTCTGTTTATCTCACTGGCTAGCACAATTCTCCCCTCCACCTGGGTCACACTGCCTCTCGCCCAGCGTCGCATCACCCCAGCAAAAACCTCTCACCTCGCCCGCCAGTTCTAGGAACGTGACCGGCTGGCATTCCTGAGACATGCCGCTCACACCCTGTCCACAGCGCCCACATGCGAACTAAATTAATCCATATTTACAAATAAACCTAAAGTTTATGAATGTAACTAGTGGTCACAATGCAAGTTCGTTACAATGTCATCTCTCAAGTTGTACCTCGCTCTTCCTCTCACTCTCCTCCCACAAACGAGTTCTTCTAAGGCATCTATTAGTAAGCACTGACCTCTTAAATGACTGTCCAACCCTGTTCTTCTTTCTTTCTCCTATGACGTGCAGTAGTTTCCCCCTCTCACCTTCCCTACCTAGCAATTCTACATTACCCACCTTTTCCATCCAGCTTATCCTCTCAATTCTCCTCCACATCCACATCTCAAAAGCTTCTATCCTTGTTTCGTTCTCTTGTCTCAATGTCAACATCTCCACCTCATCACGTGCCACACTCCAAATAAAAACCTTTTAAAATCTTTCCACCAGTGCTTTATCTAGTTTATAGAAGATAAGGTCGCCTATTATTGTCTTGTGCCACAAGGTGGCAGCAAGTCGAGTTATAACTATTTTTGCGATAGTGACTTGTTGGGCGATATATAACAGGTGAAGGAATAACAGGAGAATTAAAGGAGAAACGGAAGATAAAACAGGAGAGCCATAAGATTTCATACCGATATAATTGCAAATTTGTTAATTATTGTAATTAATGATGCTATTGATTGTATACAATCAGACTTTCGGTTGTTCACAAAAGTAGAATGATACACCGAATAGAAGAGAATATAAATAAAAATATAATTAATTGGGAATATAACAACAAAAATTGAAGGCTTGTATGAGTACCCAGAGAAAGGGGAATTGCTTGTGGAATGCTCAAAATGTAAGTAACTTGGAATTTCATTTTGTAGAACACAGTTGGGCAGAAATTGTTTTAATAGTCCTGCATCTGTAAGAGACGGTGAAGATGGGATTTTGCAGAGAAATTATGAAACTAGACTAGAGACCATTAGTCAACTCTCAGGTGACACATATTACAGGTACCAATAGTAGCAGACGGATGTGTGCTAAGGAGCTACTTAGACTGTGGGGAGTTACCGCAGAACGCAATCAGGGACTGGTGTGATAATGTAGCTGGTTTGGGAGTGTATGCAAGACAAGATGTGAATGAATAGAGCAATTGGGTGTACTAAAGGCATAAATTGGCAATGAAGCCTGAAAGTAGAGTTCATAAAGAAATATGAATGGTGTGTTAAAGAGATAGAATGTTTTCTTTTGTAGGTATTGTATTCAGTGACTAGAATAAGCTATCAATGGAAGTGGTGAGCAAATTATCTCAAAGTATGAAAGGATTTGAAGAAAGTATTCGCATGATAGGAAAGTGGGCTTTAGGAACATTAACACTGGAGTGTATTCTACTTCAAAATTAGTAATAGGAATTAAATAATAGCGAGAAAATTCAAATTTTGTTAACATTAAGTATCATTGACATTAGTTTGTACTGCAGTGCATACTAAAAGTTAAAGAGCCGTGATATTTTATTTACATGTTGTCACTTAGTAGAGGGAAGAGAAGTCGTACAATCAATGTCACGGAAAGAACAAAAGAACAACAAGCAGCTTCCTTCTGAAATTCTTAAATTTTTGGTTACGTATTGTCAATATAATTAACGAACCTGGTGAATGAGTGGTTATCGTTCTCTGCTGGCATTTGAGAATACGCCTTCTCGGTCCCTGGTTCCACCATCTAGATTTTATTTTCCTAAAATGACTCCAGTAGAATGGAAAAATTGCCGATGCATAAACGCTGTAGATGTTTTCCTTCTCGTTCCTTTATCACAATCTTATCCCACCTCTTCGACGAGCGCGAAGCTCTGAACTGTTGCAGTAAATGTTAGTGCCGCATGTTGTGAACACTGTCGCAGGACCGGTACTCTTGCGCCAGCAGCGTCTGGATGTTCGGAGTGACTCTGTGGGAGATCTTGAGCCTGGCAGGCGAGCGGCCCTTCCAACACTTGTCCAACGAGCAGGTCATACAGAATGCAGAGCACATGTACTACGGCAATGAGATGCAGGTAAGTCATGTAATACCTCATAAATTACTCGACTGCTAGGCGTTACCAGTTAGAACCAACGCACTCATTTCATGGTACCCAGCCATGAAACTTTCCAGAAACCTCTTCTTGAAATATATTATTAGCTTCAGAATAGGCAACAGTAGAAATACTGCTGAATAAATTTCAAATGCCGCGGTGAATTGTTAAGGAAGACGCTAGAGTTACAGAATTGGCCAGCGTTAGAATGTTTTAATGTGCGCTGTCTTAAGCACGTTAGTAAGTCTTTCGGGAGTAATACTCACTTCTTTGTTCATAATTGCCCTTCATTGAGTAAAAGGGAACGGTTACTTCTAGAATTACACCAAACCGGCAGTAAATTATATATCTTCGCAATTAAGAAGTGTGTAACCCAAAATAAATCCCAGCCATAGTAGTGCAATGTGTAATGACATTTGTTTCAGCAATTATGAGGCAGCAAAAGCAAACGCAATTTCCTGTTCAAATATAATGGAAATCTCTGCTTAGTTATTTATTTTTCGCCAAATTCCCGCCATTAACAATGCAATCTGTGCCTACAGCGAGAATAATGTTATCTAACGAATGTCTGTACACTTGAGTCACAGTTTAGAACGTTAGCTCTCTATCGTACTTCTTAGGGTAGCAAATCGCAGTTAATGTACCTTTTTCACATTAATAAAATGTTCATAGCAATTAAACTTAATTTGCTCGTGGTATTCATAGAGGGAATAGAGTGAAGACGTTTTCAAAGTTAGTCAACATTACCATAACATTTTAACGCATGAAATTACAATTTTGAAATTTATTAATTAAATCATAAGAATGGTTTGAAACCGGTTCACAACACTTAATAGCGTGCACTGGTCCTAGGAGTATAAAGAACCGTGAATTTCAATACTTATATGAAACTCGTATCAGAAATTCCTAAAAATTCATATTCCAGTTTGATTCATTTAGAAGTGAACATCACATATTGAAGAGATTTGTTTATTATACACAAAAACTCAGTAAATTACAGTTTTTACTTCGAACGATAATTGCAAATTTAATCCACTCTAAGAAATTAATGGTCTTTTACAGTTTACTTGTTTATTTTCTGTTTTTTTTTTAAGTGTGCTTTAGTTTTTGATGATTTCATGTGCAATAACTAATTCAACAATTCAATTGAAAATTCTAAATATACTCACTTCCTTTTTTAAAATGTTTATAGGTATTTCTTCCGAAGCCGACAATATGTCCACCTGAACTCTATGGCCTTATGTGCGACTGTTGGAAAAGAGATGAATCGATGCGTCCACGTTTCAAAGAGATTTATCTTTTCTTGAAATACAGAGGTGCTGGCGACCCTCTCACATACAAACAGTGAACTGCGTATGTAGTCGCATTTGTATGAAAATAAAGAGCTGGCTACATGCGGAGAAATAAAATAACTAACACGTCTTGTGATAAAGTAATAACTAGTAACTTCATAAACACTTTTATATTAATAAACATGTTTCCACGTATGCAGTTTTGTTTTCTTTTCTTTCTCTTATCTCCTGAAAGTGCAAGAAGTTAATTTCGGAAATTACATTTCTTTTTATCAAAACGTGAAAGCTAGCGCTTGTGTGGTAAGTAAATATCTGCGTATAGGTATTGGACACAGATATATATATTTTTTTTGTTTATAAGCGTGTCTATTCATATTTTAATTTGATTGTAATTACGTGATTTTTAATGTTTTGCTTAGCTGTACTGTTATGGTGGATAAACTGCAGATCGCCAAAGCTGATTCAGACCAGTGTTTAGCAACGTGTGGTTTTGAAGAGCTGTTAGGGCTTCAGTTATGGGTACATCCTGAGAAATGAGGTGTATTTTAAAGAAACTTTCTCAAGCAATACAAATACTTTAATTAGATTCATCACTGAGCTACCATCACCAATGGGTGGAGGCTCCAGTCATCAATCACATCTGAAAAAAAAAAAAGATTTATTTGAAATAAGTCGTGTACTCTGTGCTAATTGGATATTGCTACAGTTAGGCCCGAATACAGAGAACAAAGCATTGGGATGAAGGCGATTTCCGATGCTAAAATTATTACTTTTAACATTCTTTGTTGAATTGCTTGAAAATTTTTGTTTTCAGTGACACTCATAAATCATAGTAGTGTAGGCAATCAGCACGTTTTAAAGCAACGTGAGAAACAATATTGTATTTATACATGAATGACTACAGTGTTTCAATTTCAACATGTGGTATAATAATAAGGTCCTTACAAATTCTCTAATTCATCATTATGCAGGCCATAACATTAAATTGAAAACACGAATAGAAAGCAATATCATATTCAAAAGACTTCAAGGGATGTAGCTGAATGAATTCTTGTTTTGTGCTATTTTTTTTTGGGTTATACCGTTAATGTAATCTCAGGTCTGCTCGTATATCCAGCTTGGTAAGTATGCGGTAACGTTCAAGTCTTGTTTTCGGGAGAACGACAGTTTGAATTCCCATCTATCTATCCAGATTTCGATTTTCCATGGCATTCCGAGATCCGTCCAGGAGAATAAAATTTTATGGTACAACGGATATAAATATTTTTAATGGTGGCCTGGAACCTTTAGAAATATTAAACCTACTTATAACCCGAAAAATATTTTATCTACTGCAGTTAGGGATCAACAAACAGGCCACAGCAAGTTTGATAATCGGTTAGCAAAGCCAAAGTATTTCTGAAACATGAGTACAAATTTGCCGTCTGAAACTGGAATTTCGTGACATGAGTATCTCAATATACCATATCTTCGGAGGATATTAACAAGATGACATAAGTGTTTAGCGACGCTAATCTGTAGTAATTTTTGTTATTATTTTGATTAATAACTTTTGTCGTTTGGCATTCGTACATTATTCGAATTAACGTCCGAAATTCTAATAAAAGTTAATTTCGCTTTTATTGTGTTAGGATCATAAAAAGTAGTATAAGTGGTTTCATCATTCTCTTACAGCAATTTCCAAACGATCTAGAGGTTAAATTAAAACTTAAAAAAAAAAAAAAATAATAAAAAATAAAAAAAAAAAAAATAAAAAAAAAGCGTATTCATAAAAGACCCAGAATTCGTACATGCATATGACTATCTTAAGCGCCAAAAATAATTTTCTGAAATTGCTTTTTTTATATCCAGTTTCAATTTTCATATAATCCCATTTCTATTACTCACTGAAATAGCATATTTTCTCCGCAACTTCATTAGTTCCTGAAACTTGAATACTATGAAGCCTGATAGCGCAGAAAATAAAATGTTCTTAAATAGTGTTGATTGCGGAGAGAAACCAGAATTTTGCTTTGTGTCAAACATAACCGTGAGTAGGTATCACAAGCTGTATGCAACAATACGCAGTGAAGCGGAGTAACTCATTAATAAAGCAATCACTGTGGAGGCAAATGACGCAGCGCCTCCCAGTTAACGTGTAATGAGTTGGTGTAGAAATACGGATAATAACAGAAATCATTAATCAGCTACTCACGGAAATTGTCACTTAAATCTCTCAGAGAAGAGACAGTCTTCGGAACTAGTTTAACTTTCACTACACGTCTAATCAACAATACAACAGTAAAAATACAACAACGTATTTCCCTTTTATTTATCTAAGTTTAACAAATATCAGATAAGCAGGATTCTCAAGCTGAAAGAAGAAATAGAACCGGCTGGTATAGGCACACCAGGAAATATCTGTAGTCTAAAAAATAATTTCATTTTACAGATTTCTCTGATTTCCATATATTCAAATTCATAAATATATCACACTATTTAATTTACGCTAACGTTACCTTGGAACTAAGCGATAATGTAACCATCAGGTAAAGCTATTCTTTTCAGTGACAATAACCTGTATTTTCAGTCTGATACATTTTGTGATCTTTCTGATGAAACAAGAGCATATCATTTTTGTTTAAACATAGGAAAGTTACTGTGGCACAAACTCTAATATACAGCAGAGCAATGGACACATTTATTAGTAGTTTTAATCGACAAAAAATACTTTTGTAAGTAAAAAAAAAAAAAAATGGAAAATTTCATGCAAGTTCCTTGGTGAGATTCTGTATTGTTACTAAGTTAAAGAAAAATTTATTATTCAGATGGTTATTTTTGAAGAATTATTTAATCCTACGTAGTGTAGAAAGCAGGTCTGGATTTATAAATTATGAACTCATCTAATATGAGTTGTTCCTTCAGATACAACAGTCCTGATGATGGCGGCAGTGGAAGTCGCCGAAAGCTCGACATTAGAAAATGTGATTCGGCGGCAAACCCGAGAAGAGTTTATATTTTATATGAACTCATCTATTCGATGAACTACAACTAAAAATTGGCTACTATAATCTAATAAAGGAAAGATTATTCAAAACATAAAATTTTATGGCAAACTGGAAGCTACTATTTCAGATAGAGTGCCAATATATAGTATAATCAAATTCTTTTAACAAACAATACCAGCACGTTAGTTTGATTTGCAGAATTTTATTAAATCAGATATTTTATTTTTTGAAAATATTTGCTGTGGGCGAACTGTTTCATATATTACTGGGTTTTTTTCTCCACTAATGACATATTTATTTTCAATCGACACTATATGCAGTATATAACACCTGAAATTTGTTGTATTATGTCTGATACGTTCGTTAGGAAAGATGTTATAAACTTATAAGTTGCTACTTTAGTCTTCCCTCAGAAGGATACAAATATTATGACACTACTCAAGAACCCTATATTTTGATTCCTGCCTTGGTCCTTCACTCGGTTTCCATTTATACTTGTCCAGAAGGGATAGGAAGACACACGTACTTCAGGAACATTAACTCCAGTGCACTTAACCACACAGTGACATCCTTATGACAGTTGTCTCTCAAAGAACGATAGGAAACATTTTTGATAAAGGGTATTTCTGAACAAATTTCTTTCGGCCGTATAATGGGTTAGTAATCATCGTATATACCACTCCTAAACTGATGTATGAATAAGCCAAGCTATTCAACTATGTGCTAAAAATATTTATTTATCGAAATAGTAAAATAAAGCAATAGCAAACGAAATGATCCTAATTTGTGCACCATTGCTGATAACAAAAATTACGTATTGAAATTTTATTTTTACTTCAAACAACAAGCAAGGAAATACTAAATCAGTAATGTGAATAGCTTAGAAGTGTTTTATTAAGAAATCTTTGTGAACTTAGGGCTCTCGGAGCTAAAAGCAGACAAAACTTGCGTAAAATTGTGTGAATGGTTGGATTCCCTTAGGTAATAAATTGTAGCACAGAAACAACAAAAAGTAAATTGCTTTACGTACTCTTTCTCTTCTCTGCAAATGTAATCTAAACTCCACAGCAAGGTAGAGAAAACGCAATGGGAATAGCCTGAAACTCAATTACTTGCGCGGTGAAATATCTTTCATTCTTGGTACATAAAAATAACATTATTTCATAGCCGAATTTTTAAAAATGTTCCAGATTTATTTGTTTAAATACATGAGACAAAGGTGTCATGTTAACGCACTTTATTTGCAGCAATCAGTATAAAATTTTAAAAACAGAGAAAGATAAAAAAAAGTAACCTTTAAGAGTGCGTGAATTTCCCTCTTTAAACTATTATACCTGAGTTTGAAGTTTAACCTTTTTGGTCAATTGATAGTTAGTACGGAAATTTGTAAGACATTAGATTAATAAGATTCGTACCAAAGATGCTTCAGTGAAACTTATCATGGAATTTGTTTGATGCGGACATTAGGGATCAAAATTTTGAAACAATTATCCTTATAACGAGAAGAGTTGTAACCAAAATCCAGTATGAACACCACTAATGATATTGAAAATAGATTTCCTTGGTAAATGATATAGAACAAGCAAGAAGAATTCAGTTCATATAAAATGAATTTGTGGATTGTATACCATGAATAGTGAGTAAAATTTCTGCCACAGACTTGTTTATTACGTTTAAGCTTCTTCGATACTGTATCAAGGCCTCGCTTGAAACACACCGGAATTAATTTACAATCAGAGGAGTAAGAAGTAAAATTACGTATCTGTAAGTGGAACTATGGGAAAATGGAATGTCAATCAAGAAATGCTGCTGGTTTAAATTGCTAATAGAAGCCACTAGATAAATCACAGTATTGGAGGGAATGTCCGGTAGATGGTACAACTAATAGCCACGACAAATCGTAAAAATGGAAGATAGACTACGTGTACTTTATTCTCCGAAATGCAGAAGAGAACTGTGATCAACAAAGTCAATGAATCGCTGTTTTGAGAATAAAAGCTAATGGAATAACCGATAATATAGAAAGTTAGATTTTAAACGAACCATACTGTTGTGTTTCTTTCATTCGTATGGCTATAGCGTGGGAGAAGAGGTTTCCAAGGCACCAACTTCAACCCAAGCTATGGATGCGCTCACTGTCTGCAGTTGATATCGGGAGCAAGGGAATGAAGATCGTTGTATTGAAGATTCTATTGGAGGTCTGCTACTAGGCTTCACTTAGAATGTTGATTCGGATTTGTGAACGGGGGACTTGCAGGCACTACCTGAAGTTCCTACAGAGTAGATAAGAAGTTATGAGTGTGGTAGATACCCATATTGACTTGTTCAACAGTACTTATCACTTGGGTAATCAATCCACTGATTGGCATAATAGTAGTACTATTTGACGCTGCTACCAAATTTTTGGAGTCGAGTTCACCTGTTCCAGCCAGCACATCTGCGCACGTGATCCATCATGTTAGATAAAATTCATCAATACAAATACAGTCCACACCAAAGGAAGTCTTCCCACCATGTAACGTCCAAGTTTTGACACAAGTCAATATGATAGTCTCATACTCTAATTTGTTTAATTAATTTTTTGGTCACGGTTTAATTTTTCTTAAATTATAAACCAGTAAATTTTCTGTTTCACAAGTGTGTCAATAAATAACCCAGAGATTAACTTACACTCTTCCTTTTGAGTCTTATCATCTCAAAATTCTTATTTGAAAATAATTAATATAAAATGATAAAAAATTTTAATGAATAAGCCATAGGTACTTAAGACATCACAACGTAAAACAAGTATAAGGAAATTAGCATAAATTAACTGTGACGTCATTAAGCACTCACAAGCTACACATCTTAACACTATAACACTTTTACATCTTTGTGAACACCAAATTCTCCATTATAATTTTCGAACGCGGAATTTCATTTACGACTGGCGATCAACATAAACAGGTAGGCCTATAAAGTTTAAGTGGTGAAAACAGATATTCTTTATGAATGAAAGGAAAACAGGAAATGAAAATAAATATATGCAGTTGTATTTATTGTTTTAGATACGGTAGTTACTTAGAAAATTAATAAAAGGAAATTCTTAAGCCTGAAATATCATGAGTAAACTCATAACCATATGATGTTAGAATTCGAGTATTAACCATAATTTTGAAAAATAATTGTATTTACTTGCTTCTAAGAAAGGTTTTACTTATTTTTGTTCACACCAATTTTCTTATTCCTTCTAAAATTAAATATGTCAGCAAAAATATGTAACAACAACAAACATCAAGAAAATTATCTTCGGCCTTCGATGATTTAAGTCGTTACTTTTAAGGTACTTCATCTACTCAATGAGTAGTCGGTGGCTGTTATTACTCCATCCTGTATATTGCTCCAAAATATCTTTGAATTACTCCTCATCTGTACTAGCCTACACTAGTATAAATCTGTAAGCGAGCTGCGTCTGTCT
Organism: Vandiemenella viatica; assembly: GCA_031002005.1. Taxonomy (NCBI): domain Eukaryota; kingdom Metazoa; phylum Arthropoda; class Insecta; order Orthoptera; family Morabidae; genus Vandiemenella; species Vandiemenella viatica. Next base: position 276,108,720 of record JARYHS010013630.1, read on the forward strand.
GGGGATTTGTGGAGGCATCACGCACAAACTATCGCACCAATTTGGATATAGTTTTCACATTTTCCAGTTATGGTCTAACTTAAAATCATATATTATGACTCCTTATAAATGGGTAATGGAGCAAGAAATGATAATATTGTCGCATGATTGCTTTTCTGGGATAAAGGAATAAACTGAAGTCTTTATTCATTTAGTTTGCAACAGTCGAGAGAAGCTCAGAGCTGTTTCTAAACTGCTACGCAAATCTCTACCCCTACTCCCAGTACCTCATAGATGTCATCGGTAATAAACTGGAGCTCGTTCTCTTACTAAAACAGTAAGCAGCCAATTACAGACCAGCTCTGTCGCCACCTCTGAATAACTACCCTCGCGAGACCAGAGAGCACACTTGCTCACCAATCGGTCAACATCTCCGAGTCACACATCAGCCACTGGGCTATCTCTGCTGCTTGTTATATATTCATTTTGAGCTATTTAATTATGTTCATGGTTGCATTATCTTATTTTTCCATCATAACAGTCACTCAGTCCTTCAACAGATTCTGTAGGTCAATTCCAAGCAGGGTGCCTTTATTACGCAATGTACATCGTATTATCTAACAGTGCAACCTAACTACCTTACACCTGGTGTGTTTACGAAATACCATCTTTTATTTAAAAGTATTTGTCGAAGTGTATATTCCCTTCACAAGTGTTTATCAATAAATAACCAATTTTTGTGTTTACTCCGAGTGTTTCCTTCAAAGAGCAACCTGATTACTAAATAAATATAATAATAATTGTAGATGAACCATGCAAAGTGTTCTGTATGGCTAATTGCCATAATACTGACAGGAGATAACTTTTAAGGATTGCAATGCTCTTTCCTAAGCCATACTTAGCCTGAGTTTTCGACGTTAGGTAACAGACAAACCATCAAACTGATCTCTTGTTGATTTTTCGAGACCGACACAAAACGTTTTGTTTGCGTGCAGTCTCCGATTGCTTACCACGCGACAATCCATTAGTGACAGGAAAGATAGGTAGTAGAGATAACATTGAATCTGGGATAAACGTTAATTCAGGAGATATTACACTTTGGATGCTGTTAATATTGTGTTTCACTTTGTTTATTTAGTTCTTCGTGTTTATGAAACATTAAACTTTAAAATAAACATAATGAGTTAATTAAACCATTATACCACATCATAGATTGACGCTTCAATAAGTGTAATAAAATGGTGATATTCAATTTAAGATCAACATCTTTGTACTTGATGTTGATGCTAAAACTTCATAGTGTATTGTTGTTTTGTTTGTGGTTTGTTCGGTATAAGTATTTAAATTTTTTTTACGGAAATGAAATACTTCTTTATGGCCTCAGATATATTCCAAACCATAATTTATGCTGAGTGACTGCTAAACAGTTGATACCGTGTGAAATTTGTGTGTTGTGTGCTGGTGTTGGCAAAAAAAGTTTTGTTGTGTCATCTCGGCATCTGCATCAACTTCAAAAGCTAAAAAAGGTCGTATCCATCGTTTCAATGAGAGTGAATCGGAACGACAATATCAAAGAGAACGCAAAGCTGTAGCCTCAGCAAATGAAAGTAATCTGCACTTAGATGAGCGTTTGACTTCTAAGTGGGTTCTGGACGCTAAATCGAGTGCTTTTGAATGTGGATGTAAGAATGAAAGCCGTTTGACCCCTGACAGTATTTTTCACTCTTTCACTAGAACGACTGCGACTTGATCACCAAACAAAACAAAACTAAACAAAAATCCTGCACGAAGCAACCAGTAATCATTATAACACATCACAATGTCACTTGGTGAATAGTCTGTTTGAAGAACTTGGGGAAACTCAACAGATTTCGCAGGTGGATATCAGTGAACACTGTGATTTACGCCACGACGATGGTAGGATTAGACACACGTCAATAAGGATATGTCCGATAGAAGATGATGAGTGGAATGCATATTACGTAACGCAGGAAGAAAATCCAAGGGGAAACAAAATATTAGCGGATTTAATTAAGAAGTCCATATTAATTACACTGAATTTTTAAACAATGGGCGTATGACAAACTGTGTTTTCCATATTAACAGCCCAGAGTAAAGGTTCATGCCACACCTTTGACAAGGTCAGATGCATCCTCTACAACAGGGGTGGCCAGGCCAACCCAAATGATCTTGTGGGCCAATTTGGAAATGCATCGTAACTCCGCGGCCCGCATATAAAATTATATAATTCCATATTAGATTCAGACCCACTATAGACCTTTTTTGGGGTGAGTATAATTTAATTATACTGTAAACTCATAAATAAAACAGGCAATAACTGTCATATATTCGCAAGATAATTATTTTAAAATCAAAATTAATTGTTTCTCATAATTTCGGCAGTTAATTTTTTAATATATGGATGCATAAATAATATATTTTTAATACATTGGTTTTCACTACTTTGGCCATAATAATAACAATATAAATATATTTTGTAAAGGTATGATGAATATCGCGGGCCGAAAAAATGTTCAAGGCGGGTCGAATGCGGCCCGCGGGCTGTACGAGGCCTGCCAGCACCACTAGAATCCGTTTTTGTTGGAGAACTTAAGAAATCGAAACAATTTTGGAAGTAAGAGAGTGGGAAAACAGTGCATTTCAGATGACTTACTTTAGTGTAAAGAAAATAAAGAAAGAAACTTCATATATACCTTTAATGTTTGAGGGCAAGTTTACCATCATATCGGGTCATTGTTATCCACTAAAAAGCACATCTACTTAACATGGTGTAGATTGAGGAGTAGTTATTAAGTACAGTACAATAATACAGTTGATATTATGAAAGTTTCAAATTAAAGCACCAGTAATTTCCGATGGACTCATGTTTTGCCACAACTATCAACCAGTCTCAGGATCAGACTGTAGGGATCGTAGGAATGATTTACGGACGCTGTGTTTCTACCACGGCCAACTCTTATGACAAAACTGCAAACGTAGCGTACACAGTGGCATTGTAGTGACCGGCTTTCCAAGCAAAGTAAAAGTAACACACTACATTTCTTGACCATTACTTTACGTACTTATTGTGTACAACTAAAACCATTTCTTAACAATATATTTTTTAATATTCATAGGTGGAGTAAGATAATACTAATGTGCAACAATAACCTCTATGTATTAACACGGGTAATTTTTCAGGTAGCATTATGAGCAATTATTAACTTAATTCCTTTCACGTTGAGATATAAATATTACCAAAAAAATCTCTATAACATCAGTATGAAAATCGCAACTAAGCTAATAATTAAAGGAAAGGAAAGGAAAAGCTCTAAGATGGTATTTACGTTTCTTGTTTCTCCACGAAACCATTTTTTTGAAAGGTAAATGATATCTACACACAACGAGGTCCACACGCGGGAAGCAGAGTTTGAAGTAAATCAGCAAACAGTTTTTCACTAATTCGAAAATACTGTTATTAAGTAACTATATCTCAAGCTTTAAGTACACTACATTGATTATTTTTCCTTATGGTTTTTTGCCACGTCGACGTCGAGGACATTAAAGGTGGGAAGGGTCTATGGGCATGGAGTTGGAAGGAATTCAGCCATGGCCTTTTGACGGAACCATCCCGGCATCCATCTGGAGTGATTTCGGGAAATCATGGAAAACCGAAATCTTAGTACTGATGAACTCTACGGAAGTCTTTCTTAGATGATTAGCTGCTGTAGGCTTCACCTGTTCTGCCATGACAGACGCACTGCGGCGGCTCCAGCGTGGCTTCTTCGCAAGTAATCGTTACGCGGCGCAGGCCGAGCGAGCCAGTAATTGGTGTTTACAGCTCGTTTAAGGATAGCGCCCCCGTGTGTGTGCGCTGCGTGGCGTCACGAACGAGGTTTATGCTGTGCCGCATATTATGCCTGGAGGCCGCCGCAAACTGCAGTAAAATGTTTACGAGCCACTACCACGCCCGAGAGCGCGGTCCCCGCTCCAGAAGACGTCTTTGAAATAAGGAGGCCCTCGACGGCTACCGCGCTCATAAACTCCAGCTTTGTAACGCGACTTCTTTCATGCAATTTTGTTGCGAAAAGAGTTTCTTTAAGATAAGGGTTGTTCAACTGCCGTTCCGGGCACGCTTAGTCGCAAATATACGGCACTGTGAGCCCCTTTGTAGTGAGTTAGCTTTTTCCTCTCGTGCTTGACCTAAGATGCTGACGTGCAAAGTTAGTACTGGTAACCCCATCTGTGAAATGTAATCTAAGAAATATGTTACAGTGATTTAAACAGTATTTCGAAAGGTAACTTCTAGTAATAAAATAATCTGCCCTTATCAGTGTTATTTATAAAGAATTTATGTAAGACACCGCGATTATTTAAATAATGAACATTTTCTGATCTTGTTTCTGACGTCCTTATTTATTTATTTTCCTACCGTTGTGACCGTATGTCGCTTCAATTCCGGCCGTAAAAGCTGACCATTAGCTGACCATTCCAATAGGTTATGAAGTTATTATGGAACATTAGGTTTATTAGGTGTCTATCAACAAAAGCATGTATTACTGTATCAATTTAAGCAAAGAGAAAGCATTTTTAATCATCTTATTTGCTGGAATCGGTATGATTGTGTTTTGCTGATAATGTATTCTGCGCATACCAAAAATATTAATATTAAAAAAAAATCGCGAATCTGGCAGGTTGAAACTTTGATCCACCCTCAACAAAACAGCTGCCCAAAACTTCTAGTTGTGGCACAGCAATAGGAGGAGTCAGATTTCACCTTCGTCAAGATTGACTGCGTTCAACAAAAAAGGTTTTATAGTTTCTTTTTCTTTTTTGCTGTTTTTAGCAGAAACTAACACGATTAAGTGTATGAATGTTTGTAATACTACCAGATTAATGTAATTATCATACAGTAGCAATCGATACTTTAACAAAAACGGAAGTGTATAGCCTTAAACGATCAATTCCTGTCGAGGTTTTTAAATGATTATTAATAATGACTTTAACTATTTCGGTTTTTGTTCATATTTGCAAACATTTTACGAACAGGAGGATAACAACATATTAAGTGGAATTGAAATTACATTAGCATTGAATTTATTGCATAATATTATCAAAACATTACATAACAGAATACGATTTTTGGCACCATAACAAATGCTTTTATACAACAATAGTTATCATCAAGAAAATTGTTTTGAGGGGTTGCATTTGAACATAGCTCACATTACCAGTACCTGTGGAGATGTTGAGGAGTACGCGAATATTAGCACAATGGCAATGTTCATCGATTCAGCTTGTGACAGACAATCTGGCATGTACATGCGTCGAATAATGTCGATTGAATACATTTCAGAATCACTGGCTACAACTTCGATACGGTTTCAATTAAAATCTCTAGCACAAATGAACACAATATCACTATCGTCAATGCACAAACAAAACTCAGTATTAACTGGAAGATCGGTCTATGGTGGGCCTAGTGAAAGACAGCCACCGTATATCTCCTCAGCAACAGCTTGCTCGGCGAATGGAACCGCCTCCCTCTCCTTCTGCGTCGGATTTGACAAACGGAACAACAAATTTTTAAGCACTCTTGCCTGATATAGGAAGTTTCAGATATACATCCCCGCACACTCGATAGGCGCTTACTCATTCGTAGAATCCTATCGTTACTTTGGAGACTTCCGTTCCTTGGCAACATTTTCTATTTCAGGCGCTCTCCGGTTTGTTTTTCAACATTGAACTTAAGTTTAAGGTGCAATCATGTCACACCTACCTCAAAATATGAAACAAAACTCCGTCCCTACCTCGAAATTGTTTCTTTAGGCCTAGTAGCTACATTACAAGTATTGCAGTGTGTTCTTATCTTAAATGTAGGCGCTGCAAACTACCTGTTCTGAATGAAATATACACTGCTACCACAAAATTAACATTTTCAAATACCATGTATAGTTTCACCTCATTGTCAAGGTCCCATTCTTAAAGGTGGCAACATATTGAACAAGAACGGTTTGTACTCTACTTTGTATGACTGCCAGGAATGAAGTGCAGTTAACTTCACTCCAGCAAGCTATACTGATCAGTATTATAGCATAACTTTAAGTTTCTTAAATTCTACTATAGTTAGATCTGGCAAAGGCACAAGATCAGAGTCCAGATACCTGAGAGGAAAGTTAATTATTAGATTGGAATAATGTAGAAGAAGTTGATCATTAACCTGTTAATAGTAAAGTGTTGGAGACAACGAATCTGCTTTCCAGAACATTATGTCCACCTACCTAATAGCCGGTATGTTCACCTTTGGCACGGATAATGGCGGTGACACGTCTTGGCATGGAAACAATGAGGCATTGGTAGGTCGCTGGCGAGAATTGGTTCCACATCTGCACACACAAGTCACCTAATTCCCGTAAAATCCGAGCAAGGGGTTGATGAGCTGTGACCGCACGTTCAATCACATCCCAGATGTGTTCGTTCAGGCTCAGATCTGGTGAGCTTGGGGTCCAGCACATCAATCTCAACTCTGCCACTCTGTTTCTCGAACCACTCCATCACACTCCTGGCCTTATGACATGGCGCATTATCTCGTTGAAAAATGCCACTGGTCGTCATGAAGGGGTGTACGTGGTCTGCAACTAGTGTACGATACTTATTGGCCGTCATGGTGCCTTGCCCGAATTCCATGATGAAGAAGGTATCGGGATTCATCAGACCATGCAACGCTCTGCCACTATGCCAACGTCCAGTGACGATGGTCACGTGCCCATTTCAGTCGTAGTCACTGATGTCGTGGTGTTATGGGTCGTCGGCTGCGGAGGCCTATCGTTAGGAGTATTCGGTGCACTGTGTGTTCAGACACACTTTTACTTTGCCCAACATTAAAATTTGATGTTAGTTGTGCCACAGTTCGACGCCTGTCCTGTTTTACAAGTCAAGTCAACCTACGACTTCCGACATCTGTAATGAGGGGTGGCCGCCCAACCCCTCGACGTTTGGTCGTAACCTTGGTTTCGCTAGTTTTTGATAGCACACACCACAGCACTCCTCGATCACCCGAAAAATCGTGTAGTTTCCGAAATGCTCGTGCCGAACCTCCGGGTCATCAAAATCAGCCATCGGTCAAAATCAGATAGATCGCGCGCCTTTCCCATTCTAAAGGCAGATAGCATTCTCACTGATACTACATGCACCGTGCGTGTGTCTGACTAGCAGTCATTCCTCATCAGGTGACGATGCTATCGCCTGTACGGGTTTAGGTAGTCATTACGTTCTGGCTGATCAGTGTATTTGGCTTTAATCCAAAGAATTTCATCACATCAAAAGTTTTTTTTTTTTGAACTTTTCAAACGGTGTCGTATTTGTTAGCGTCCTTCCTTACACCGTCAGCGTGTAACGAAATTTATCAATCCATAATTTCTTCAACATTGTAATTGCATTTTAACTTTAAATATTTGTCACAATTCCATACTATGCCAATATGATGTTCCTAGCATTGAAACACCATTGCGAACACAGATAATTTTGTTTATTTTTATTATTATTTTCGTTTTGAGCCATTCTCTGAGTTTCACAGTTACTGAAATGTAAATAACGATCGTAAGGACCAATTTAGTAATATTTGTATAAGTCTGATGGCATATTGTATTATCGGCAGTGACAGTTGTTGGTTGCAGCAAATTTCAACGTTCATAGCGTTTTTATAAAATTTATCTAAATACAGAGAGAAAAATCCCGTCAAAAATGTTTTAGCATTTGCTGCAGAAAGTAGATAAATTGTAACACAAACGAACTTAGTAGCAAATAGATAACGAAGAAGGATACTATGAATGCCATAATTCATATTACGAGGAATCTCTTGTTTTGAATTCCTCTCATACTCATGGTTTAGTAAATGTAATAATTATCTAATCAGTTTCTCTTTTTTACAATACATCAGCCTGTAATATTGTTAAGGTTCTCTGCAGTTTTAAGAATGCAAAAGTCAGCTCTATTCGTACATTTGTTTCATTACAAGATTTCCAGTACACTTGAGAAGCAATGTAACGACAATTAAATACAAAACCGAAAATTTGGTTTAAAGTATATATCCAAGTTAAAATTTTACTAAATCACCACTAGGCACACACGTTTGCTGTAGATGGCAATATTTAAATTCATCTTATTTGAAATATATTCTCCATGTAGAGCTTTATGGAGTGTTAGTTTTTTCCTTGTCACTGAACGTAATATAAGAGAAACTAAAGTATGTTACAGATGATACCAAGCTGAGATAATATATGGAAAATCAACGTAAACGGCTTAACTGACGATTACATAAACATTGTTGTTAGTGGTGTATGAAAAATAAATCCATTTTAATGGTGAACCAGGCGTTCCATTGAACATTTGTCGGACCAAATAATGCAATTGGCATCTATTGTTAGGTCTTATTGCCACTTGTGAATTACATACCTTAATTTCCTATTTTTCCAATCCAGAAACAAACAATCCAATGACTTTTCGCTGAATTTGTGTGTACATTTGTTTGTGTATGTTTGTTTCAATTGGTACATAACCGACAATACACTTGCGTGCATAGTCGTGGTTGACATACGCGGCCATTTGTTGCTCGTTACGGATAGTCAATTGTACCCATTGAATTAACTGCCTAATGCACTCAGCAAGCAATTAAGATCCCGAGTAATCATGTTCCAGCTAATAGGTAATTCGCCGATGTGTTATAGTAGACCACACTTATCACGAGTTTAACAAATATTGGTATTTCATTAAACTGCGCAAAAGAAAGAAGTACCTGAAAGTGGATTCTTTTCTGTTGCTACGTTACGACAAATTAGCTAGTTGTCGTCTACACTAGATTGTGATCAAAGTTTTTTAATGACTATCTTAGATTCCAAATTTAAGAAAATATAAATTTTAATGTTTATTTTTTGTAGGTTTCAGAAGAAAGAGATTTTTTTTTCAGCTGTAGTAGTTCTTAAAAGTCAGAACGTATTAATGTAGACTTATGTAATTAGGAAACACTAGTGGCTGATTTTTGACAATATTATCGTTAACAAACGATATACATTGACAGTTTCTAGTCAATTTTTGAACCGTCTGCTATTAGATGCGCTACTAATAAGATAAACTGAAGGCACAATCGCATCAGTTTGTAAAGAAACTAAACTACTTTTAAGTTAAAAGATATTGTTAAGGTTCACTAGTAATTGAAGCACTTTTTAGTCATTATGAAAAGGTCAAATAACTAAAATCAGCAAAATAGTTTGCGCACACATTTTATCTCTTAAATATATTCTGGTTTATGACACAACTTTTATCCAGACATCAGAAATTCTTTTGTACTTGTAAATCCTGTGGACCAAAGTGTCAGAGGTACATTTAATGTAATTGCGCTCAAACCTTATAATTCTTTGCAAGAGGATGGAGATAGTTAAAAAAAAGGGAGGAATCCTATCCTGTTATTTCTATGTTTTTTTCAATTATCAATCCTGCTTTAGAGAGAAAATCTCTGTACTATTATAAATCCTACTTTTCCCTTACCTTCGAAGGCGCGAACAGCAATATAGCAGCTCGAAGAAGTGTGGTAAAGTGTATAAAGTGACGTGTGTGATGTGATGCTTTGGAGCATAAATGTGTACCGGTCATTGACCTGAGTGCAGCTTGTTTTTGTATCGAAAGCAATGCTTCTGACAGCAAGTTGCTCAACTTGCTATTGAATACCAATTCATGTTTTTTTTTTTTTCTATTTTGTGTTCTGTAGTTTTTTTTTCTCTTATGTTTATTGTTTCTGATTTTTTCTTGTGTGTAATATTTTTCTTATATGTTTCTTGAACTTAATGTGTAAAATATTATCAATGTAAAACGGAAAACCACCAGAGTAGAATTTAAATTATTTTTCTTTTTTCTTGTTCTGATAATTGATCATGTGAGACCTGATCAATTATCACAAGGTGTTAGGTAGGGAGTGTAACATAACAAGCGTCTGCGCCATGTAATATCTATAGCAGACGCCGTCTGTTAATAATATATCATCTTTGAGTAGCAAGGAGTCTGTCTCTGACCTCCGTCAGAGAAGGTCGCACGGAGTAACATTTTCGGTCTAACAGTTAAAAGTGTGGCAGACTTGGAAAAGTGTATTATGTAGACGTGTAACAAGGGGAACTTATGATTTGAAATATAATGTTTTTTTAAGTGACTGTATGGTGTTAAAAGAACGTTAATGAGTGTGGAGGATTTTGTTGGTATTTGAGACTCTTGTATCCCACGAACTTGTGATCTTCGGAGAAGTTCGATTCATTATCTTAATTATTAAGTTTGGTGGTGGTATTTTCCGTCGGGTTGTAGTAGCAGAATTTAATGACTAGAATAAAGTTTTGTGTGTAGAAGTTGCTCATAAACTGTGGAACTATTTTCATTTCATTAACCCGGCAATAGAATAATACCTAAAACCTGGCGACCGCGGCAAAAGAACCCTTTATTTAATTAATGAGCATGTATGTGTTCTATAAGGGACTGAATAATTTAAAATCAGTATTCAACAGCTAGCCGTCATAGAGACAGTTAGCCTACAGGCGGCTCTTAAAACTTACATGAAAACCAATAAAAACTATTTTCTAATAACTACCTCCTAGTAATCACCGAACTTAAAACATGTTTTTTATTCTTAAATATATCTGAGATTCATTGAATACCATATAGGATTATGATCTAAATTGTAAAAAACCAAGAAACATCAGCATGGTTAATATTGGGGTTACATTACACTGTAGTTTGAGATCATTGAAGTGTTCTATCTGCATTAAATAAGCTTATTTTTACATTAGACTGTAACTTAAGTTTCATAAGAAATTAGTACTATTAACAATTAAAAGCACAAGACTAATAGAATAGTGATCAAACATGGATAACATGGTATTGGGCTAGTATCCAAGAAAACAACCCATTATATTACCTTTTTTTTTTACTGAAATTACAGATTGCAGGAGATATCAACTAGAGCAACCAATTATGTTACCAAAACCGTTGCTGGCTGTATTCTGAAAGTGAGAATGATAGGAATTTGGAAGCAGAATCAGTCACACGACCATCAAAACAATTCTATCCAGCCAATTAGAACTTAGAGTTTGATTTCCAAAATTGTCAGCTATTCGATCGATTTTGGTTTAGGAAGAAAAACAAACGGATGGAGGACGATTAATGTGTGGTGACGCCATTTACCACAAACTGCGGAACATCACAACGAGGAAGCGGTTCGTGACCTTTAAATGTCGCACCTACCAGTCAGACCATTTTATCGGTTACTGCAGAGATAGAAATAATTTTTTTTACTGACAACTGTTTATACCCATTTCAAAGTCGAATAGAACCAATCATACGCTTCATATTTCAAATGAAAGAACCTTTGTCTGCCTTCATTAGCTTTATCTTCCAAAATATGAACGTTGATACCGAATTTACCGTTATGCAGTAGCGTGATATTGACTTGGTGGCGAATAAATTTTTTAAAAAAGAAATGCTATGAAATTGTGATTATATTTGTAGGACAGCAACTTTACGCCCCAACTCTGGCACCTAACTGAAAGGAGATGACAAAACGCAAACTTGCATGAATGATTCAACCACCATCACGTCACCGTCGCCTGTAAAAGCAGAACATTTTTGCCCGAATCCCACTAAAAAACAGGATGACGTTTTTCACGGGTACGCAAAATAATGACTTGTGACTGTCTAAAATAGTCTGAGTGTGGATTTTTTAGTAGCCGATTAGAGCAAACCGAGTTTTCTGTAGTGAGAAAATAATGCCGGATCTCACACAACCCGGTGTCCAAGAGAAGGAAACAGACTGGGTGTGATTCGAAGCTGGCGACTGGTTTGGCACTGACCCTCTGCGAGAAGACTTCTCCACCTTCAATTTTTACTTATTTTGATTAAATGCACGAGATGCGATGTGAAAACTCGAGTGTTACTTGGCTCAACTGCATCACGTGATGCTGACCATCTAAATTTACCGATTGTATCCTGCGGCTTTATCTGATCGAGACCAAGTGTACGAGAAGAAACGCCTCTCTGTAGCCGAACGCGATTCTCAACAGCCACAGAGACATCGGTGGCACCAGGAGAAACACATAGTCTCTCTGAGAGCAAATGATAATATCGTTGGTCCTCAGTCTGTCGAATCGGTATGCGTGTTGGCTCAGTCTACGAATATCGTTCACTCAGTCAAATGAACCGTTCAAATCATGGCTCATAACTTAGACCTTTCAGTTATAAATCAGTTATTGTTGTAAGATCATAATTTTTAATAATCCTACGTAAGTTTTATTTATATTGTATTTGATCCTCAGGATAATTCAGATGATAAATTTAATAATGATAGTTGAGCCAAAGATAAAATAATAATTAACGAAGTGACATTATGGGTTACAACAAAAATTAGCGCTTGGCATATTATCCAGAGCATCACCCTGTTGATAAGAACTGCCGTTTAAATTTTTAAATTCCAACAAAATTTATTACCATCCGTAAGAATATAATTTTCATGGAATTAACAGCACATAAAACTTGGCAATGTAACAGGAGCATAAAACCTATTCTTGTTTTGCTCGCAACTCACTAAATATATTAAATGTAAACATTTTACTGTTATTTTTCTTACATATAGCCCATCGTCGATATTCTATAAAAACGTACATTTCCTTTATAGATACACTGATATCAAGAATGGTCTCAAATTGTCAACCGTTCACGCCCGTAAACAACTTGTGATATTTCAGGGGGAAACAGGTTCTGTATACTTGTGTACTCAGTATTATATCCAATTATGAATGTTCGGGATGACCATGATCCTACAATTTCGGAGATCATTGTTAGCATGTTGGAACAGTTGGCCGAAGAGTCTGAGAGAAGTAGCCTCCCGCTACCTAACTTCCAACAAATCCATTTGTTGGCCAGGCTGTATGTGCGAAGGTTCAAATGAAGAATTTGGGGTGGAAGTATTAATTGTATATTTTAATACTGCTGGTGGAGTTTAGAATTTTTAAAGCAACGTGTACGTCTAGTTCAACGTGTTTAAACTTGCTGGGATATTTAAATTTGATTTTGTAACAACTTAAATAATAATAAAAACTCTAACCAATGTATCTACGAGCCTCCCCTCCTCTTTCACTGGTCAGTATATCTGCGGAGTAGTGCTGGAAGAGTCTCTTAATTGCAACGCGCGTGAGATTAGACGTGCAGCGACGCTGATAATCTGTGACGGAAGGCATAGAAAATCAACGCAAATACTACGGACAGAGTGTTTGAACAGACTTGAGTGAAAGTGATGTACAGCTCCAAGAACAAGGGGCGAGTGATTAGCTAGTGCCTATCTTGTAATGAGGAAAACCTCGTTCCATTCATTTTTAATCAGTATTCAGATGTTGCACAGGAATAAATGAGCTATTCAAAATGGACTAAAAAGGTATGAAATTCAAGTTAACTGCAGAATATGTTAATTTCACGGGTGGGGAATTGCGAAGCATCGTTGCGCAAAGGCCGCTAAGCCTACAGTAACACGGTAGGTAACATGGAGTTGCGGCTTACCGGTGAATCTTTCGTTTCGCAAGGCGCAGTTATACAAGGACTATTTCACTTGATAGAAGACACACTGGAACACAATCCCTAAGACATCACGGAAAGAGTGCCACTTGCGAATCGGCATATGTTAACCGATAGTTTATTTTCTAGAAATGATTTTTAAGTTGGGCGCCTGTTTCTATTTGCATATCCTGAGGGTCGCAGCGAGACAGGCACGCAAGGTACGACGGGATTGGCGGAGCATTTTCGCATCCACGCTCGTCGTTTGGAGGTACTGCCGGTTATCGTCTTCACTTAGCCCTTGCACTGCAACTTTCGTCGTCGTCTACATCTTTCTTCTTCAGGGACGGCAACAACTGCCGTTAAAGTAAAAACTATGCAGAGGTAACGTGATTCATGACAGGTTGTAGCATAGGTTATTCAGTGTTTTTCTTCTTCTTCTTAAATTGTGTAATTGAGGGTGGTTAGGCACGTCGGGATACGTGATGACTTAATGGAGTGGTAATGTGTCACTTTTGCTGACAATATTGCATCACCAAGCTCGTAAGCGACACGACTATACTAGACTAGGAGATAGATATTGCTCTAATGATTTACAATAGCGCGTCGATATCCGAACTGATTGGGAATGAGGATTGTTGGGATTATCCATTTGTTCGGATTCTCAATTTGTGTAGTTTCTGTTTATATGGTTCTTATTTTGCATTTAAAATTACATCTGGTAGGTTATAATTTTACACATTCCAAGCAAAAGTCTTTTACTTTCTTCTGTTTCATGTTGGAAACAATTATGCTTCCTTTTAGGAGATAAACATGATTTTATTATAGGCGTATAATTGTGGTACAAGATACTAAAGTCAAAAGAGCTCACCACTACAAGAATTCAAATCATAAAGGTGCAGGACGAGCACAGCGGGTTTCAGATATCTTAAAGAAACTCAAGACTACCAGTGCATTGAAAGAATTATTGTTGTCGCATCGCAGTTACAACAAACATTCAGCATCAAAGGCAGTGTTTGTTTAATCTGGAGGACATTGAGGCGATAATTCAATAACAAACGCCAGGTGTAAAAGTCGTTGAAAGTAGTTCTCTTCCAGAGGAATTTACGAACAAAACGTGTGCATAGGTGTTCTGTACTATAAATCTGTATATATAAACAAAGTTTATGCTTCTGTGAAATTGTGCACAATTCGTAAAAAAAAGGTTGTTCGGATAATTAACGTTTCGGAAAACTGACGCTCGGATTATCGATGTTCTACTGTACTACAGATCGAGCTAGCATGGACACAAGACATTTCAGAGAACTTTTATTTTAATTATTTTAATATAATGCCCAGTCATAACGTTTCGTGTAAAGGAACATACATTTTCAGTTGCATCCATTTAATAATGGTCTTGTTTTTTATTATTTTGCTTGTAGTTATTTACAAGATATTTCTCGGTTGAATAAACCTGGTATGCTGGATCTGTTGCACAGGAAGCATGACACTTGTAATTTTTCATGTACTTACGGAAAATTTCATTTCGCAATACACCATTCTTTTCTGAAATTCTAATGGATATTTAGCTCTAAAGTATACCAATGTTAAAATTGAAGATACCCAATCTCCTTTACATCTTCGTGTGCAGATCATACAACAATTTCAGTTGCTAATGATTTACGCATAATTTTTATTAAATTCAGAATTATTATAGTAAAAAAATTATTCTGTAACCAAACGCGGCAGTATAAACTTCAATGGAATTGTTGACGATATTATTATTACAAAATGAATGTGAGTTCTCGGATTCCAGTTACACTTTAACAAACTGTATTTTCGGAAACGAAATTTTATGTAAACAATTTATGATGTTCATTGATATATTTTGAGAGTACTGAGAAGTGGGAGCTTGAAACAGAACTGGTGAACTGTGTTGTTAATGCCGCTGGCAATATTCCACTCATTTCTCTTCAGTATCACGACGGACGGACCAGCTAGGCTTAACAAATTGGATCACTTATTTTCTGAATACAATAAATACGAAGCTCAACAACAATTCCAGTGAGCACTGTGCATTAACCAGTTTGACAGCCGTGTGACAAACTGTATCCTTCACGCTGGGGTAGGAAAAGCGAATGCAAGCACCATTGCTTTCACTGTGACTCTTAGAATACAATATTACGACATTTTAATTACGCTATTTGATATCATGTCTATGAGAGATATAATATTTATTAATTAGATTTGGAAACCTATTACTTTTATGAGACGAGCCTGTGGGTGACGAAGAGAAATAGTGGACTAACAGGAGTAGGGCACCGTATTCTTCGGGTCTTTTTCAAGAAAGTATATTTGTCTCCTAAATTATAGTATCTACAGGAAGTCCGCGACATACTGCGTTTTATGTTTGAGTTCTACCGATAACGCAGAATTCCTTCTGACTGGTTCTCCGTTTGAATTCAATAGAAATTGTTTAAAATTTATACAGCAAACGTGTAAGGTCAAATACTGGTTACGTTCTTATTTCAACCGAATCAGGTATTACGTGGTCGTGAATAATACACCTAACGACTCTTTTTTTCTATAAAACTAATTCTTTGTTACTTTTAGAGTCTGTTTAATCAACTTTTGTCTTAAATCCACCTTAAGTGTTCCAATAAAGATCAAACCTAAGACGAAATCAGACAAGGTACGTGGTCATGACCTGCACCCTTAAAAACTCATTTATTGTCACTTTTTGAATCTGTGAAATGTATTTTTATCGGCATTGTGTCTATGTATTACTACTTCTTATATACTAAATTTGTAAATTGAGAACTATGACGTGGCCACGAACTTAAATCAAGTGATTAATAAGTAACTGATCCTTCATGGTGATTCATATGTTTGGGAAGGGTGAAGTTTTATTAAAATCCTGGAGTTTATAGTTATGCGCTACATTGCGATTCACAAGATGGCTGTATTGATCTGAAAAAAAAAAAGTGTTACACTGTTAGAATAATATTGTCAAATGTTAGATTTATAAAAGAGAGAGAGAGAAAAAAAAAACAAGGTCATAAACATTTAAAAGTTCACAGAGAGATGGCGACGCTCTCTTCCTTGCCGAAATATAAATGCCAGTAGAACTTTTAAATACAGCAAATCAAAAATAAAGCATCAGTTGATTTTGAAATGCGCTTTTTCTGGATAATCTATAATCCGATTTTTAACTGCATTGCTAGTGAAGATGGAAGTACAAAACTGCACAAGCTAAAGGATTGGCGACAAATCTGTGAACCAGCTGATTTATACGTTGCCGAGTATAGTCAATATACTTGGCCTTTAACCATATACGTTTAATTCAATTCTAAACACAAATGTATTGAAGAAATTAGTATAATTCATTTACAGCGAATCATGTTTGAGTTGGAAAAAGATTGGGACAATTTGTTCTAACTTCCTTCTTTACCTGAAATTTTATGACAAATTGTTCCATATAGGCAATTATTATTAGAGCTGTCGGAGCACTTCAAGTATTTCAGTTTTGTACTCATATCTAGCGTCGCTAATGGTATTTTGTAACGGCTGTACCATTCGTCATAGGGCTCGAAATGTGCGGAGAAGAAGGCTGTGTTTGCACATGTTTTTTCGTTATTTACATCGGCGCAGATCGAGTGTCATGTACCTGCTGATTGCTAACGCTTGTTCCGCCACGACAGGCAGTCAGCACTGTGAAATGCCGTTATTTACGGCCGCTGGGCGACCGCCCCTGCGCACTCCGAACGCTCACAACTATTTCGGGGAATTGGCGAGGGTTGGGTCGGCCTCGCCGACGCGCCGCGCTGCGCACGGATTTCATTAGCGCTAATAACGTATCACAAAACAG
Organism: Vandiemenella viatica; assembly: GCA_031002005.1. NCBI lineage: Eukaryota > Metazoa > Arthropoda > Insecta > Orthoptera > Morabidae > Vandiemenella > Vandiemenella viatica. Next base: position 276,126,124 of record JARYHS010013630.1, read on the forward strand.
GCCGCGTGGGGGCCGGCGCGTACCTGTAGATTAATCTGGCATAAAACCGTGTGCGCCTGTAACTACGCCCCCGCCTTCCCTCGGGATCCCGGCTGTGTTAATACCCGCCAGCTCAGCGCTACTCCTATCAGCTGAGGCCCATCTGGACGGCGCGATAATCCGAAAACGACAACCTCCACCCACACGGCGTTTCTCTTCTCGCCACTCCACTGACAGGCAAACATACGCCCTCACACAAACATCACTAACGAAATGTATCCCACTTCACGTCAATGAATGAAGTTTACGGCAATCAAGCTGTGGAAGTTTACGATAATTTATGGCAAGAAATGTGTCAAATGGACATGAGATGCCATTATTCAACAAAGTGGCGTATATAAAAACGAGTAAAAATAAGTAGCAAAAATACTTAACCTACTCTGTTTTGAAAGCATGATGAGATGCGTATAGTCACCATATTATTGAGAGGTTATTTTGTTGAATTCTTATCCACAATGAGCAGCGGTACACTTGAAGGAAGTACTTGTTGCTTCCTTCGAATACGTATTAGCAGTTTGATTTATGTTTCCAGAAGCTCTCAGGAACGAACTTACCAATTCAGATAACGATGAAAGCCGATGGTTTCTTGGTTTTGACGTTACTTTTCTCGTTCGATAGTATCCAGAATGCTGAGTTTTGTAATCTCTGATTAAGTAGACAGCCAGTTCGAGATTCTACTCCGAAAAATATGAATTTAATTAAGTCCCGTGTTCGTTTTTTCGTGATATCCCTAAGGTGCCAATAATTAGCTTCAGAATAATTATATACATGTTGGTGAAAACATTAAAACTAACATCATGATTTACAGGCCAGACGTGACTGAAAGGCGAAAGACTACTGAAAGTGAAATTTTAAACATATTTCACGTACTGAATGTGGACTGCATTTAATTCCAGATGTTGAATAATAAATTTTCCATTTCCTGCGTCTGTAATACCTGCTTATATGTATTAAATGGATTTCTATCAGAAACAATAAATTTCTTATAATGGATAGTATCATTTCCCGCTCCAGCCGTTGCTGCGATTTAACCATGAAACTCATTTGTGTTTAATTTGTATCGCATCGAAAGATCGCTCTTCAGTTAAAAATAATTCAGTATATTAACAGGAAATTTAGTGGAACTGAGAGGAAATTGTTTTTTTAAACTTATCAATTCTGAAGTTAAGTAGTAAATTATTGATTGATTTACTATAGAAATATTAATCCCATGGTAAAGGCAGGATGAAAATTACAAGTATTGATTTTTGTATAGGAATAGAAAGAGAAGAATGATTTCTGAAAAGAATTACTAATGGTTTATTAAAACAAAAAACCTTTAATGATTTGATTTAGTTGAATTTTATGTTGAAAATTTAATGGTAATATGAAAGCTGAAAAGCGTGAGGAAAAGGGGTGTCTACATAGATCAGGGTCTTTATTGAAAATGTGCATAATGACGTTTGATCGGCTCCGTGTTGCGTGTGAATTGCAGCGCGCCGAACTGCAAGGTGGAGTTGTCCTGCACACTACTATGGAAGGCAAGTAAGAGTTGACCTTGCAGTTCCTCGCATCAAGGTAGGCAGTCTGAGAAAAGCTAGGACCCTGTTGCAGAGTGGCACTCTTGTGTCTTATCGGCACAAGTCGCTGACTCATATTAAAGCAGTGTTAAACTTCAGTGACTGAATGATTCTGTATCTCGCCTTGTGACACTAAAAGTATTTGTCCTATATTGAGGATCTCAGAAGGAAGAAAATCCATGCGAGCAGTTGGTTTCTCGACTACTTATACCAGAAACCTAACTACTACACAAAATACGATACACAAACTAAACTTAAGTCTTGCTGATTTTGCAATATACAAGATTCACTTATTAGTTATCAGGCCATTTATCGATTACGAATCTAGCCTCCTTCATACTGCAACTGTTGCAGAATGATAAAACTTCCAAATAATTACAAGTAAACATTAACCGTAATAATATTTCATCTCTAAAGCGTTCTATGTCTAGGAGACAAAAAGAAATAATTTAAATGAAACGATGTAAAATACAAACAAGTATCCGATATTATTTAGACCAGTTCATAAGGTCGTAAGGAAGTTATATATCAAACAGGAGAGGGATAAATATATCATACTCCTAATAAACTCAACACTTTATCGAAAGTCAGTGCCATGATTATTTTCGATTTTATTGTATACGACGCTCTTATAAATAATTTTGTTTGGTTTCTATCTCGTTCTTCATCTCACAGGATATATAATTTTCATGGTTTTTGATGTAATATTTAATAAAACAAATTTCTTTGAGCTATTTATTTAGGAATGTTTTATTTAGTGGATTGTCACCGCTTATGATTTAATAATCCATATGTAACTTACTAAACTCAAAAGTAACCAATCTATAAGTGCTATAGATTACGTAATCTCTATTCCTGTCCATTGGAGCAGTGAACCTGAACATACACTGTCAAGGCATTTTATTTTTGCTTTACATGATTACATTATGGCTATTAAAGTACTTGTATGATTGGTGACGAAAAACATTGGGCGCATGGAATACATAACTATAAGAAGTGTAGAGAGTAGTTATCAATGAAAGAACTTACTTATCAGTTCACATTATTTGCTGTGTAATAATATTGTTATTAGAGCTATTAATATATCAATTGTCTGTTTCATTCTCCCAATGTTTTTCGTCACCATTCTTACAAGTATTTTAATAGCTATCGTAAACTTACGGGACAATTTAGAAGAAGTTAGAAATCTGTATGTGGTTTTATCCTTTATAGGGATTATGTAAATTATTTTATACTTTTTATTCCGTTATAAAAATATGGTACTACCATGCTCATATTAATCCGAACGACCTGAATTGCACATCGCTACATTTCCTCCTGGGACTTATTCAACCCATTATACACATCTACGAAGACAGTACTATACCCAGGAGGTGGTACAGTCTCACAACTATTAAAATTGAGCCACATCCACCTCCCATAAAACGAAATACATTTCCGCTTTTTTGTTTCATAAACCGAAATAGTGATTACATTTCGGCAATGAAAGAGTTATATGAACATCGAATACGTTTCATTTACTGTTTTAAAGACATTTACAGTTATTAAGTGTTCACACATAACACGAAAGTTACCAATCTCAAACAAAATGCTGGTTTTTAGAAAGTACTGGATAATAACAAAATGCAGATTTTATACCCGTCTACAACAACTTAAAATGACTCGAAATTTACGTTAATATTCAACGTTTGCAGTGTATTATAATTTTTGGAAACAGTACAGACTTATCTAAGAGTTCAGTCAAATATATAACACGTAACAAGATTTCGGATTTAATAATTTTGGCAGCGGTCTTGTAAGTATGCTTGCCTGTAAAAGCAATTATTTTAGTTCTGTCCTTTCTTGAACATACTTGGCGTGGAACAATAGAAAAGAATCATAACATTAATGTACTGGCTGACGTGAGACACTGTCAACGCAGCATGCGTGAGTAGGATTTGAAAGACACTTTCCTACTAAAGTTAACTTCACCGTAAAGATTTCTGTCACTCAACATTCCCCATTTTTTCCAGTGCTCATAACAAAGTCGGGCGAATGATCATTGATGTAATACGTAATGATAACTGTTTAAAATAATCAAGGAACTAAATCAAATCAATGTGTCTATTGTGCGAAAAAGTTTTTTTTTAGCTAATGTCCTTATTGTGCGACAACGATAATTTCTATCCTGTGGTATTGGGAAGCAAATGAGAAAGGAAATGGAAAGTGGCTATTCTTACGGAAAAAATTCTCATCAAGGAAGAACATAAAATTCAAAGCTTCCGTATTTAAAAACATGCTTCTCCGACTAGTGATAGCTAATGATATAATTGATGCGTAACCCCAACTGGGAATTATTCGTAGCATGGAGTTATCTTCCCTGTCCTATCGCGTTGACCGCTATCTCCGGGAGTCCGTAAAAAAATCGATTTGCGGTAAGGGGCAAAATCGTTAACCGTAGCACAAAAAGAATATACATTATTAAAGAAGTGCAGAAATTTTAAAAGTTAATTCTGATGCATATCACCATGGATGAAAAGTTTCTTTAATTTTATTTCCTAAATTTAAAATTCCAAGAAATAAACAGTAAATTCCAGGAACGAGGAAAGATAATGCCTGGCTCGTTATTAGTTTCTCCTACCACAGCTTCCGTCTCTGGTAAGCCTGACGCTATGGTGCTGTAATTGGCTCAGGTTCGGATATGCTGATCCCGGAAGCTACGAGGTGCGATGTCTTGCGGTTCCACGGTTCGAGTCAGCCGAGGGCAAAAGTGGTTAAATGATGCGTTATGTTTTTCTTGGGTTACCCGTACACTGGGACAGTGAAAACATATTTTACACCTATTGGGAAGTTGAAATTACAAATTTCTGCCTTTATCTATTGTGAAATCAAAATTCGTTGTTATTCTTCAATAAAGTCACTATTATTTCAAAGGCACGGAAGAGGTTAGTGTTCTAGAAACGTAAACGAATTCGGCAACGATATTTGAGAAATGACAATTCCTCATTCCGTTGAGTAATTTCGAGATTTTTTATTTAAACAGAATTTTTGATAGCCAGATCGTGAGTATGAATTGACTACTGTCTAGTGCCACTGATGAAATTTACCGTTCACCCAATTCGTTCAGCTATTAATTAATAGCATCTTTGGAATTCGTCTGCCGCGCGCTTTAGTGCGTGTCGAGTGCTAATAATTTGTGTTTTTGTAGTTAAAAAGTTAAATTTTGTCTCGTAAGGTAGTTAATTCGTTGAATAATATCAGTTTCTAGTAGTGTGAGTGTTAGTGGTACGTTTCATTCAGTATAAATCCGTAAATTGTAAATTCAGTGTTTCGTGCTTTGTTTACATCCGGTATTAACGTTTAGTATTAATATTATTGTTATAGCGTAGCAGCAGTTCATTGTAAGTAAGATTTAATAGCATTAGTTTTGTTTCAAAGTAGTTTGGCAAGTTCTCAAGTGATAGTGAACCGTTTTATTTAATACATAATCAGTACAGTGTAAACGCAGTTTTTTTACTTGTTTACATTTGAGGTTAGTTGTGATTCAGAGTTCTAGGGTATCAAATTTCATAGTAATTGTTTAAAAATTCTTTTGTTTGCATTTGTGTAGTTTTATTGTAAATCTTGTAGTTGACAGGTGTTGTAATTCACTTTTAGGAAAGTTTCGAGTGATATACATAGGTTTTTAACATATTTTGTAGAAGGCTACTTTTGCATTTCTTTGGCATTTGACACACAAGTAGATTATTAAAAAGTAAAAGTTTTTAAAGTTCCTTTGCTTGTAAATTCTTAAGTTGTTTTGAAAGTATCACAATGGATACAAAGTGTGGAAACTGCCGAAGGATAGTAAAAGAAGGAGTGACATGCCGGGACTGCGGGCGCTGGTTTCACTGGGGGTGCAGCGATGTATCTAACAGTGACTCTTGTGTCAGTATTTCCTGGAACTGTCACTCCTGCAGAATTAGTGATCAGGAGCAGCGGATTCTGAAACTCCAGTCAGATTTGGCATCTGCAGAGAGGGATTTAAAGGCCCTGAAGGCAGAAAACTCTGTTCTTAGGCATAGGCGGAACAGTGAATGGAAGGTAGTCAGCTCTGGCAGGAGAGGTAGGAGACGCTGTCTGTCTGATGGTTTCCAGCTGGAGACATCCAATGTGTTTCGGCCATTGGAGGATCTAGATGGTGACTCTGAGGACCGTCAGGTTGGACTGAACGATCTGGGTTCTTGCAAAGTAAAAGGGAAAAGTTTTCAGGGTGTATCTAAAAGTAAACGCAGGAAGGTACTGTTACTTGGGAGCAGTCACGGGAGGGGAATCAGTGAGATGGTTCAGTCTGACTTGGGGCCAGATTATGAAGTCTGCAGTATTTTCAAACCAAATGCAGATCTTGGAAGTGTGGTAGCAAATGTGAAAGACCTAGTTAAAGATTTTTCAGATGAGGATTGTGTTGTAATTGTTGGGGGACCAGGAAATAGCCTTGATAAAGACCTCAATTATTCAATTGAGGGAGACATTGCCCACATTTCCAGGAACACACGTCAGACAAGTGTGAGATTTGTTGGTTTGCTTGAGCGTTATGATAAACCCTGGATGTGGCATAACATCAGGCGTACAAATGCATCCTTGGAAAGGGTTCTCTGGCAGCCGGCTAATTCACACATTGGTTTGATTGATGTGGCCTGCATTGGTAGGGACAGTTATACTCGCCATGGACTCCATCTGAATGTCAGAGGTAAGAGGAAGCTTTCGCTTCTTATTGCTGATGAGGTCAGAGGATGCCAGGTGAGTGAAAGAGGTATTCCTGTGATAAATGGTGTTAAGTCGCGGCCTTTTTTAGGGTAAATAAAATAGATTTATTAAGATGTCTAATGGAAATTAATGTCTCTGATGATCATAATTTGTTGAAATTAAAAATTCCAACTGATATACCAGTATGTAATAATAAAATAAACAATTCAAAGTCATTGCGTCAAAGTGTTCAGACCAGTATTTTCCACCAAAATATAAGAGGAATATTTAGTAAAACTGATGACATTACCTTAAGCCTAGAAGAGATTCAAAATTCCAGAAATTTTAATGTAGACGTTTTGTGTATATCTGAGCATCATTTGTCTGATACAGGAATATCTCAGCTGTCCATCCCAAATTATAAATTAAGCTCTCATTTCTGCAGATGTAAAATGGAGAAAGGGGGAGTTGCCATTTTTGTTAAAAATAATATTGAATGCAGTAGTGTAGTTGTAAGTAAGTATTGTATAGAACAACACTTTGAATGTTGTGTTACTAAACTAGAATATGATAAGGAAGAGCTGATAGTGATAGCAATTTACAGGGCCCCCTCAGGTAATTTCAGACTGTTTTTATCTCATTTAGAGTCTTTGCTACTAAGTTTTACAAATAGCAAACAAATAGTATTATGTGGAGATTTCAATGTTGACTTTCTGAATCACAGCAATGATAGATTAGATATGGAAGCCTTGATGTTGTCTTTTAACTTAACAGCACTTGTAAATTTTCCTACGAGAATACAAAATAATAGCAGGACTGCAATTGATAATTTTTTTATGGATATTTCTCAGTGCAGTAATTACAGCATACATCCAGTAATAAATGGTATCTCAGATCATGATGCCCAGCTATTATGTATCGAGTCCAGGAACACTGTTAAACAGATAAAGAAAAGCTGGGTTTATAGAAGAAATATTAGTGAAAATAATATAAAACACTTCATAGATACCTTAAACAATGAAAACTGGTTAGAAGTATATAATGCGCAGGGTGTTAATGCGAAATTTGATTCCTTTCTGAATATATTTCTAACACTTTTTGAAGGTAGTTTCAAAAAAAGGAAAATTCTCAACACTCCAAACAATGAACTGGGCATGGGATGGATAACAAAGGGTATTAGAATCTCTAGTAAAACAAAGAGGGACCTTTATTTAAAAATGAGAGAATCGGATAACTATGCGCTGAAAGTTCACTATAAACTTTATTCTAAAATACTAAGAAATGTAATAAGGAAGGCCAAGAACAGGTACATATCGGCGAAAATAGGAAAATTCAGACAATAAAATGAGAACAATATGGAATATAATAAAGACTGAAACAGGAAAAACTGTAAATCACTCTAAGGACATAAAAATAGAACAAAATGGATATGTGTATAGCGAAGTAGGGGAAGTTTGTGAAATATTTAACAAACATTTTACGTCAGTAGTAGATAAATTAGGCATAGAAAAGCAATCCCCACATAGTGCTCTAAGGCTTCTTGAGACTGCTTTCCCAAATAGCTTTGTGGAGATGAAATTGCCACCAGTAACAGTCTCAGAAATAAATAAACTCATTAAACAATTAAAACCTAAAAATTCTTCCAGCTATGACAATATTTCAAGTAAATTACTGAAAAGATGTTCAGACTGTATCAGTCATGTACTTGCTCACATTTGTAATGAATCCTTAATACAAGGTGTTTTTCCCGATAGACTAAAATATGCTGTTGTAAAACCATTATTTAAAAAAGGAGAAGTAACATGTGTAGACAACTATCGTCCCATTTCATTACTTTCAACATTCTCAAAGGTTTTTGAAAAAGTCATGTATAGAAGAGTAATAAAACATGTTACACACTATAATATCCTAACTAATTCACAATTTGGGTTCAAAAAAGGATCATCCATAGAAATGGCTATATATTCATTTTTAAATAACACATTTGAGGAACTGAATAATAAAATGAATCCTGTAGGAATATTTTGTGATCTTGCAAAAGCATTTGACTGTGTAAATCATGAATTACTTTTGAAAAAAATGGAATACTATGGTATTTTTGGGACCGCAGGTAAATGGTTTAAATCATACATTGAAAGCCGAATGCAAAAAGTTTCAATTTTTGATTCTAAAATAAGTAAAGATGCTTCATCAGACTGGGAGAAAATAAAACATGGAATTCCACAAGGCTCTGTCTTAGGTCCCCTCCTCTTTCTGTTATACATCAATGACCTTCCTGGAAATTTATCCGACGAAGTTAAGAGTGTTTTATTTGCAGATGACACTAACCTTACTGTGCGTAAAACACCAAACAGTACTATAGAATTTAAGTGTAAATGAAGTACTTAGAGTAGTAGCAAATTGGTTTAAGGCAAATTCATTAAAATTAAATTTTGAAAAAACACATTATATTAGGTTTAAAACAAAAAACTATGCACAGCCAGATATATGTATAAACTATAAAAACAACACAATCTTAGAAACAGAGAGTATAAAATTTCTTGGTATTAAAATAGATCAGAAACTCTGTTGGCATGATCATATCACTACACTACTGGCAAAGTTAAGTAGTGCCACCTTTGCAATACGAACACTTTCTCTAACAGCAGATCTAGAATTAATGAAACAGGTGTACTACTCATATTTTCATTCAGTAATGTCATATGGCATAATTTTTTGGGGAAACTCTTCACAAAGTAAAAAAGTTTTCATAGCACAGAAAAGAGCTATTAGGTTTCTGTGTAGGGTAAAACCAAGAACTTCTTGCAGACAACTCTTTAAGAAACTGAATATTCTTACAATGTATTCTCAGTATATATATTCTCTCATGAGCTTTGTCATAGAAAATTTTAACCTGTTTACACCTAATTCACAGGTACACAGTTTCAATACAAGAAACAGAAATAACTTGCATAAAACACAAACATCTCTGTCATTAGTACAAAGAGGAGTTAATTATTCTGGGATACATCTGTTTAATAAACTACCTAATCGTATAAAACAGCTTTCAGATAATAAAGATGTATTCAAACAAAAACTTAGAGATTATCTTATTGGCAACTCCTTCTACTCCATTCAAGAATTTGAAGAAAATAATTAATTGTACTCATTATGACGTTTGCAAAACTCAGTTGCAAAAATGTATGTTTATTATTATTTCTTGTATTTGTAAAATATGTATATATTTACTATGATATGACTCATATTATGTGTATATGTATCAACAATGACATGTTTCACATCCCAGAGGTATTTCCTCAGCAGGGATCCATGGAACAAGATTGATAAATAAATAAATAAATAATGTAAAATTCCGGAAAATAAACAATAACTTTCAGGAACGAGGAAAGATAATGCCAAGCTGTTTATGCGTTGTAGCCACCACATCTTCCGTCTCTGGTAAGACTGACGCGATGGGGTGGTAAGTGGCTCATATTCGCGGATGCAGATCCCGGAAGCTAGTGCGTTGTCTCGTGGTTCCACGGTTCGAGTCGCGCAGCGGGAAAAAGTGGTTAAACGATGCGTTATGTTTTTCTTGTGTTACCCGTACACTGAGACAGTAAAAATGTATTATACACCTATTGAAACGTTAAAATTACAGATTTCTGCCTGTATCTATTGAGCAATCCAAATTCATTGTTATTTTTCTGTAAAGTCATTATTATTGCAAAGGCCTGGAAGAAATTAGTTTTTTTTTTAAAATTTATTTATCTCGAAACTTTTTTGGCTGGATCGTGAATGTGACCTGACTTCTGTCTAATGCCGCTGAAGAACTTTGCCTATTTGTTTGATGAACAGTAACACAATCAAGATTTAATTTAAGCCGCTGGTATCTCATTGTATGCTGAATTGGCGCTAAAGTAAATACAATCATGTTGTGGATACTGAAATTTGTAACAATCTAGTCTTAAAGTATAAATTGTACGCGATCATTCATTTCGCCAAAGTGTAAAGTAAAAGGTTTGTTTCCTCATAGTTGTGGAAAAACGATAGCCAGTATATAGACGTCATAACATCCACGAGGACTATGAGAAAGAAGAGTGGTTTTATAAATATCCTACGTTTCATTTATTCTAAACAAAACTCTATAAGTTTCTAAACTTTTGAAAATTTTTGTCTCAAGATAAATATCATAACAGAAAGAAATAGTGACACTTATTTTTTCGTAATGTTTTGTTAATAGAAAACTTAAAAAAATTACGTGTCAGCTGATAGATGACGATAGCACTATCTAATTGTAATTCATTATAAGGATTTATAGTATGTCTCAGTTACACTCGGCAAGTGATGTGTGGTAGGATCATCATGAGGAAATAGGGCTGTTTACACGTAGCGTTGAACGCGCAGCTTTTCCGTGAACGGCTCGTATGGAATATCCATTCCAAGGATATTCCTACTTCTTAAAGAATGCATAATCATTAATTTTCTATATATACTCGTACAGTCTTTGCATTAAATGTGGACAGCGCTGTCATGTTCTATCAGTCTTTTTGCACAATCTGACATCAATCTCATCCCAGGAAAGAGTAAGGCAATGCTGGATCCTCCTTTTGGCAATATCATTGGGGGATATTTCATTCAGAGCCATCTATATATCAGATTATTCATTTCCTTAAGTCAATGCATGAAACAAAACTATAATTAAGATCCTCCCCACTGACGATTCATAATGGCGGGGTAGTTCATCAACCTTCCCCTACATTTCAATAATACTTTAAATAAATTCAGATCGTAGAACCTATCGCAAAAGTTGTGATTAACGGGAATTCATTAAAGCGAGGCAAAAATAACTCCTAAGGCTCCGTTCTGCTTCTTACTACAACTGAGTAGCGTAAAACTTTAACGATCATTATTTACATACTGGTTAAGCTAATTCCTTCCGATAATATTTCACTCATAATGTGGTCTGTGGACATACCAGCGAATAACCATTTTCGAGGAGGGTCCTGTGGTTAGCTTTGTGGTTTTCTGAACATGGGGTTCAAGGTTCAAATCCACGTATTTCATATTCTTTTAAATTTTTTCCCCCTTTTATAAGTTCCGAACCTACACTATGCTTATGCATATTATATATTCTTGATTCCTTCCAAACTGCCTCAGGGAATAAGATACTTAAGGAATCTCTTATAACCGAAACTATCGAATGATTTTTAACCAACTACCAATATGAAAGTAAACACTTTTGCGGCGGCAGCGCTGAAAGAAAGCTACTCTGGTTCCCAGCCACGCCGAAATCAGATCGTCTGTCCCATTTCCAACTGTATACGTTTATCAAAAATAATCATTTCGCAGTAGAACGAATTTCACGTTTCAGAAACAATTAATTTATCGTTGGAATTATGTCTCTAATTTTAAGCCATGTCTATCATTAATTCTGTAGGTGGTCTATGATGATCATACACCGTCGTCAAGGAAAACAAAAATATAATGTAAAAACATGAAAGGAAATCGCATAGAAGTATAAGTAAAGAAAGTTAATTGAGAATCGGGATTGAAGTAGAGAGTTCTAAAATTACTGCTCTACAGCGTAGCGACTTGATACCTGCGGGATTTAAAAACTCATTACTTAATAAATCATACAATTTTTGTGTTAATCTTTGATTGCGATTACTTCAGTATAATAACATAAATAGATACCACCATTGGACAAAGAAGGATGTCGCCACTCGTGTGAGTGTTCTTTAGTCTCGTGTGTGAAGTGGAACGGTGGACTTTTCGTCACCAGTGATAGTCGACTCCAAAATAGACTAAGCCGCAAAAATTCAAACAAACACAGCCTACCGGTAAAGAAAGTTCAACAGTGCCTTAGGATCGGAGGACAGAGCGTAGTGGATGAGCCTTAACGCTCTGGCCTCGTATTCGGAAGGAGGCGGGTTTGAATACCCGTCCGACTATTAGAGGCGGAAAAGGACTAGTGGCAAGGATTTTCACCAATGGCCTTTTGGAACTATTCCGGTATTCACATAGAGTGATTTGGGGAAACTGTTGAAACCCCAAATCTAGATGGCCGGACTAGGATTCCAACCTGTGTCCTCCCGAATGAGAGGCCAGAGCGTCACAGCGTCTACAAGAATGCGTGTGTCGAATGTGATGACATAGAAAATTGTATAATTGTTCAGCCCTTAAAACGATGTATACATTGAAGAAAGTAAATTGAAACTTTGCTTGGGAGAACTTAGATTTTGGATTTCCACTCTTACAGTTTTAATTTCCAGCTGTGACTTGCAGTCTTAAGTTGCATAATTGTAGTGAAAAAAAATAAAAAAACTTTAGCCGAATTTGCTGCTCGTGATGAATTATTACGTGTATTATTTGCGTTATAAAGGTGTTCTTCTAAGCCGAAGGAAATAGGAAAGTTCACACTTATTTCCTCCTGCAACGCTGCCACATCTATTTCCTCCAACGTTGTCACGATTTCTGACTTCTGGCAGTGCTCCGGAAATTCCTATACAAGGAAGCGTGTCTCATAGCTAGGCGATATCATAAGAACAGACACATTGCCGAAATGGAAAATTATTTTCTTCCACGTCTCATTTTTTTTTTAACTGTTTTTTTCTGTTTTTAACAGTTTGATTCTTTATACAGATTATGAATAACTATTCATTCACGAGATTTTGTATCTATATAAATCTTTACTTTGGTTATATAATGGACGAAGCACGTTTGTTTATAAAGGCGGAGTGGCTGAACGCTAATGCGCTGACCTGTGGAGCTGTTGATCCTAGGTTTGATCCCACTTGCGGTTGAGTATTTTTTCGTTGATTATTTCCTTTTCACTTGTTGCAAAATACATATCATATGTATATACGTATAAAAACTTATTACATTTTACGGCAAATTGTTTAAAAATAAATTCTAATATCAAGCGCGAATACACTTGTCATCGGATGTCTCAGCCCACTAATATAGCAGCATCTTTAGTTGTTTATCGTGAAGACAGATTCATATAGCACTCCATATGAAAAATATTTTGCTAGCAGATTATAGGCCACATCGACGATAAAATGTGTGTATTTGAAATTTAAAATACTGTTCCGCCAATATAATCTGACGAGTTTAGTGCATTTTAGTGCCGTAAAGGCAGGGAGCACATTTGGAGTTGTTCATGAGAACCTGCAAGATTAATCACAGCTGTTTAATTTCTCGCTTGATCCGACAAAAAAAAACTATTATTTTTTTTTTTTTTTTTTGGATCTGTGATTTCAATATGCTGTGAGTTAGGATTTTTTTTTGTAAATGCCTCTCCAAGGCGTAGGGAAATTACCATATAATTAGTGTTAAAAAAAAGAGCAGCTATGTGCAACCAACAGCCTTATAGTTTCACATCTGGCTTAGAAATGAAATTGGCATTTAGATGGAGCATTTCACAGCGATACCATTGGATACATATTTTAACTGCGTTTGCGTCAGACTCCAAGAACTAGCTGTGTTTGAGAAAATTCTAGATCCTTGGAGAGCATTTACAAAAAAAATTCCTAACTCACAGCATATTGAAATCACAGATCCAAATAAAAAATAAAAAAATAGTTTTTTTTGTCGGATCAAGCGAGAAATTAAACAGCTGTGATTAATCTTGCAGGTTCTCATGAACAACTCCAAATGTGCTCCCTGCCTTTACGGCACTAAAATGCACTAAACTCGTCAGATTATATTGGCGGAACAGTATTTTAAATTTCAAATACACACATTTTATCGTCGATGTGGCCTATAATCTGCTAGCAAAATATTTTTCATATGGAGTGCTATGAATCTGTCTTCACGATAAACAACTAAAGATGCTGCTATATTAGTGGGCTGAGACATCCGATGACAAGTGTATTCGCGCTTGATATTAGAATTTATTTTTAAACAATTTGCCGTAAAATGTAATAAGTTTTTTATACGTATATACATATGATATGTATTTTGCAACAAGTGAAAAGGAAATAATCAACGAAAAAATACTCAACCGCAAGTGGGATCGAACCTAGGATCAACAGCTCCACAGGTCAGCGCATTAGCGTTCAGCCACTCCGCCTTTATAAACAACGTGCTTCGTCCATTATATAACCAAAGTAAGATTTATATAGATACAAAATCTCGTGAATGAATAGTTATTCATAATCTGTATAAAGAATCAAACTGTTAAAAACAGAAAAAAACAGTTAAAAAAAATATGAGACGTGGAAGAAAAATAATTTTCCATTTCGGCAATGTGTCTGTTCTTATGATATCGCCTAGCTATGAGACACGCTTCCTTGTATAGGAATTTCCGGAGCACTGCCAGAAGTCAGAAATCGTGACAACGTTGGAGGAAATAGATGTGGCAGCGTTGCAGGAGGAAATAAGTGTGAACTTCCTATTTCCTTCGGCTTAGAAGAACACTTTATAACGCAAATAATACACGTAATAATTCATCACGAGCAGCAAATTCGGCTAAAGTTTTTTTTTTTTTTTCACTACAATTATGCAACTTAAGACTGCAAGTCACAGCTGGAAATTAAAACTGTAAGAGGGAAATCCAAAATCTAAGGTCTCCCAAGCAAAGTTTCAATTTACTTTCTTCAATGTATACATCGTTTTAAGGGCTGAACAATTATACAATTTTCTATGTCATCACCATTCGACACACGCATTCTTGTAGACGCTGTGACGCTCTGGCCTCTCATTCGGGAGGACACAGGTTGGAATCCTAGTCCGGCCATCTAGATTTGGGGTTTCAACGGTTTCCCCAAACCACTCTATGTGAATACCGGAATGTTCCAAAGGCCATTGGTGAAATCCTTGCCACTAGTCCTTTTCCGCCTCTAATAGTCGGACGGGTATTCAAACCCGCCTCCTTCCGAATGCGAGGCCAGAGCGTTAAGGCTCATCCACTACGCTCGGTCCTCCGATCCTAAGGCACTGTCGAACTTTCTTTACCGGTAGGCTGTTTTGTTTGAATTTTTGCGGCTTAGTCTATTTTGGAGTCGACTATCACGGGTGACGAAAAGTCACCGTTCCACTTCACACACGAGACTAAAGAACACTCACACGAGTGGCGACATCCTTCTTCGCCAAATGGTGGTATCTATTTATGTTATTATACTGAAGTAATCGCAATCAAAGATTAACACAAAAATTGTATGATTTATTAAGTAATGAGTTTTTAAATCCCGCAGGTATCAAGTCGCTACGCTGTAGAGCAGTAATTTTAGAACTCTCTACTTCAATCCCGATTCTCAATTAACTTTCTTTACTTATACTTCTATGCGATTTCCTTTCATGTTTTTTCATTATATTTTTGTTTTCCTTGACGACGGTGTATGATCATTATAGACCACCTACAGAATTAATGATAGACATGGCTTAAAATTAGAGACATAATTCCAACGATAAATTAATTGTTTCTGAAACGTGAAATTCGTTCTACTGCGAAATGATTATTTTTGATAAACGTATACAGTTGGAAATGGGACAGACTATCTGATTTCGGCGTGGCTGGGAACCAGAGTAGCTTTCTTTCAGCGCTGCCGCCGCAAAAGTGTTTACTTTCATATTGGTAGTTTTAAAAATCATTTGATAGTTTCGGTTATAAGAGATTCCTTAGTATCTTATTCCCTGAGGCAGTTGGAAGGAATCAAGAATATATAATATGCATAAGCATAGTGTAGGTTCGGAACTTATAAAAGGGGAAAAAATTTAAAAGAATATGAAATACGTGGATTTGAACCTTGAACCGCATGTTCAGAAAACCACAACGCTAACCACAGGACCCTCCTCGAAAATGGTTATTCGCTGGTATGTCCACAGACCACATTATGAGTGAAATATTATCGGAAGGAATTAGCTTAACCAGTATGTAAATAATGATCGTTAAAGTTTTACGCTACTCAGTTGTAGTAAGAAGTAGAACGGAGCCTTAGGAGTTATTTTTTGCCTCGCTTTAATGCATTCCCGTTAATTACAACTTTTGCGATAGGTTCTACGATCTGAATTTATTTAAAGTATTATTGAAATGTAGGGGAAGGTTGATGAACTACCCCGCCATTATGAATCGTCAGTGGGGAGGAGCTTAATTATAGTTTTGTTTCATGCATTGACTTACGGAAATGAATAATCTGAAATATAGATGGCTCTGAATGAAATATCCCCCAATGATATTGCCAAAAGGAGATCCAGCATTGCCTTACTCTTTCCTGGGATGAGATTGATGTCAGATTGTGCAAAAAGACTGATAGAACATGACAGCGCTGTCCACATTTAATGCAAAGACTGTACGAGTATATATAGAAAATTAATGATTTGCATTCTTTAAGAAGTAGGAATATCCTGGGAATGGATATTCCATACGAGCCGTTCACGGAAAAGCTGCGCGTTCAACGCTTTGTAAACAGCCCTATTTCCTCATGATGATCCTACCACACATCACTTGCCGAGTGTAACTGAGACAAACTATAAATCCTTATAATGAATTACAATTAGATAGTGCTATCGTCATCTATCAGCTGACACGTAATTTTTTTAAGTTTTCTATTAACAAAACATTACGAAAAAATAAGTGTCACTATTTCTTTTCTGTTATGATATTTATCTTGAGACAAAAATTTTCAAAAATTTAGAAACTGATAGAGTTTTGTTTAGAATAAATGAAACGTAGGATATTTATAAAACCACTCTTCTTTCCAGTCCTCGTGGATGTTATGACGTCTATATACTGGCTATCGTTTTTCCACAACTATGAGGAAACAAACCTTTTACTTTACACTTTGGCGAAATGAATGATCGCGAACAATTTATACTTTAAGACTAGATTGTTACAAATTTCAGTATCCACAACATGATTGTATTTACTTTAGCGTCAATTCAGCATACAATGAGATACCAGCGGTTTAAATTAAATCTTGATTGTGTTACTGTTCATCAAACAAATAGGCAAAGTTCTTCAGCGGCATTAGACAGTAGTCAGGTCACATTCACGATCCAGCCAAAAAAGTTTCGAGATAAATAAATTTAAAAAAAACTAATTTCTTCCAGGCCTTTGCAATATAATGACTTTACAGAAAAATAACAATGAATTTGGATTGCTCAATAGATACAGGCAGAAATCTGTAATTTTAACGTCTCAATAGGTGTATAATACGTTTTTACTGTCTCAGTGTACGGGTAACACAAGAAAAACATAACGCATCGTTTAACCACTTTTTCCCGCGGCGCGACTCGAACCGTGGAACCACGAGACAACGCACTAGCTTCCGGGATCTGCATCCGCGAATATGAGCCACTTACCACCCCATCGCGTCAGGCTTACCAGAGACGGAAGATGAGGTGGCTACAACGCATAAACAGCTTGGCATTATCTTTCCTCGTTCCTGAAAGTTATTTTTTTTCCGGAATTTTACATTAATTAATAGCTGAACGAATTGGGTGAAGGGTAAATTTCATCAGTGGCACTAGACAGTAGTCAATTCATACTCACGATCTGGCTATCAAAAATTCTGTTTAAATAAAAAATCTCGAAATTACTCAACGGAATGAGGAATTGCCATTTCTCAAATATCGTTGCCGAATTCGTTTACGTTTTTAGAATACTAACCTCTTCCGTGCCTTTGAAATAATAGTGACTTATTGAAGAATAACAACGAATTTTGATTTCACAATAGATACAGGCAGAAATTTGTAATTTCAACTTCCCAATAGGTGTAAAATATGTTTTCACTGTCCCAGTGTACGGGTAACCCAAGAAAAACATAACGCATCATTTAACCACTTTTGCCCTCGGCTGACTCGAACCGTGGAACCGCAAGACATCGCACCTCGTAGCTTCCGGGATCAGCATATCCGAACCTGAGCCAATTACAGCACCATAGCGTCAGGCTTACCAGAGACGGAAGCTGTGGTAGGAGAAACTAATAACGAGCCAGGCATTATCTTTCCTCGTTCCTGGAATTTACTGTTTATTTCTTGGAATTTTAAATTTAGGAAATAAAATTAAAGAAACTTTTCATCAATGGTGATATGCGTCAGAATTAACTTTTAAAATTTCTGCACTTCTTTAATAATATATTCTTTTTGTGCTACGGTTAACGATTTTGCCCCTTACCGCAAACCGATTGTTTTGACGGACTCCCGGAGATAGCGGTCAACGCGATAGGACAGGGAAGATAACTCCATGCTACGAATAATTCCCAGTTGGGGTTATGCATCAATTATATCATTAGCTATCACTAGTCGGAGCAGCATGTTTTTAAATACGGAAGCTTTGAATTTTATGTTCTTCCTTGATGAGAATTTTTTCCGTAAGAACAGCCACTTTCCATTTCCTTTCTCATTTGCTTCCCAATACCACAGGCTAGAAATTATCGTTGTCGCACAATAAGGACATTAGCTAAAAAAACTTTTTCGCACAATAGACACATTTTTGATTTAGTTCCTTGATTATTTTAAACAGTTATCATTACGTATTACATCAATGATCATTCGCCCGACTTTGTTATGAGCACTAGAAAAAATGGGGAATGTTGAGTGACAGAAATCTTTACGGTGAAGTTAAATTTAGTAGGAAAGTGTCTTTCAAATCTACTCACGCATGCTGCGTTGACAGTGTCTCACGTCAGCCAGAACATTAATGTTATGATTCTTTTCTATTGTTCCACGCTAAGTATGTTCAAGAAAGGACAGAACTAAAATAATTGCTTTTACAGGCAAGCATACTTACAAGACCACTGCCAAAATTATTAAATCCGAAATCTTGTTACGTGTTATATATTTGACTGAACTCTTAGATAAGTCTGTACTGTTTCCAAAAATTATAATACACAGCAAACGTTGAATATTAACGTAAATTTCGAGTCATTTTAAGTTGTTGTAGACGGGTATAAAATCTGCATTTTGTTGTTATCCAGTACTTTCTAAAAACCAGCATTTTGTTTGAGATTGGTAACTTTCGTGTTATGTGTGAACACTTAATAACTGTAAAATGTCTTTAAAACAGTAAATGAAACGTATTCGATGTTCCTATAACTCTTTTATTGCCGAAATGTAATCACTATTTCGGTTTATGAAACAAAAAAGCGGAAATGTATTTCGTTTTATGGGAGGTGGATGTGGCTCAATTTTAATAGTCGTGAGACTGTACCACCTCCTGGGTACAGTACTGTCTTCGTATAATGGGTTGAATAAGTCCCAGGATGAAATGTAGTGATGTGCAATTCAGGTCGTTCGGATTAATATGAGCATGGTAGTACAATGGCGAATAAAAATCACTAGAAGCATTTAATCGAACAATGCAAGATTTACGTGGTAATCAACAGCTTTTTGGTGGTGCTCTGATATTACTGTCAGGGGATTTTCGTCAAACATTGCCTGTCATTCCTCGATCAACTCCTGCTGATGAAATAAATGCCTGTTTGAAGTCATCAGTTCTTTGGAGATATGTGCAAAAATTGACACTGAACATTAATATGCGCATTCAGCTACAAAATGATCCAGCTGCCCATGAGTTTCAAAACAATTGTTAGAAATTGGTGATGGTAAATACAAATCGACAGTACCAACGGATTGATCGCTGTACCGAACAATTTTTGCACAATTGCGCACTCGATAGATGAATTGATTGAATGTGTTTTTCCGAATATTCTTCAGAATTACAGAAATCATGATTGGTTGAGAGAACGCGCCATTTTAGCACTGAAGAACATTCATATCAATGCCATTAATTTTCAAATTCAAGCGTAACTGCCAGGTGTAGTCATGACATATAAATCAATTGACAGTGTTATGAATCAAGATGAGGCAATGAATTATCCAATTGAATTTTTAAATTCATTGGAACCGGCTGGTATGCCACCGCATTGCTTGAATCTGAAAGTTGGTTCTTTGATTATATTATTGCGAAATATTAATCCACCAAAACTGTGTAATGGCACCAGATTGGCAGTGAAAATGTTATTGCCAAATTTGATTGAAGCTACGATCTTAACTGGTAAATCAAAAGGAGAAGTTTGTTTGATACCGCGTATCCCTATGATTCCAACTGATATGCCATTTGAGTTCAAACGATTACAATATCCTGTGCGTTTATCATTTGCGATGTAGCCCTACATCAACAAGGCCCAAGGGCAAACACTTCACGTTTGTGGTGTGAATTTGGAGGAATCATGTTTTTCACATGGCCAACTTTATGTTGCCTGTTCCAGAGTCGGTACCCCAGCCGTTTGTTTATTCATGCTCAAAATGGAAAAACAAAAAATATTGTTTATCCAATTGTTTTGGATTAAGTTTTAAAATATCTAGCAATTAATAACATATTTTTTTGTTTGAATAAATGAATTTGATGTTCCAATTAAATTTTTTTTATTTCACTTTATACGTAGCGAAGCACGTACCGGGCCGCTAGTACTGTATATCAGTAATCAATCTGTGTTTCACGCGACTGCCATACCCATACCCATAGGCGTATCTGGAAGGGCATTAGTACGGGAATCTATTTTTTGTATCTACTTAACGTCTCTCTAACAGCGAGGTCTTTAGAGACGGGAAAGGATGGGGGGCAAGGAATGGGAAGGAATTCGGTCATGGCCTTTTTGAAGGAATCTTGCCCGCATTTGCCTGGAGTGATTTGGGAAACAACGGAAAACCCAAATATGGATGACCGGACGGTGATTCGAACCGCCGTCCTCCCGAATGCGAGGCCAGAACGCTAGCCATTACACCTCCACGCTCGGTGGAAATCTAAATACGTGAGGTGAATACCAGTTCAGGTATTGCGAGACACTTCCTTTTACACGTCACATGTTAACATGATATTGGTTGTTATGAGAGTTAAGTATTTAAGTCAAAGTGTGGAGAGATTTCTTAAATTATCAGGATTGTAAATATTCCCCCCCCCCCTCTCGAATGTTATTCAGTTGTATTGACAAATTATAATTCATACCATAAAATAATTTCTACTTTGTCTTTCAGTATGATAATGCTTCCGGAGCAATGGAAGTATTTTTATTACACTGTGTCGATATATTCGGATGGACCCGTGCCAGTATAGTGCGTACTAAATAATAATAACAATCTGCATCTTAACTCACAAGAGAAGACCGATTCCCCACGTTTCCTCCCAAATTGTAGCGATACCCTTGCCAACTAGAATATGTAGCAGGATTTCTTCTTCTGCTACTGGCTGAAGAGATTTCGTCTCAGGTCTCAGCTAGGAAGCATACTTCCATCACCTGGTGCTCTTATTCCGTAGACGACATTCATTCAAGATAGTTCCTCGTCGTTCGTAAAGCACAATGTTCCCTCTTTTCTGTTTCCACGATTTGAGACCGTCTTCCATATCGCTGAAGCTCCCTGCTGTCTCCCTTACAAGTAGACCTCACTGATTGGGTATGGCAATCAATAACTACCGAGCGAACGCGCAGAAGACGGCAAATTAGAGGAGGACTTGGTGCCGGAAGAGGAAGCAATAACTTGAGCCATCTAGTGAGGGTGAAGAAATGAAAGGAGTAATGGTCTACGATATGAAATGGAACTTGCCTCTCGATCAAGCCAACTTAAAACGTCTACACAAACGCAGAGTTTTCCTTCCGAATTGTCCTGTCTCCAAATCTGCAACACTGCAAATAATTAGTAATTACTGTAACTGGTATCGTAGTAAAAAAATGATATCTGCATGTATGTATCAAATTAAAACTGTTGCTGTGAAAGTGTAATCTGAAAAAGAAATACTTTGATTTAAAACTACCAAAATATCTTCTTTTTTTTCTACATTTGAAACACGTATTCAGTCATAATAATGAAATTAACGTCCAGAATAATTTCAGTGTTTTCACGCGTACATATGTTATACATAATCAGCTGTGTAAGTAGACCACATATGAAACATCTGTTAACTTAAGAACATCGGATACTCTCAAATATCTTAAAGCGAATATTAATAGGGCAGATATACTAAACCAGAACCTTGTTCTCTTCGACGTGTCCGTCAGAAACGTGAATTGATGCGGTCTACTAGGTCCGGAAGCAATCGTAAAAATGGTGAGGTTTGATATTCGGTCACTCCAGTTTAAAATATCATTAACAAAACAATAAAATCGTTAAAAAATCTTGTGTCTGAATTAAAATAACATTTTCTTGTTACATAGTAATTAGCAACATTAAAATTCTCGACTAATGGAAATTCGAGAAGAAATTTACAAACAAAGATTTAGAGTAAGTTACAGAAGCTCTGGAATAAACTAAGAGCGTGGAGCACGTCGATAAGATCAGTGATAGCTACAATCCTTATTAATTTTCCACTGTTAGATTATTTTCTGTGGGTTTGCGTTTTGCATTCTCTTATATTGTGGACCTACCTCGTTTAATTGATTGGTTTATTGCACTCTCCCTCCGCAGTATATGAAACTGTTGTTAAGTTGTTTCAGTTAGTGGGTTTCTTTTAATTACAGTGACCTTTGTTAAAACACTGTAATTATTTGTTTCACATAGTTGTAAAATAAGCATTTGCATAGCTGTAAAACTGTGAATCCACGTTGCCATGTGAGTTCCTGAGACGAATAAGCTTCATCTTTAAGATCGCTCTTCGGCAATAGTAATCTTAAACAGAAAAAAAATCCTAATAATTTTTAATAGTCTTAACTAAATGATGACTTTTCGTAAACTAAAAAAAAATCATTCAAACCTTATTTAATAATTTCTTAAATTTTTTAAAATAGCAACGCACAAATCTAAATCCGAAAATC
>JARYHS010013630.1:276150158-276191850 GCA_031002005.1 Vandiemenella viatica
CGCCCACTAATACTGTATGTTGAAAAATCGTTACAAAAACTGGTGTCGCTTTACATTCATGGGATATGTATCGGATTGATAAAAGATCTTGTACAAAAGGTGATCTACTTCATGTCTATTGTACAAATAGTGTGTTTCGTGAAATTTCATATAACATTTCCATACAGTGTAGAAACAGTAAAGGATTTTACTGCCACAAAAAATTGAATACGAATATTCGATTTTAAATGACAAAATATCATCCACACGTCTTGGGATTTCTGTATTCATTCAGACATGACAGTAATCTTTTGCAGTGATAAGAATTGTGGATTAATAATATTGTAGATATTGATGTGCCAAATGTCGATTGATTAGATGAATCAAAAGAAGAACATGAATTACGAGAAGCATGAATTACGGTTTACGTAATACTAATTATCGTATGCAAAGCTATGTTTACTTGAAATATGGGCATACTACACCAAAATATAAGAGAAATGCTGGTCAGCGTTTCATTTAAAATAATTATCATACTATTTGCATACTTCTCTCCCAAAAAAGTCATTAAAATAACTTACAACTCTTTTTTAACTTGAAAAATTTCTCAGCAATTTGGCTTGGAGATTTTAATGTAAACTTTAAATGTGATGTAGCCCAGCCTTTAATTGAATTATCGATATTTTATATGAGTTTAAACAGAGATAGAACTGAACCTACAGCTAGATATGGAAGAATATTCATACAATTAAGAGTGTATGGAAAATAAATTATCGTACCTTCGCGACATATTTCAACTATCATAAACCTATCGCGTTTTGTTTCTTACCATACGCATAACAACCCTAAAGCAGTTTGATTTTAGGCCTTTGGTTGTGAGGGAATTATTTGAAGGAGTCTGAACTAAATAAATGCACCTGATAAATTTCTTTGAATAGGGAGAGATTTCATCTCTACCATGGTTTCCCAAATCACTCCAGGCGAATGTCGGGATGCTTCCTTTACAAAGACCGTGGCTGAATTCCTTTCCGTTCTTTACCACCATTCCTTTCCGCCTCTAATGACTTCGAACGTCGACGAGGCGTAAAGCAAAAAAAAACATTATCTCTTCCTAACATTTAGCAGAAATCATCGCTGTAGATCAAGCCAGAGAGTTTTTGTTTTGTTTTGTGTGAACACTGAAATTTTATGGACCGCAATTATATAAACACTGATTAATCTAATATTGTATGAGAGAAATACTATAAACAAACATATAAGTCTGTTATACAATACAATACATTCATTTTCCATTGATCCCAATATATGAGACTGACTCTGTGTGATGTGGGAAGTTGTCAATTTACAGATAAACAGTTGCATAACAAAATAATAAGTACACCAGTAGATGTACAGTCATAACATACATGGTACATTAAACAATTCCATTACAAAATAATACATACACCAGAAGATGTACAGACATAGCATACAAGGTACATTAAAAAAAATCCATAACAAAATAATGCATACACCACAAGATCTACAGTCATAGTATACATTGTACCGTAAACAATTGTGTAACAAACCTAAATACATTCACCAGGAGAATGTACAGTCATAGCATACATGGTAAATTAATTATGTAAACTTACATTTACACAAGCTACTGGCAGTTATTCTTTAGATACCTTAGAAATAAATTTTTCCACAGAGTAGAAGGAGTCGTCAATTAAAAATTCTTTCAATTTTTTCCTGAATTCATTCTTATCATCTGCTAAACATTTATATGTGTTGGGAGCATATTGAAGATATGTATCCCTGAATATCTGACCCCTTTTTGAACAAATGACAATGACTTGTAAGTCTTGTGAAGATCATTTTTACTTCTGGTGCCATAACTGTGTATTTTACTATTTGTTTGAAACAAAGTATAATTTTTGACTACAAAGGACATTAATGTGTATATATACTCAGAAGCTAATGTTAAAAATCCCTAACTTCTTGAACAGCTCTCTACATGAAGTTCTATTGCTAACCCTACACATAATTCTTATTACACGCTTTTGGGCTCTGAACACTTTGTCTCTATGGGTAGAATTGCCCCAGAATATTATTCCATGTGACAATAAGGAGTTAAAATGAGCAAAATAAACTAGCTGCCTCATACGGAGATCACCTATAGCTGAAATTGTACGAATTGCAAATGTGGCTGCCCCCAATCGCTTTAGTAAGTCAGAAACATGTACTTTCCAATTTAAATTATGATCAATATACAAACCTAGAAATTTCACACTCTCTACCTCTTGAATGGACTGGCTTGCAAATTTTATGTCTATATCTGGTGTTAATCTGTGTGATGTACTGAATTGCATATACTGAATTTTAAAGACAAGCCATTAGCTGTAAACCATTTATTAATCAGTTGAAAGACATAATTTGAAATATATTTCTGTAGATAAATCTGGAGTGTTTTTAATTCCTATGTTTGTGTCATCTGCAAATTGGAAAAATTTTGAGTTTTTAGATGAAACACAGGGTAGATCATTTATAAGTATTAAAAACAATAGTGGCCCCAATATAGAACCCTGAGGTACTCACATCTGATTAATTTCCACTCAGAAAACAGTGGACCCCTTAAGGCAGCCTTAAAATTCTCCATTGACACTTTTGTTTTCTATTTAGAAGGTAAGAACTAAGCTATTTATTAACAATGTCATCTGTTCCATAATACTTTAGTTTCTGTATCAGAATTTTATGATCTACACAGTCAAATGCTTTAGATAAGTCACAAAAAAATTCCCACAGGAATTAATTTATCATTTATTCCTTCTAAAACATTGTCAATTAATACAAATATAGCTTGTTCAATTGAATGACCCATTTGAAAACTAAATTGTGATTTAATTAGAATATTATTATTTTCAAGGTGTCCATAAACTGAATTGTACATTGCTTTCCCAAAAACATTGGAGAAGGCTGTTAGTAATGAAATTGGTCGGTAATTCGATAGGGCTGCCTTATCTCCCTTTTTATAGAGAGGTTTAACTACAGAATACTTAAGCCTTTCTGGAAAAGTACCCTCAAGTAAAGATATATTAAACAGATAACTTTGTATATTACTTAATTCTGTGGAGCACAATTTAATTAATCTGCTGGAAAT
Source organism: Vandiemenella viatica (assembly GCA_031002005.1). NCBI lineage: Eukaryota > Metazoa > Arthropoda > Insecta > Orthoptera > Morabidae > Vandiemenella > Vandiemenella viatica. The sequence continues at coordinate 276,153,280 of JARYHS010013630.1, forward strand.
CCCATCATAACCGCTTGAGTATTTGCTCTTAAGGGGTCTGATAATTTTTCTTATTTCTACTGGAGTAGCTAATTTTACAGACATAGAGTGAAATTATTCTTGGAAGCCTTTTTTTTGACAAAATCCATACTGTGTGTTACTAAGCTATTAGCAGTCAATTTATCAGCAACAGATAAAAAAAATGTTTATTAAATATATCAGCAATTGAAAAATTAGATTCTACTGAAATTTCTTTGACAAAAATATCATTACTTGTTTGATTATTTTTTCCTATTTCCTTGTCGCAATGTCCCATATTGTCTTAATTTATTTTCAGAATCATGAATTTTATGTTTGTAGTACATACCTTTAGATTCTTTAATAACCTTTTTAAGTATTTTTCAGTACTGTTTGAAATGTGTTTTAACATTAGCATTCTCACTGTTCCTAGATTAAATATACAACTTCCTTTTATTAATGCATGATGTTCTAATGCCTATAGTTATCCAAGGTTTTTGTACTTTTCGAGAAGCACGACATTTTTTCAAGGGGAAGCAACTTTCAAAGTAATTTAATAGAATGCTACTAAAAATGTTGTATTTTTCATCCATACCATGAGAACTGTAAACCTGTTCCCAGTTTGTGGTATTGAGAGACTTTCTAAAACAAGTAACTGACTCATCATTTACTACACGCTGAAGTTTAAAATCACTACTCCTAGTGATAGTTCCTATAGAAGTGTTGATGGTTAATAACTGGGCATCATGATCCGAAAGTCCTATTGATGGATGGCTTGATGGTTTGGTCTATAACTGAATTTTGAGGTACCTAGAAAAACATTGTCTATAGCTGAGTGACTATTATTCATTATTCTAGTTGGAAAATTAACTACCTGAGTTAAATTGAATGAACTGACTAATGATTCTAACATGACTTTACAGGGTAAGTTATTTAGAAAATCTACATTAAAATCACCACATACAACTATGTTGACTTCTTTTCTGCTTAAAATGTTAATAAGAGTTCAAACTGGTTTATAAAATAGAAAAGTTTCCCGATGGTGGTCTGTATACTGTTACTATTATATAAATTTCATTATTGAAACTTAGCCGGGTAGCACAAGCTTCAAAATGTTGATCAACACAATACTTGCTAATACTTATATCCTCAAAAATATAAACAATTCTAACATAAGGAACAACTCCTCCTTTCTCCAACTTAATTCTACAATAGTAAGAAGCTAAATTAAAGTCAGTTATGAAGTTATGAAGTTAAAGAAGTTATGTGGTGTTCAGATAATCATAAAACATTAATTCATTTATGTGGACTACCAATTCATCCCACTTTGTTTGTTAATCCTCTGATATTCTGATGTAATAAAGTAATCTCAACAAAATTTTTAATTTTGGTATCTGAAACTCATTATTGTTTAAACTAATTTCTTTAAAACTCTCTGCCTAATACATGATCCTAATCTAAAAATGAGCTGTCCTAACACCATTAGCAACAGGAATCATTTCATGTGAATTTGTGGTCCCAATTAATTGTTTTGCTATGAGATCTGAAAGAACCCCCTTTCCTCTACTATTGAGGTGTAGGCCATGCCTAGTGTAACCCCACCTATCAATAACATCTATAGGTACCAAGCCCATACCGGAGCCAATATCAGACATAAGATACCGTTCCAGTTCCAGATTCAGTCGCCTCACAGCAGAGTTTATCTGTTGCCGATCATAGCGTCTGTGGCACGTTGCTTCTGCTATTTTCACCAGGTCATCTTTGATACTATACCTACCATTCCTACGCAAACTGTTTCCCGCTCCTCCTATTATCACTACATGATCCTGATCTGTAAAATCCTTACACAAAGAACCTATGTATTCTACTACCTGACCTAGACTAGCACTAGGTTTGATGAAACTCATGACCTGGAAACCTGATCCTACTTTTTCCTACACTGATGGCCCAACACCTTGTCCATGACTACTACCTAGCAGCAAGACTTTCTTTATCCGTAATCCTTGCCTGCCAGACTTAACTACACAGCTTTTCCTACAAGTCTGCTGCTTTTTACCTACACCTACAGCTACAGAAGGCTCATCCCTGTCTAACTCTAGCAACTGGGCAAACCTATTTTGCACCCCAACAACAAAAGAATCAGAAGCACTTCTTGTTCTATTTGTCCTTTTCTCTTTCACCAGTTCCCAACCATCTCTGTTTCCCTCCCTGCGCAGCCTATCCAACCCCTTTATAGCGTCTACCAGTTCAGCCTCAAGGGCACTAATCCTTACCTCCTGCTCCAAAATCTTCCTACTTTTGAAACAATCTTTACAGAACCATGGGAGAGCCTTCTCAATTTCCCCACTTTCGACGCCACTACAAATCGGTCCCCAATGAAACCATTTGTTGAACTTAAGCTTACAAAATAAAAACTGCTAAATTAATTCACAAGTAAGCTTTATCTAAATATATTTACAAAAATCTGAACTTTAGCCTAGCGTTCAAAAATGTAAACAAACACAGAAAATAAACACGAACAGACCAAAGCACTAAATTACAAATAAATTATATAATGTTAGGGTATGAATTACACACATTGTTTGTGAAAACTACAGGAATTGTTGTGTGAATACTTGTTTTAAAACAGTGAGCGGATTCATTAACAGTAATTAAGTCAATTCACCCCGACAAAAGAAGGTCAAGGTTGTTCCTTCTGCAACGAAATTCATTGTTTTTTTAAGATTCTAAAGGTGTGCTGGTTTAAAGATTTCCTTAAAATAGTTTAAATTAAAACGGGGAAGTATTATGTTACCATGTAAAGTTACAGTTAATATCCATCAAGGAAAAGAATAGAGACAAGCTATGAAGAAAGGTGGTGTTTTTTTATGGGAGAGTGTTCCCCGTCCGAAGACTCTTGTTGCTATAACGGCATTTTGTGATTTGCGCACTTCAGACTTTCAGCTGCTTACAAACTTTAAACGATTTCTTCTTGTGTCTGGTAACAATTTCTAGTAACTTAATGAGACTGCTCTGTGCTGGCCGCTCAATTTTCGACATCTTTGAGAAATCGTTTCGTATTTCTGGAAGAAGAGCGTAGGAACGTCATTGTAGAAAATATGTGGAACTTATAGGGATAATTGCTGAAGAAAATACTACAAGTATTTGGATAATAGATATTTGTCGATACCAAACTACTATCTTTCGGACAACACTGGTTGCTAAGTGCACGCGAATGTGATAAGCAAATAATACTGTGTGCTGTGTTCACTTGGTTATCAAATTAATATATTTCAACCAGAAATAGCTGTTGTTAGAACTATAATTATATCATGTTCAAGACTGTACATATTAAATTTCAAGAAAATGCCTAGTAAAAATACATAGTGAATTGTAAAATGATAATCTTTACCTTTTATGTATCTATAAAATGAAAACCGTGAATAGGCCTTTCCAGAAAAACGCAAAAATTACTAAGTAGATTAAATGGGATTTTCACCGTTTCAGTGGTTAGTATAAGACTTGAATTGTTTGGTACATATTATCCTTCAATATTACTTGGCGCCGAAGCAGTAAATGAAATTCTGAACGCATAACGTGGAGCACTAAAAATTTAGTAACAACTAGATGTTGCCTGCGCAATACTTTGTGAATATATATGTACTATCCCTATTACCGCATCCATTAGTTCCTTTACTAAATTTCAGGTTTTCAATTTTAAAAGCCATAGATGGCCGTATTGAATGAAAAAGCTATACGAGGAAATTACTTAAATTAATTTTAGTAATACAATGGGAAACATTTCCTAGAAAATTTTTGTTTAATGAAAATACGATATCAGTCAACGGTTCTGAGGTTTAGAAGTAAAATACTATTCACTGTTCATAGCTGGTTCATAGTGAGTAATGCGCATCTGAGGGATTTTAACATGAAAGTGAACTGTTTTAAACTTTAGTTTTGTCAGTAACAGCTGTTTATGAAAATAATTCTGGATACTTGTTACTCAAATGTTTTTTTTTTTTTTTTTTTTTTTTTTTGGTACTACTGAAAATATACATATATATATATATACATATATATATATATATATAAGTGCGACATTATTTACGTGCCAGTTTCTCCTGCATTATTGCATTTTCCAATCAATTATGATGGGTTATACCGTGGGACTAACCGTTCAAATAATTATAGCTAATGGAGAGTACATAACATTTGTTTACAGGTGATGAAAATTTGAAACTGATACGAAGTTCAAAATTTTTTAACAAATAGTCTAGCATAACTTGAAAACTATAGAATAGATTTTGACGTGATGTTCACAATAACAAACCTTATATTATTAGTTAGGAAATTTGAAAGCTTAAAATCTGACTTAGAATCTGCCGTATGTCACATTATGCTACATGTTCTGCCGCCGGAGCAGGGAGTGGAAATGGGAAATGTGAATGTAATGTTAATTTCATTCATTTCTGTAAGATCACAATGAGACCCCCTCAATGCAGACATGGAAATATCTCTGATACCTCATATTTTTCATTAAATTGGTCTTTGTTACTGTAAACTTTTGTTCACGAAAAAAGCCAGTTAAAAATTGCAAAATTTTCTCTAATATAACCCTCAGAATGACAACTACCTCCCACCTTCACCGCCCGGTTGGGATGTTTATAGAAGTTTTTTTTAGTTTTTTAAAAAGCCCGGGGAAAATCTGACGCAAGTTTAAAATTGTGCAACTAAAATTACTGTATGGGCAAATCGAACTCAAACATACCGGGCAATGCCTTGTACTATGCTAGCAATCGAATAATCTTATATATAAAAATCAGTGTTTGTTTGTTCGTCTTCTATGCATTCCTATACCATATATCAGATTGCAATGAAACTTTGGAGAGTTTTCGAGTGTGCGTCTGCGAAGGTTCCTGTGAAAAAAAATTTCCAAAAAGTCACCCCCTATTCCCCATAACACCCCATAATTTAGGCAATACCACATTTTTTATCCGATTTAGATAGGAATTTGTACACTTATACTTTAAAGCAAACATAAAAATACTGCCTACATACGGTTTCTGAATATTAATCCCCTAGCCCCCTTTCTACCCCCATAATTTTTTCACCCCATAATTTAGGCAATACCACATTTTTTATCCGATTTAGATAGGAATTTGTACACTTATACTTTAAAACAAACAGAAAAATACTGCCTACGTATGGTTTCCGAATATTCATCCCCTCTCCCCATTTCCAACCCCATTACGTTTTTACCCCATAATTTAGGCAAATCACATTTTTTATTCGATTTAGATTAGAATTTGTACACTTATACTTTAAAACAAACAGAAAAATACTGCCTACGTATGGTTTCCGAATATTCATCCCCTCTCCCCCTTTCCAACCCCATTACGTTTTTACCCTATAATTTAGGCAAACCACATTTTTTATCCGATTTAGATAAGAATTTGTACGCTTATACTTTAAAACAAACAGAAAAATACTGCCTGCATATGTTTTCCACCCTTTCCAACTGAAAATGAATGAAACAGCAGTTTAAAATTTATATGTAAATATTTTTTCATTTAATCTATGTGCCTACTCAAGTCCAGCAATAGTGAAGCATTGCCGGGTCAGCTAGTACTGTTTAAATGAAACTATATGAGACGGAATGTTTCAATGTAGAAATACTGTAACCATGCTTGACGTTCTGGTAGATCCAACCCAATCAAAAAAAAATGAGTTAAATAGTTAACGCCAATGAGCTAGCTGGCTGATTAGTTACTCTGGGTGCGCTGTACGGTGACCAGTATTGATTGGCAGGATTCGGGGTAAGATTTCTCAGTACTGGAGAGACATTGATCCAACGTTCCTTTAATTTTTCGGATAAGTTAGAAGTCGCAAACCATATTAGAGAGCTTTTTCTGTTTCGTTCTGTTATCTTTCTGGAACTCATGAGTGATTATAACCATTTAATATCTCTGAACAAACAAGAAAAAATTGACTTTCTCATCGACTTCACATCAAGGGTAGATACAAAAGAAGGCGTGGTACAGTCAGGTACGAGCGAGAGGAAACCCCAGTGGCTTATGTTATTTTCCAGTGCACATGTTATATATTAATGTATGTCAGACAGTGTCTCCTTCGTTCTCAGGTGGATTCCGACATTTATACTGTCTCCTTTCAGTGTACCGCTAAAGGAGCAGGACGCGAACAAGCAGACAATTCTTTTTTTTTCGATTTAGTATTTTCTTCCCCCTACACATAAAGAAGCGGTGTGAGGGCAAAGAATATATTATGATTGCCTCATTCCAGACAGCCATTTTCTTAACGACCGGATGTATATTGTAGCCTGCTGAACCCCAATTCCGCTGTGCGTGTTTGTTTTTATTTATTTCTAGTTGCACGGAAACGCCAACTTTACCTATAATATGGCATACCATTACAGTGCTGTCTAAACATAACGTCCGGTACTAATATCAAAAATTTTAACAAAAATTTAAAAGTATTTTGAGCCCCAAATTAAGTAGTTCTATGAACATCCTTCTTCTTAGTGTTCAGATTTCTAGAACATTTGTGGTCTAGTAGTAGGACTCAATTGTATTGGAAAATTAATATCCAGTTACTTTATTGCAAGTGTTAAATTGTGTTTTAGTAAGTTTCATTCAATTTTTTGGTTTTTCACAAATTTATTTTTACTCAATTTAATTTTTTCCGTTCATAATTGTGATTTTTTTTTTTTTTTTTTTTTTTTTTTTTGTAAAACTGTCTTCAAAAGTTAGTTACATCATACTGAACTGTTCAATAGAATCATAGCGTACTAGTGGTCTGTAGTGTCAGTAGTAACAGCTCATGTTATCAGCTTTGTTATAGCTCCAATATGCCTTCGATTACAAAATTGCTACCACGTCAGTGAATTAAAAAAACTTCAATAATTACATAGACACTTCGCTGCGTATTAACATACAAGTAAAATTAATGCGTTTACTGCAAACAATTTTTTATAATAAGCTCCGCCCTATTTTGCTTTTCCTTCGAAAGGGAAAACTTAAATTACTGTACTAAAAAATAGGCTAAGCAATTTTTTTTACATGAACAGTTCACCTGAAACAGTTCTTCTGAGCACAGGACCATTTATTATTTTTATCAAATTAGGTTTTATAATCAAATTCTGTCAGGATAATGATACAGAAAATCATAACTGGTCACTGTCAATATATGAAGTAAAAATAAAATCATTAAAGATTACAATTTAGTTTTCAATATGAAACAAGCCATGTAGAAATGAAAAATATGCTTTTCGGATTCAGTGTCCACTATAGACCACAGCATTTTGTTCTCAGCTCGTTAAATCAATCTCATGATAGATATCTAAGAGTGTATCTACAAGATAGTTGAAGAAATATCATGATATAACAAACTGTTATATCCTCTGTTGTGCGTTTCTTAGTGAGAAAAATGTAGCAGAATTGATATACCTACAAGGCAGTGGTAATTTCATTGATTCCTACCATAACTTTCATTCTAATTAATTGAATTAATAATTTTGTTTCCCGTTGCACTTAATTCTTACGCCAATGTATTTAGGTCGTAGGTGGTGGAGATTGTTGAAATAAATTTCTTGGGTATCCTTTTTTGTCTGTGATGTCTGCGATAGAACGAGAGGGGGTGCATAGAATTTTGATGTAAACCGTCCTATACTACCTGTAGTATTGTATCAATGATGATAGCATGAGAATATAAATAAACGTTAATTGGACAAATTACTAGATAGTCATTTAGGAATATTGTTTTCTTTATTGTGAACGATAATTATTACACTACTTTTGGAAAAATTTACGTGTAACCCATGTTAAATAACGGTGTGCAGATACTAATTTAGTTATTATTTTAAAAAAGTGATACTGGTTTCTTTTACAAATTTTTACAAGCTGACTTAGCTATGATTAGAGCATGCTACGTTTTTGCACCGTTTACTGTATTGTGTTACATAATTTTGGTTTTAAAACTACACTCTACCTTCTTTGTAATTTGCTGGATGGTACTGCTTGTTTACTTTTATATTTATATTTATTTTGAATAGTTTTAAGGAATCCTAAAATGCTTTATACCAAAATTAATTTCCTCAATTTTGCATATGCAGCATAACTTACTTTCCACCTGATTTCTATAATCTTTGATTCCCTCAAGCTCTTATTAGCTGAATTACCACATTAATCGATCACATATGCCTTGAATGTGTCACACATCAGACTTTAATTTTCTGTAAGATTCAGACCGCAATCAATTTCTTCACGCGTTTCCATACCATGGTTATTATGTACTGTACCTACTTTCCCACTACATTTTCAAAAAATTTCTGTTTCGCTGCTTTCTGGTGTGTATTTATGGAACTTTACATCACTTTCTGGATACGTGAAATTTGTAAAAGGTTTAAAACGGCCGCCAAGCAGCTGAGTGTAAGAAAGTAACGGTACAATGAGAGCCTATGCACGCCAACTAAACACATCCCACACTATTATCGTACCAATACCAGCTGAGGGCAAGTTGGATCACCAAAGACGCTGGGTGAGCGGTAATGGCTGTCCTAGCATTCGGGATAATGCAGGTTCGAATACCCGTCCTTCCATCCTGATTTAGATTTTCCATGGTTTCCCAGAATCATTTCAGGCGAATTCCAAGATGGTTCCTTCAACAGGCCACGTCAATTTCTTCCCGTTTCTTGTCCCCATAATGTATCGGCTATAATGATGAACATAATCTTGATCAGGAGCCATCTTAACTTTAGTAAGTATTTCAGAAGATGCTTAGACGCTTACGAATTCATCTGACAGCTATCAAATGACTGGTGTCTGGAGGTTTCTTCTCTATTTCATATACACATAACCTGCTTTTCCAAATGTGAAGGTGATAGGTTTCTCCGATATCGGAAATTCAACGGAGAACGTCTTACATGTTCTGTTGGATGTCATCCCACGAAGCAAGCAGAGCTGTCACTATTTTGGATAAAATAGTATTTCAAGTACCACATAACTTTAATTTTCTCAGCAGGAGCTTGGGTCAAATTCTTATTTGTAACCAAAAACATGCTAATCTAATCTACTGAAACAAATCGTAACCAGCATTAACGAAAAGAAAATTATCTCGTCAGTAGGACACGTGTGTTACGGAACGCCTTCTCTGTCTTAACAATCGCAATTTCAGTCGCAGTGGGTCAAGCGAGGAAAGGCGTATTCCTTTGAGTGCGTCGGTAATTAGAACCCTTTGCCTCTCGGTCTGCATTTCGTTTCCGTTCTCGCCTTTGTGAAGAATAGGGGCGAGCCGATTGTAAGGCCACAGTCGAATGTAATTTCCCAGAGGATGCTGGGAGGGGTGCTTACTGCCCCCCGACGTAACGAACTAGCACTCTGAAAGAATAAAAACTTTTCAGAAAACATGTATACTTGCATTCTGTTTCCAGAAAATGTTATGTTTACGAGTAGTTCTTCAATCAAACACATCTAAAATATTTAATTTTATGCACCAATATTATATGTATTGTATTTATTTCTACGTTCACTAAACAGAAGTCATTGCTTTCCAAATAAGTGAAATATATTCACACTCGCATCTGTATTTATCTGTTTTAATGATTGAGACTTGTGCTTCTCTACTAATATCTGTAAGTAAAGGATTTCAAGTTTTTCGTATATAGTTCATAGTACTGGCAGCTTAATTCCTAAAACGTTCTTACTGAAGATCAAAATTTATTCACTCTATCTGGAATGTTTTGTGTGTTACGCCATGTAAAGATTTCCTTAAAAACTAAAAAAATACAACCTTCCTTATCTTAGGTTTATGTAGTAACTATTTTCAATTACCACGAGTCGTTGCTTCCTTATTTAATCATTTAATTCATTATTTATTAAAGTTTCTGGTCTATTTAAGAATGTAATGATCGAACATTCATGGTAGGTGTGTTCAAGCCTGTCATTTTGGGGCATCCAGATTTCACTCGAGTTTAACCCTACACGTTTTATGTTTATTTAATACTGTAGTTCTCTTGATATATACTAAAAATGCGGTACATAATTTCGCAAATAAGGAGATACTTGAAATGTTCTCCATTGGTGGGATAATTTTCTAACGGAATTATAAATATTTAACAAAAAACTGTTTATGACTATTATCACTGACAGTATGAAAACTGCACGAAAGTGAGTAACATAAGACAAGGCTCATTGAATTCTGTTAACCAATAACAGCTCGGGTCTTATCTTATTTCAATCTGAACAAATCAAATAATCAATTAACCGTTTAGTGACATTTAAAAACAACAGTTTATTCTTGGTAGATAATAAATGTGAGTAGAGCAAGATACTTGACTGTTCAGTTTCTTGGGATTACTCTAAGTCCTTTTTGCATATTGTTTTCATGTGTGTTTGTTTAATCCGACACCACATATATAAAGCTATCTACCTCTTGTCGGCCAGCGCTGACTTATTACATCATTGCTTGCTTCTATTACTGTCAGAATAGTTGTCAGGTGCCTGAGTCCACTGCTATTGTGTCCTTTGCCGAAACAATCACGTTCACTCTAGTCGGTATTTCTGACAGGTCACTTGTCCCTAAAAATGCCTTTAAATTTGCATATTAACGCCAAGAACACCGTTCACAATTCACTTGAGCCATCTGATGGCCCAGTGGTTAAGGTGTCTCACTGCGGATTGAAAGGTCTCCGGTTCGAATCCATGTCTGGGAGGAGATTTTCATAGGCCCTTAACCCCTGGCACAGATTGCTGTGTAATATGAAATATGCCAGAACGCATCCGTGGTTCAGATTTCATGTTAAACTGTAGGTCCCCTGCATCCGGTAGAACTGGAGGGTTAGGTTAAGGGGCTACGACAGGGATGGAATGCGCAGCCTTGAAACTCATTCACCAGGTCATTAAGACCACTCGGAATTATTATACTCTTCACTTTTTGATTACTCTGTAAGCCGTATATGTCGAGGAAGGTAGGGAGATAAATCAAATAATATCTATGTGAGGGCCTAATATTGTTATGATCTCAACAAGTGATGCAATGTTTATGTTTTCAAAAAAAATCTACAAATATTTTCTTATTTAATAATACATCGTTCCTTATATTTCGGTATAGCCGCTACGCAAGCCTTGAAGATCACGTTTCGCGGTTAAGGGAAATCCCTACACTTACTTAAACCGATCTTGCATTTACTTTCTTCTGACTTTCATTATTGTCTCTTGCCTTTGGAATAAGACGAGGCTCTACCATTTGCCAGTAAGCATGCGAGAGAGAGCATATGATAAGAGGGTTCACGCTCATCTATTAGAAGAGGTCCCCGATGTCTGAAGGGCGGTGAAAATTCCATTAATATTTAGAGTGTGGGTAAGTGTGGCGTGGTTGTGGCTTGGCCGTGGGTCTGGGGACGCAGTCGGGCACAGCAGCCGCGTAATAAGATCCGTCAGACTCGCCGCTGCAAACCTCGGCGCTACTAATGAATGCGTAAATAATTCACCGGCAGGCAGCAGAGCTGTGCGTGAGGGCGCTCCGTCTAATATTTCAGCGCAGGGCCTAACTAGACGTCAGTTGGCAGGCCTGATGAGGCGCCTCATAATTGCCAAGGAGGGGTGGGGCATTCCATCAGCCAATTGTCTTGCCGCTGGACTGATGAAAGGGGTGGCATCAGGAGACAGACCCCTCCCAAGATGAGCACATCTAGCGTGAGCTGCTGATTCGGCGCGCATTATTGACAAAGGAGTTACACGGTCACGGTTGATCGTAACAGTTAAAACAAATACTGTGCCTTGAAACAAATTAATTTTTTGAAACAAAGTGAGAAACTGACTGGTACTTAAATTGCTTCCTGTATTATTCTGTCACCTCGTCTGTGTCTTTACTCTCTTGTAGAATTTTTTCGCAACACTATTTGGGTTTTTAAGCAAAGGTTGCGCCACACTCCAACTTTTAATTAAAGTAGTTACAAAGTTTACAAATGTTAAAAGGAAATGTTATGAGTCAATTTATTTCAAAGGTCACGAATGAAAAGCATTTAAAATAATAGGTTCTATGTAGGTTTCTGATACTACAAATATTAATCTGCTGTTTGGTAGGAATTTTGTGGCAGCTTAGTTCCATCCGGTGGTGAATCTACACTAATATTGCGTAGAAAAGCGAAACCAACGCTCTCTCTCTCTCCTTATCTGTTTGTTACGTATTCACGACTAAACGGCTAAACTGATCTTGATGAAATTTTAGAAGAAATGGATCATTACCAATGACATATGATACTGTTTTTGGGTAAATACCATACTTTGTCAAGAACTTTGACAGTCAGACGGATAGCTTATGTAATTCTCGGTAATGCCAAATTGGTCGCTTAGGCTATGCTTCTCTCGCAATCAGTTTGTATATGATATATTCATCAATTTTGAATGAAGACACAACTTACTGTGTAATAAACAGAGATGTGACTTATCTAGATAAAAGTATCTGAAATACAGATACAAGATACAAAATACGTATTTTTATCTTGTATCTAAGATACTTTTCTTAATCTTTATCTTGTATCTTGTATTTAGATACTTTTTCTTTGTATCTTGAAAATACTAAATACTATTTCCGCATTTTTCCGTTACGGCATCATAAAAACAACGAAATACATTCGTAAAATTCATTAACGTACATCAAAAGACAAGGTTATAAGGTCTAGTTATCTTTGCCTTCCTTTATACCTGTGAACTGTGAAAACCATAAACGAACACCTGCCTGTCTATTGTATGTTGTCTTTGGTCCGCGCCATATTTTACCGTGCCAAATCGTGTGTGGTATGTGGAAATCGAATTTTTAGTGAATCATAATCGAGGACAACGGCATCGAAATGTAAGTAAATAAATAAACGAATCATTTTAATTTTATTTAAGTAGGTATATACCGAATTAGATTTCACTTGTTAAAACGGTAACAGATAATGGATCAAATATGGTAAAGGCCTACGAAGTATTTGCAAAATCAGATTCAGATATTTCAGCCACAAATCCTGAAAACATTTCGCATAAAGAATATCTTGAAACAAAACCACAACATGAAGATAATGAAGATGATGATCTGCTAACACAACCATTTACAAATTCTTCTTCAGAACCGGAAAGTGATAACTGTCTGCTACCAGGACATGAAAGATGCGCTACGCACACTTTGCATTTGGTCGCCAGTACAGATTTTGAACAAGCAAGACTGAAAAACAATTTTTATAAAAAAGTGGATGATGCAGCTTTAGCGAAGTGTCAGGCACTCTGGAATTTATGTTCTAGATCACCAAAGGCATGTGAAACATATTTGGAATTGACGGGGAAATCACCAACTTCTCCATGCGCAACCCGATGAAACTCTTATTATAAATCCATAAAAGACCTTTTATCAGTGCAGGAGCGTCTCAATGAAACCATGAAAAGCCTTAAATTATCAGCTTTTAAGGACTATGAACTTCAATTTTTATGGGAATATGTAAATTGTTCAAAACCTATTGCAGAAGCTATTCAAAGTCTCCAAGGTGATAAAGATACCTACTACGGTTGTCTACTACCCGAACTAATGAGAATCCGGCATATGGTTAAATGCCTTAAAAATGAAAATCTAAGATATTGTGGCACTTTGTTACATGTTATTGAAGAAAATTTAAATAAACGTTTCAAAAAGTTTTTGCAATTTGAGCCTGCAGCAAATGATGCAATATTAGCTTCAGTGTCCCATCCGTTTTTTAAAATGAAGTGGGTGCCAAAAATGTTTAAAGAGCATGTAAAAGAGCTTATCCTTATTGAAACACGGAAAATTAATCTATCTGAAAATAAAAAATCAGAGGCTTCAAAGAGTAGTGGAGAGGATATAAGAAAGAAGACAAAAGACGAATCTTATTACATGTTTTTTGATGACTCTGATTCCTCTGTTGGTAGTGCCACTAGTGGCGACAGTACAGAATCTACTGGCAGCATCGCTGACTTAGAAATACTTCAATACTTTAATAATAAGGACATCTGCCTAAAAAGTTTAAATACTTATCCAACAATCAAGAAAATATTTTAAAAATATAACACTTGTTTGCCAAGTTCCGCCCCTGTGGAACGACTCTTCTCTTTCGGGGGGATAATAATGAGACTCCCACCGAAGAAAAATGAGTGATGAGATGTTTGAAAAACTTATTATACTTAAGTCTCATTTAAAACCTTAAGCAACAGTTGTACATTGTAGTAAAATATGTTTCTAAATAAAAATAATACATTTTGTAAAAGTATTTTATCTTAAAAAAGTATCTAAAAAATATGTATTTTTGTATCTTGTATTTCAAATACCTTTTCCAAAAGTATCTTGTATCTGATATCTAAGATACATTATTTAAATGTATCTTGTATCTTGTATTCAAATACTTTTTTCGAGGTATCTTGCACATCTCTGGTAATAAACAATAGATGTTGATTTGAGCTACACCGATTCCCCGTCTCATTATCCGTATCCCGACTCCGTGCTTTTTGGTACACCTTTTACCATTAGTTACAGTTTTCTATATCAAATCCTACCAATAAAATTCTAAGTCTATGCACACGGAGACGCCAGTAACAGCTAATTTTAAATAGTTACGAAATGAATAACAATCAAATTGAATAAAATAAATGATTTCTATCACAACAAATAGCGCGGTTTTATTTACTACTTTTTGTGACTTGTAACGGTCATGTGTAACGCCAGTTTATAAATCATTATAAATATTAGATAATGTACTTAATTATTAGTAATACAAATATTAATGGTAGTTTTGTGTGTATTTGTGGTAATAAACAATAACCGGTCGCACTAGAGTCGAGGCAAAAAGAAAATATGTTGAAACACGAATGGATACGCGACAAGGAAAGAATAAAAAAAGAAATTCTCGTACTAGTAGAGAGGAAACTAACTGAATTGTTTAAAAATTATTACAGGGACGTAAGAAGAACTAATACGTAGGCCTACGTGAAAGTTCTAATTAATTTGTTAAAAAGTACTCAAAGTTGTGAAATAGTTTTGTGTAATTTGGGAAGTTATTGGTGATAATTTAAAATACGGATTTTTCGAAGTAAAAGAACAGGAAGCACGACATGGTAAAGTAAATACTTTCTTTTATATAATAAAAGATGTGGAATTAAAACAAAAAATCTGACATTGTAAGCTAAAACGGTGACATAAATGTTCTCATTCAGGATGGAAGCGTCTGAGAAGATATAATAAAATAAAAAAATAATACTTGTTGATTTCAGATTACAAGAGACTTGTTTTCGTTGAATGAAAGCAATCGATAGACGTACTGGTATACAAAAGTGAGAAAGAGAAGTCGTTTCTTTAGAGAGAAGATTTGATAAATTGTATCCGTATTGATATACCAGTGTAAATAATAAAATATCACTGACAATTTTTGACAAACTGGTATTATGATCGGTTAATCTAGTAACAGGAAGCAAAAGAAAATTTATGGTTAAATTAATTTCCGTTTTTACCGTTCTTATAATGCAATTTAAAATCAGCTCATTGCTAATCTCTATTTCATATATCAATAAATATACACTTTTAAGTAAGCTAGCTGTCATACACTCGGTATAACAGCTTATAACAAAGAGCTGATACCAACGCCACTATGATGTGGCTCATTAAAATCATATAGTATTACATATGTTTTTAATATTACATTTACCTCTCAAATGTTTTAATATTGTTAGCTTGTCGGTTAGACACAAAATGAATTACTGCAGCTTATTAAGTTATTGATTATAGCAAAAATTATATAGGAGTCATTTCCATTCCGCCAGTGCTGAAAACACATGGAAAATTCGTTCCACTTCCTTTGAACAAAATCCTTTAGATTTAATACTTTCGTGTTACCTAATATATTTTCTTGCGCCACGTTTTACAACTGAAAATACAGATATATATTCTTGGATGCAATTTAAGATTGTGATGAGATCGATAACCAGAAGTTTTTTTTATTTATCACTACCAATAAATACGAAATTGACATAATGGGTTCGTATTTTGGGCTGGAGAGAAACGGGTATAATGTTTTTCTCTAAACAGTAAGATATCATCAAACATAAATAAAATGGTACGTAATTCAATAAGGGGACTTACATTAAATTTTTATATGACGTATACGTTTAGGTGTTAGTCACGGTCGGTAGATCAATGTGACGAATTTCGCTCTGAAGAGATTGCGGGCGAATGGTTTTGTTGCTGTGGTAACCGTCAAACCGTGACGCAGCCCCCTCCGCCCAGTCCCAAAGGACTCCACTAATATTCGGGGACGGTACTTGCCTCTGCCTGTGACATCAGCGCCATTACTTTCAATCAGCGAATGGCACTCTCAAATTGAAGTAACGTGTCCGAACAATTTCGTGCCGAATGATTCAAAAGTGATGGCCGGCCGGTGTGCGTGTGGGGCCCCGAAGTTTCTCCCCCCGTAAAGCTCGGCGGGATTAATGGACGTTTCTGACGCCTGTGTGTTAGGCTGCACGCAACACGCAAGTCGCCAGCCCCTCCGGTCAACAGATGGCTGAGGAACGGCCCCACCCCCCCCATCGCCTTGCCTCCCCCGGGGGGACAGTTTACGACCACTACCTCCCTGTGTTAATGCCCTTTCATGAGCCACAGTTAATTATTATCGTGGGAGATGACGGAGTTGTTTAATAGTGCGCACCAGGAGAAGAAAAAAGAATTTGACAGAGTCTTTATGGTTATTAGTTACGGTGCCGTCACTATGCTTGTACGATATGCTTCTAATTACTCTGTAATTAAACAGTATTCCTCCAAGTGTGAATAATCTTACATGAGTGGTAAATGTGACTTCGAATGAGTCTTCAGTAATTCGGTAGTCAAGGATCGTGCGATGAGTTAGTTTCACTACTTTGTTTCTTTCCAAAAAACTTTAATCGGTGTTCTTAACTGCCAGCATTTTTTTCTGATTTCACTATGTATCACAGTTATTGTTTGTAATACTGTGACTGAAATTATGGATGAGCAATTCGGACGCCTTTTTTCTTTCAAGATCGAATCGTATGGTATTGTTTAAGTGGGGAGCCCGAAAAATTGTCGGTTATAAGATGGAAGGGTTTTCGATTCGCAACGCAATGCGCCCACACAGGGAGTCCCGCCGTGTACAGGAAAGCTACAAATTAAAGTGGAATTCGAACCAAGGAAGCGACTCACGTGCGACACAAGCATTACCAGAGGAGAGGGTCTAGCTGAGACCTGGATTCGATCTGCAGCCAGACACCTTAACCAACGTAACACCAGTCCGCTTGCCTTTTCTCTTCCTAACGAGACGTTGTGTTTGGTGGTTAATTCTTTATGTTAGTGATGTTAAGAGAAGGTTGAAAGAAAATTCTGAGATTTAAGGACTCATGTAAAGTCTTTCCCGCGGGCAATAAGTAATTCCCCTTCTTTTCTTTGATTTATTATTAAATTAATACTCATAATCATAAAATAAATTGCTTTAATATTAATTCTGTCAGTGGCAAATGGATATATTTACAGGTGCATACGACACTTATTCTGTCCTCAATGCTTAAAAATGTCGTATTATCAGTATCTGCAAAAATTAGTGATATCTGTAACTTTTATTTTAATTAATATGAAACCAAACCAATACTTTGTGTCTTTCGGTTTCCAAACCAGATTATTTTTTTTCTTCTTTAATCAATAATCCTAATTAAGAAATGCGATTGAACTTATGTAACAGATGTGTTTTTCATCTTTCCCCATAGATCCCATGGTTGATTTCCTACATATGCCTTGCCCTCCGCTTCCTTGTTGCATCGCCTGCGATATTTCTGTTAGGTGTGACGCTCGCGGGACATCCGCTGAACAGTTATTTTGTTAGACCGAAAACAACTCTGTGCAGCCATACACCACAATCCCTGAGTTTCTCTCCAGTCGATTGTTCGCTGTATATATATATATTTAATGGTAGGTTTCTTTAACATTTGAGGTCCCTAGTATAATGTTAACTGAGAAAGGACTGATATCAAGCGACTATAAAGAAACCAGAAAGAGGCCAAAATGTATGAAAGTCACGCGTTGTAATCAAGGAACATCTATGGTCCTGGTTGTTTGTCTCGGGTTTCAGCTTTGTAAGGAGCTACTGCAGACGGTGAATCACGCTAAATATGTAAGAATTTTGGTCCTACTGGGATTTAGAATCATCAAAAGGCATTTTAGCTATATAATTATGAAACAATAACGCATTTTCAGAATTTTTCATAGTTAGAAAACAAGATAAAAAGACCGGCAATTGTGGAAGTAGCGGAGCCATTGTACAACGCCGTTCACTAAGGAAAGTACTTAAAGCAGGAGATATTTTCTTTCAAAACATTCTATTCCGGCGAGAGTTTGGACCACCCTGCTTCCATCTCCTAATTTATTTCGCAGAAACCGCTCGTACACTTTCCCCTCCCTCAGCCACCATTACATTTCACCCTCCGTCTGCCCTCCCCGAAGACCAATTCGGGCCCGTTAGGTCATCCTATTGCCGTCCCAGCTCAGCGTACGGTAGGGCAGTTTCTCAAACAGACGCTCAGCTGCGTGCTTTCTACTCTGAATGCTTTCCAATTAGAAGAAAATCTTCTGTGCACAACACAGTCTCGCTCAGCTCAGAGGACAATTACTCTCGGAAAAAATGGAGGTAACCCAAGGGGAAGGAATGGAAATCCTGAAATATCCTTGCAGGTCCCACAGAGATGTCTTAAAACCATCGCCTCTAATGCTTAGCATTATGCATCAGATTATTTTACGTGGAATTTTATTGGTGTCTCCAATCAGTTGATTTGTGTGACATACTTGTTATTCGCAACTACACGTAACCATATCGTTTCAAAGTTGTGTATTTCCCCACCATGGATATAGGTTGTACACTTTAAGTTTTGAATGGCTTCCGGGGAACTTGCAATAATTATATTTTGGATTTATAGTAATGCCTACTCTCTGCTTCATTTTTCCCAATACTTACCACTTTCTTTGTTCCCCTTATATTATCTTTCCACTCTAGACAGTAATTTATTATTTAGAGATAAAAATAACTGTGCAATCAGTCTTCAACTGGGAGGAGAATACTGCTTCACAGTATTTCTTAACTCTGTTTCGTTACTGGTTCTGTCGTTGATAATTTCTATTCAACGCGAAATATTGTTGAATTTGTAACGACTACCGGAACCCCTTTCAGGACACTGAATGCCCCATTCGACTTTGATTGTGTTTCGAATTGCAAGGTTTAACTCTTCATGAGCAATCTGTAATGTAAAAAGTTAAATATTCAATGGAAGAAATTACTGTTACTGTAAAGTAATTCATCATTGGTGGAATATCAAACGTCCCAAAAAATTACTCTGAAATATATTTTGGTAAAAACATTTTATTTAGAAATGAATCACTGAAACAAATATAAAGGTAAGAAAAATTAAAATATGAAAGTATTTACGCTCAAGACGCATGTATTTCGGAAGGAAACTACAGAGATGCAAATAGACTTCAAAATTTTTAATAAGTAACTACAGTTTATTTAGTTTCATTTCACTGCTCTTGAAAATGATGTTATTATATTCCTAGTAGGATTAGTAACAAACTTAAATTAATGTTAACATTGTTACAAAGACTATTTATCAAAATTAAGATATGGTCTCCTTATATTTCGTTGCTGGGCAACACATCTAAAGTCTACGTTATTAGTGGTAATACAGTGTTTAACGATATAATGCAACGCGAATTCCTATTTGTGAATTTGTAAATGTGGTTAAACAACTATTACAATGCGTTAAGGTTTCTCCAAATTTAAGAGACTAGCGGAAGCGTCGGAGACTTTCTTAATATTATGAAAACGCAAATCCCATTGAACAGGGATTATGCTGTGTGATTGCAATTCGTGTGCACTGGTTAACCCATGAGCAGGCAACCAAATTTTTCGGCTTTACGCCTTGTATACATAGAGGTCATTAGAGGCGGAAAAATACTGGGAGTAAGGAACGGTAAGGAATTTGGCTATCACATTTTGAAGGAACTATTCCGTCATTCGTCTGAAGTGATTTGGGGAAGCCATATAAACCCCAAATCTGGATAGCCGGACGGGGATTCAAGTCCGCGTCCTTCCCAAAACGAGGCCAGACCGTTACCACTCACCCACCACGCCCAGCATCTCACAGTCGCTAAGATATAATCAAGCCTGACGGGCGAATAATAATGCTTGCCATTCGCGAGGACGGAGGATTCAAATCCCCGTCCTGCCATCCAGATATCAGTTATCCGTGGTTTCTGGAAGTCATTTCAGGTGGCAGCTGGGATTTTTCCTTCAAAATGCCATACCTGCATACTATGCCGTTCCTTTTTCTCAATTCTCTCCTGCCTCTGCAGACCACGACGTAGAGTCAGTCATCATTCCACTATCTTGGCCAAATTGAAACCAGTTCCAATTATATAACTAGCCGGCTACGTGTTATAAGTCAAACTTCAGCGTATGCCTGATTTATATATCAGTTGAGAGAAATTTCAAAGGAGCATTCTCTTTCCATTCTTGTGGTTTGGTAGATAAAATAAAAAAAAATAGGTAGTCTTATAAGTTTGTAATGTTCATTAGTCCACCTGTCACAGCCTGATAATTACGTGATCGATGCGTTATACCATCCGCAAATAAACTTTTAGACAAATACAGTTATAGTTGCAACGGAACAAGGAGCGCATAATAGAGAAGTAGAAGTACAAATTAGAATGGAAAAACAAACCAATACTCACATACGATAGTGACAGGATGACGTCTTCAAAGGTAACGGACCCAAACACGAGAAACATTGTAGTTTTAGGGTTTTCTTAGTCCGTTTGGAGGCAATCACTTATAGCATCAACCGTCCTCCTTGTTGTATTGCTGAAATGGCGAAAATCCGAAAATTGCAATTTTTCTAGTTATTATTATTCTCGTATCACAAACATTAAAATACACATTTAAATACATTGTGCAAATCAATAACCTTAAATACACTTAGTCCAGTACTTCGCAACCTCAATTGCATTGTGTGTTGCTTGAAACAAGTCTTCATTGTTGCAGGATGATGGGCACATTGGGCACTCGAGCATATGATTCATAGTTTGGTCTTCATCACATTCGCACTTAATATTTGTAGCATCAGTATAACCCCTACAGACTAGGTTTTCCTTGGACCTGCCCACTCCTGTTCGCAATCGATTTAAAGACCGCCAGACGTTCCACTCCTCTGCATGACCAGGTGGCAAGCGCTCTGCAACTGTCAATGGTCCCGAGATGTTAGGAACCTTCATTTTCCATAACTGTATTCTTACCTTTTCAGGTGACCCAATTAGTTCCCGAGATGTTCGCAGAAAGCTTTTCCTGGATTTGAGTCTCTGGGCTGTTGGTGTATGGCCATGCAGTGGATGAGCGCTTTCCCGTTCTACTTTGGTCCTCTCCTTGTTCGCAGCCACTTCTCTCCGGATACTGGGTGGTGCAATTCCCGAAAGCTGGTAAAGCCTTTCAACTGGGGTAGGCTTTAAGCAACCTGTCACCAGCCTACAGGTGTTATTGAGGGCTACATCCACCTGTTTGGTATGAGATGACGAGTACCAAACTGGGCATGCATATTCTGCAACATAGTAAAAAAGGGCCATTGCCGATGTACGTAAAGTTTGTGGTTGACTGCTCCACTGTGATCCAACTAGTTTGCGCAGTAAGTTATTTCTTGAAGAGATCTTCATTTTGTAATTCATGCAGTGCTTCTTATATGTGAGGGTTCTGTCCAGCGTCACTCCCAGATATTTTGGGGTGTTACATGTCTGCAGTTCGATACCTGACCACAATACTTTTAACTTACGCTGAGCTTTCCTATTTTTTTTATAAAAGGCACACACTTCAGTTTTTGAAGGATTAGGTCTTAGGTGGTTTTACCTATAATAGCTTGATAGGCCTTCAAGAGCAGCAGACAAATTTCTTTCTACAACTTCAAGCTTTGTGCTCTGTGAGGCTAGAGCTAGGTCATCAGCGTACACGAAGCTCCTGGTAGCTGGATGTAATGGTTGATCGTTTGTATAAATGTTGAAAAGGATTGGGGCCAATACCCTACCTTGAGGTAGACCATTCTTTTGTACCCTCCATCGACTGCGCTGTCCTTGAAAGTCAACGAAAAACCTACGATTCTGAAGAAGAGCAGCGATGAGCTTGGTTAATCCGGTGGCCTTTGTCATATTGTTGACCTTGTCAAGTAATAGTTTATGGTTAATAGTATCGTATGCTGCTAACAAGTCCACAAAGACCACGGCTGTTGCTTTACGGGTCTCAAATCCATCCTCTATAAACTGTGTTAGGTTCAGCAGTTGCCCAGTACAACTTTTGCCAAGACGAAAGCCAGCTTGTTGTGGAATAAGTTTTGGATCAACCACAGGCTGGATACGATTCAGAATTAATCGTTCAAATATTTTGTAGAGATGACACAAGAGCACTATAGGTCTAAAATCTTTAGGATTGTTTCCTTCTTTTCCAGGTTTCAGCAGTGCAATGACTCTCGTCCTCCGCCACACCTTCGGAATTTGATATGAGCTCATACATTTGTTAAAAAGCTGTAGAACCCATTCTTTGGTTTTATATCCGAAGTTCTTAATTTGTTCTGATCGTATGTCATCGAGGCCTGCCGACTTTCCTGTTTCGCTCTCATGAATAACCTTTTCCAACTCTGACATACTAAAGGGCTCAGTGAGGTTGTTCATATCTTCCTGACTGTTTCTGTGCGTTTTTCTTTGTTTTTTAGATGGCCCACTTTTATGAGTTTCCTTCCCATTCATGAATAGCTGATGTGCAATTTGGTTTGCGTTTATATTGAAATGTCCAGTGATCTTTGATGCATCATTGTTGAGGCGTTTTAGAAGTATCCATACCTTGTGACTATCTCTTTTCAGGTCCAGCTCTTCTAATCATTTGATCCAGCGGTCTCTTTTTGCTACACTTAGAGATGAGATAAGTTGATTACCAGCTTCTACTGTCTTTTCGCCAAATGGATCATCTTGGAAAAGTGATTTATAAACCACGAACTGGGCAGCTAGATCTGAGGTGAGAACCGAAATATATGATGATCGGCAACCACGGGGAATGGATCTTCTGGAGCATTTTTTCACAGCTGCAGTGAATGTGTCATATGATTCTGGTGTTGGTTCAATAGTAGACATAGTAGCATTCAATATTTCTGTGAACATGGACCAGTCAGCTCTCTTGAAGTTATACCTCCTGCGGAAAGGAAGTCTCTGTGGTCTCACTGTCGCAAACACTTCACACATTATTGGCCTGTGCTGCGTGTTTCGTATTGGGCTACAGACAGACTTCACACATTGTTGGCTGATGTGATTACTTCTGAATATTAGATCAGGGTTGTAGCCCCGTCTCCATCTCCCACTGTTGAAAGATGCTGGCAGTTTGGGATCATGTATGATAGTAAATTGATTTACATCTGCCCATTTTTCTACTGCAATTCCATTCTCGTCGTCGAAGTCGTAGCCCCAAGCAGTACAATGAGAATTAAAATCTCCAATAACAATCTGCAGGTGTTGATTTTGGAAATTAAACGGTGGTTTGACAGTGAATTTACTGCTGGGTGGTTTATATAAAGATGAAATTGTGCAGTTTTTCAGCTCAATGGTAAGGACTTCGATGTCGTTCTCTTGTTTGAAGGCCGTGGACAGGATCTGAACATCTGGTCGGACAAAGATGGCACTTCTGTATTTATGGTGAGGTCTCTCGACCGCGCAGATCATTCTATTTATTTTAGGTCGGCGCATTTCATTACTTCTATGGGTCTCTCGTACACATAAAATGTGACAATTGTGTTGATTGCATAGGTCTTGTAGCAATTCTTCTTTGGCTGATGACATGCCTTCAGTGTTGATGGATACAATCTTTAACTGTGGCCCTGATAAGGGCTCGCCTATTGATGTTTCTGGTGTGAAAGGCTTGGCCGGCATTATACCGTTGCCCAGGGATCGCCCGATTGCTTCTGATAACGTTTTCAAATCACAATCTTCGGGGAGGCACCTTTCATGATCCCCAATTTTTCTAGTATTCGTGTCCGTTATGTGCGTCCATGTTGCCCTGGAAATATGCAAATACAGTAGAACATAAATAATCCTGAAATAAAATGATCAGAAACGTCAATTATCGGAACATTTTTTTTTTTAATTTTTGCGAAATTTTCACTACTTTACAGAATTTAAATTTCATTTCCATATACACATAGCCCGGTAATTCTACTAACAAAGAGCTAGGTACAATTGGTTTTACTCTTCACACCTGGCCACTGTTGTTGTATTATCGCCTTTTTACTCTCGTGACCAATCGGATACTGGCTTTGATGTTGAATGTCTTTTTGTAACCGTGACGCTAAAACTATTACGCGTGTAATTATAACAGTTCTCCAGTATGTAGGCAGTTTTGAGTTTCTTTGAAATATTAAACCCGCTGTGTTTGTCCTGCACCTTCGTTACTTATTTGAAAGTTTTCTACATGAATGTTGTGAACAGAAAACCACTAAAGTAGACTACTTTGGAGTCATTGACAATTCTCCTACAAATGTAAGTTCCGTTTTGATGTGTGGGTGATTTTTAGTGTTTTGTTGACTAATTTTGCTAGGAGTATGTAAAATTATAAAGGATTTATTGTAATATTAAAGACAAAATAATTTTTATTGCAGAATTGTATTGAACTCTCAAATATAGATGATTACATTAGTATTTTCTGAATAAGAACAAATCGAAAAACTAAAAATATCCTCTGTCACAATTAATTTCGGATTATCGACTTTATACTATACATATGTTATTACCTACCTGTAAGTGTAATACAGCAACAGTAAATTATTTTTAGAGTGGGTTAAGGTTCCGCTTTCTCCAATGTTCCAATGAAGTGACTGATGATGACACTTTCTTTGTGAGGACTTTCAAAGTTAACTGTCTTCAATAAAATTAGTTTCTTTATCTTTTTCCGTATTACTAGTACCTAAAAACTTCTTTTTTCATTCTATGCAGGGAAAATTATGATCAATTATAAGTGTGAGAGAAACCCTTGCTGTAAACTGATGAGTAAGCAGACAGGACAAACATTCGAGATTTATAACAAATTGACTGTTGACCTTGGTTAATGTATGACGTAGTTACCGGAGCTTATTAAGTTACCTGTTTTTTCTTTTTTGCACGCATGGTTAATATTTTTTAAACAAATGTTGTTCAATATAATGCATGCGTTACAATCAAATTATGCGTTGCGTAATTGAAATGTAGTATTTGTTTTCATAATGAAGCTCTGAGCAGGGCTCCAACATGGTATTTGTGCCATATATTCAACTGGAAATTTTTAAACTTCTAGGTTGATTTTCTCTACCCGCCACACACGCATGTATCACCGCACTCGGTAATACACGCGTGGGCGCCGCTTGGGAGGGAGTTACTCATACAATGCAGTGTTTGGGGAAATTTAATTGGTTTGGTATCCCGTTGGCTTCTCTAGTCATCGAAGTATATGCAAGTGTTTCTGTGTTTGCGTTATGAATGTATGAAATATGAAGGAAGGCGTACGGTAAAATCCGGTACTGGATAATTCGGGCCCAAACTTCTGAGGACACAATTGCCGTCAAGCCTAACTTCCCCATTCGAAGAAAATGTCACCAACAGCAGTATCGTACACCCTCGCTCCATACGCACTACATATAGGTTTGGGATTTAACCCTGACTTTGTTGCAAAATCTTGTGTCCACTTCTAACTCTCCTATCCTGCCGGTAAGGTCCTGTTGAGGAATATTTCTTTCGCCACCAGAAATCAAACTGCCTAACGCCGTGTCAGGTAAAGGTAGCATTAGGGTACCGAATCCTCTTTATCCAACGGCACGGGCGATATTATAATAATGGTGATAACAATTTCACAACGATTACATATTGTAAGAAGACACTATGAATGAATTGTTATGGGGAAACGGTGCCTTATCATCATTTTAGATTCTTCATCTGCTTAACAGAATTTACATTGATTATATTGTAGTAGTTCTTTTCTATTCAAAACTTCTAAGAGAAAGCGTAGATGTAATTTGTCTCATAATATAATAAGTCTCATATCATTTGTACATTACTTCTGGAATGATATGCGGATGACATCTGACTTTTACCACCACTAAACTTTTCTTTGCACCTTCCGCGACGATTTTAATACGCTTATTGCAGCTGAAATATTTAAATACTTGCCCCTGAAAATACTATTTTGTGAACCCCTACTGACCCGTATTCTTTTGGTCTGTATCTGTGTCAACCACTTTTTAATAGCAACCTATCCATTTCACATGATTACTGTATCTCCTTTCCCTGTCATTTTACAACATAAGATACACTGTCAATGCAATATCTATTCATTATCATCTCCACCATGTAAATGAATAGAACATTTTCAGCTCATGTTTTTAAAAAAGTCTCCCAGAATATTTGAAAATCGTTCGAATGATACTTTTCTTTTGTTCATACGTTAACCTTACGGTTACAATTAATGTTTTGTTTTCCCTTATTCCTGTGGCAGTTGAAACATTTTTGAATAAATCACATTTCCTGTGGCGCCAGAGTTTCGTTACTATTTATTAACTACAGAAAGATGTTTTTGCTTTACTGCCAAGCTGATCGTGGTGGTAACCAGAAAATACGTGAAAAACTATTTCACATGCACTATCAATCCAGCGATTTTTATTGTCATCACCATCATCATCAGTATCGTCGAGTACAATCTCCATTTTCCCGGGTGTGGTTTACGAGCATTTGTGTGTTTCCGTTTTGGTGGTTATAGACTAACGTCTTCCACTAATAGATTCTGTTCCAGCCTCTTCTCTCCTTCAGTTGGTCTGTCCTTCTTAGACTTCCTACTAGTCTTTTTCCCGTTACCCTTTTTTACAATTAAGGTTTTGCTAGTCTTGCACTCTTCATTATTTTAACATGCTGAAAACATATGAGTCTAGGTGACCTAAGGTTTTTTTCCCATGGGTTCCTTTAACTTTAGGTTTGAACTAATCTCATCATTCTTTATACGATTAAGTCTCGTTTTTTTGACGGCAGTTCGAAGAAACTTCATTTTTTAAGCTTGGATCTTGCTAAGACCCTTTGACGTTAACGTGCATGTTTCCAGTCGTGTAATATAACAGAACCACGTTATAGAAGTCCGACAAACATAATTTCGGCGTTTGTTGGCAACTGTTAAGATATTTGTTGTGGTATGATGAATTAAGATTTCGTAAAAAAAAAAAAAAAAAAAAAAAAAAAAAATAATAAAAAATTGATATATGCCGCATAAAATTCGATTGTACTACCTACGGCTATAAAAAACCACATCCAGTGTAATGGAATTCATCTTTTCAGAATCATGTAAGTAATGAATTAATATTATTCCAGCGCTAATAGTTGTTTTCAAGTAGCGTTATTAACAGTTAGGTAACTCATCGTAAAATAGCAACAATGCAGTCTTGTAATTGTATGGTGCAAACAATTCACGGCGGATATTAATTTTGAGGATATTTGCTGTCGCTAATTTGAATATTGTTTTTTACTTTCATGTGGGTTGTCACTGAACGTATTTTATTTCCATTGTCTTCTTCATTTAACGCCTCACACGACTTCTTGCCTCCATGTGAACGATTCCCGTGTGTAATTCACAACTCATCTAATCAAGGGAATCATTGAAATCTCAATCTCATGACACAGGTAGAAGAAACTACAACTACGATTATCATAAAAGCATTTTTTTACCTTATAATCAGTCCATTTTCTCAATTCTCATGCAGGACACCAGATTTTCTTTCTTTGATGTTAATCTTACGAGGTCTTTTAGCAGACTTTTCTTTTCCTAGCAGCCGCTGGAAGTGTTCATGATATGCAGTTCGTCGAAAAAATAACACTAAGTGGGCAAAATGATTTCTTGCTCAAACTTTTGGAATAAAACCCTCTTAATATACGCAGAGAGCACATTTACTCACCACCTCTTTTCCACTGAGGTTCACAATAACGCGCCAAAAATTGTATTCTGCACCACCAAGATCATAATTTTCCATTGTTTTGGAATTAGCGTACTCTGCAAGCAACTGGTTTACAAGTTAGTGGAGAGGAAATGTTTTTTGCCGTCTAGATTAGGTCAAACACATTTTTCAATTTCACAAGAACAAATTACCTGACTCTTATCCCACTATCTCCACATGTGGAACGGAAATACATGATATTACAGATCACTTAATCAAGTACCGAAAATAAGTAAATAGCGTGAGCTTAAGCATACTTTGGTGGAGTATAGAAAGTCCGTTTCTATACTGGCAGAACAAGCTCTAGGGCGTGAAGAAATATTATTGTATAAGTAATGTGTTTCGGACTAGCTGAAGAAAATATGTATTGAAATTATACCAAAAGCTGGGTATCGATAGCGGAAATAAATAGAAGTGTAAAACTTTTATGGATTACGAGCATTTATAATAAACAAACTGAAGTTGACAGTAGTATTTTTATTAATTTAATAAAAGTGTATGATTGAATTACTGACACTAAAATGTAGAGTAACAGTCCTCAAACCAATAACAGGAAACTAAAAACATAAAATAATATATATAACGCCCACCTGAAGTGTAGGATACAAGAAAGAAGTAGGGGAAGCGCGTTATAAGTCGAAAAACAGTTAGTTTTCGACATATCATTCTACCAGTTGTTTGAGACAAGTTCACACATCAGACTTGTGGCTGCAGAAGGAATGCGCATTAAGACTTACGCGTGAGTGTGAGGGGTAGGATCTTCGCAGAAGTAGAGGAAAAAGAAATTAAATAAATCCTACGAGTTTTGTGTGCAAATGAGGAATTGTGACCAACAAGTTCTTCCGTAGCAAAAAAAAAAAGGAGGGGAAGTGGAACGCAGCCTACATTTTACCGTCGGTGTCGCAAATTAATTTAGTGCGTGGTGTGTAAGAAGTAATTATGCCGCAGCTTCCTTTCCTCTTTTCCCTTCTAACTCCGTGCACCCTTATTACGACAGAGGCAACACATTCTGCAAAGAAAACACCAGATTACCGCAATGTACACAGTAAGCTGTTTGATTACATAAAAGCTAACACGAAAACTCAGTATTCAGTTAAAATTTTGCTTTACATTATGAATACTTTACTGGCATATTGCGCTTCAAAACCACCATCTAAATGCAGCATGAACCTTTTAACATGCTTATTGTTAGATTTTAACTGTTAAGCATAATGTTTCACCATCCCACTTCACCACATAATCCTAAAACCTCGACGAAGATATTCTGAGAATTATGAGGTTAACTAATATGTTGAATGGAGTAAATACGACAATCTATACTAATATTATAAATCCTAAAGTAACTATGTCTCTCTGTCTGTCTGTTTGTTACGTTTCTTGGGATAAACGACTAATCCAATCGTGATTAAATTTAACAAGG
Source organism: Vandiemenella viatica (assembly GCA_031002005.1). NCBI lineage: Eukaryota > Metazoa > Arthropoda > Insecta > Orthoptera > Morabidae > Vandiemenella > Vandiemenella viatica. The sequence continues at coordinate 276,182,749 of JARYHS010013630.1, forward strand.
ATATGCGATTTGGCATTAGGATGGATATAGGATACTTTTCTGTATAAATAGTACATATTGCCACGTAATTGTGAAAAATTACCGAAACGGCGATAGGCAGACGCTTAGGATGTGTAAAACTCTGTAGTACCTTGTCGTATAGCGCGCTGGTAGCTCAGTGGCAGGTCGGTGCTAGCAGCCGGTGAGTGTGGTCGTGAAAACGGACAACTTCCGCGAAGCTCCGAGTTTACAGTGTTACAGTGTTTCAAGTGATATTTAGAAGAGTAAAGTGTTATCGTAAGAAGTTAAAGAATTACAGACAGTAGGCAGGTCACCAGCCGAAAAATATAGAGGAGGTAAGTAATGGAGCAAGCGACAATAACAAGAAAGACTACAGTGAGATTTGCGTTTGATCGAGCATATGTAAGACCAAAGCCCTTCACGAGTGGCTATACGACACGGTCAAACTGAATGACGAAGAAAATGTAGGGTTTTCAGTAGGATTCTTTTCAGAATAGTGTTTGTACGAAAATTACAAACGAAAAATATAGAGACAAAATAATTGAGTTGAACTCGGAAAATCTGAAATTTAATCCGTCAGATGGAAACTTCAGCAGCGTTAAAGTATCCAATACAGTAAAGGGAATAAGACACGTGAGAATACTGAACCTTCCCTTGGAAGTAACCAATGAATCAATACTACACGCAGTCAAACCATTCGGAACAGTAATAGAGATACTGGAAGATAAGTGGAGTGGGAACATCAGATCCAAGAAGTCAAATGGAATGAGAATAGCAAAAATGGAAATATCTAGGCACATCCCGTCTTATATCAATGTGTGTGGATTCCGCGCTTTGGTAGTGTATGACGGCCAACCAAGAACTTGTGCTGTATGCAATTCCGTGGAACACGTAAGAGTTAACTGTCCAAGGATACAGTCAACAACGTTGCCTTACCGTATGTGAAGCGGACAGCTGTTCAGGAAAACAACGGAAACCATCGATCGGAATACGCAAAGCAATTTCCTCCACTGCAAGAAGCTGACGGTGTAGCGAAACGATAGAAATAATACTACAGGAAAATTACAAAGCATAGAATATCGGAGAAACAATCTAAAAAGAAGAAGACAAACTCCAAACGAAGTACACGAAGAACTCAAACTGCAAAGGTAAATCCTATAACAATACAAACAACAAAATTAAAGGACTTAGAAGAAACACTTAAAAATCCAAATGACATTAACGAAGCGATGGAATCAGAAAATAAAAGATGTGATCCCATGATCACGAATGACCCTCAGTCGACGGATGATGAAATGGAGTGGACGTGACAGGAACTCGATAAGGCTGGTAGAAAAAAACGAGCACTGAGAAGACCCGAAACATACGCTATACAAACGAGGGAAATGTCAAAAGAAGTGTAAAGTAATTAAAACACCACAGCAAAAGGGAAGAAAACGTAAGCAAACGATAAAATCGAAGAACTCTCTTCAGATACCAACGTGCTATCAGAAGCAGACAGAGAAAAAGCAAACACATATCTAAGCTGGGCAGATGGCCGACTACTAGGTGAGCCATAGAGCGTACTCAAACAGTCTGACACCTCAGGGCATCCGTAAAGAACTATAACGATAATGACAAATCAAGCTAAGAAGAAAACTGTATCAAGAAATTGACAGCAGAAAAATGAAAAGCAGCAAGTACTGGTAGAGATGCAAACATATTGTATATCAACAATAAACCTGAATAGTGACTTTCTATATGTCGCTGACGTAGATATAGTCCTCATTCAAGAAGTTTGCAATAAGAACTTTCTTCATTTAACAGGATATGAATAAGTATATAATCAAGGCAGCGATTCAGGAATTGCGATCTTAATAAAAGAGGGGATACATTACAATAATATTGTCACTATATAAAATGGCAAAGGAATATCGGTCACGACTAAAACAGTTACAATATGTAATATATACGCCTCCTCCAGAACGCATAAAAGAAATGAAAGATCGAGCTTTTTCAGAGAATATATGCTACCCCTTCTACCAACAAATACCAACAGTTTAATAATAGGAGGCGACTTCAATTGCGTGCTACATCCGAAAGACTAATTTCCAAATTTTAACTCCTGCAACGATCTAAAGTTAAAGTTCAAGGACTCAGATTAAAAGACCATTGGGAAACACAACATGGAACTGACAAATCCTACATACATCACTAAGGGTGCAGTAAGCAGAATTGATACGATATACGCAAGCGAAGATATTAATTCCGATGTTACTAGTACAGAGATATGGCCGGTAAGCTTTTCAGACCACAGTGCCTAAGTAATCCACATAACTATGAGCAGACAAGAAAGTCATCAAGGAAGAGGCTACTGGAACTTTAATAATATTTTTCTAAAGATCATGAATTAAATTAAATGTTCCAAGAAACATGGAATATATCTGTGAAGCAATTTCAGTTATACATTAATAAATTATAATGGTGGTTACACTGCGTGAAACAAAATTGCGCCACACCTTGATAGATACGGAAAGATAAAGAAGCAAGAACATAAGGAAACAGTGGAGTTTTATTATGCCCGTCTACAAGATGCTCACAAGAAAACTGACAGATAAATTCAAGACATAATAAAAATAAAAAGAATAAAATCGAAACTAGTAGCAATAAAACGTGCCGAACTGGATCAAATGATGGATGATAAGATCGAAAGTCAAATACCAGAGGAAAAGACGTCAATATACCATTTTATGCGTGGAAAGAAAAGAGAAATGATTAAAATTCTAAAAATCTTGAGAATCAGTGAAGACACTGTTGTAACAAACCAAAGGGAAATAATAAGTTCATAAGCACTTCCAGGAACTATACCAGGAGGAAAGTATTGACGAAGAAGACTCAAATGACCTACTCAGTGTGTGTTGTGCAGTGGAATCGACGCAAATGACAACATTCAACTGGATAATAGAATAATAGAAGAAGAACTAGAAGAAATTATAAAAACAAGTCCAAGGAACAAATCACCTGGCCCTGACGGCATTCCAATAGAAGTATACCTACACTTCTGGCCAGTCATCCAACAACAACTGGCGGAAGAACTTAATGATGTGCTTACAATACCCAATGTACCCAGAAGCTTCAAAGAAGGTATAATAGTGCTGATACCAAAATACCACAACAACAAAAACCTTGACGGAGTAAGATCTATACCATTACTTAATTCAGACTATAAATTGTTCACTAGAATACTGACAAAAAGAATGATGCCACTAATGAATAAAATAATCGTGGAACGCCAGGTTTGTGCAATACCTGGCAGAACAATTATGGGGACGTCAAACGAGTATAGAGACATCATCGCGGCCGCAGCACTAACAGGAATAAATGCAGAGTTATGGTCTATCGACTTTTAATGAAGCCTTCGACAGTAAGTCACAAGCACATACGAAAGACTTTGGAGAGAATGGGATTCAGTAACTCCTGTATCCAAATTATACAGAAATTGAAGCAGAATCAAAAGTTTTAGACAATGGCTGCAGAACAAAAGCAGTGCCAATAAAAAGGTCTGTAAGACACGGTGATCTTATATCAATGGTGTCATTCTCCATTGCTCTGGAACCCCTGTTGCGATACATAAACTCCACAATATCTGAATAAAGCTTGCAAACAGCAAAATCACATGCAGAGCTTACACCGATGACGTATGTATAGTGGCCAAGAATGTTGAAGAAATAAAAATTATCAGGGAAACCATTGTAATGTATTGTCGAGCAACGGGGGCAAGAATGAACTTATCTAAATGCAAGATGCTGAAGCTAGGTAATGGCATTCTATGTCAACAGCCACAGTGGATACAACAAAGTGAAACAATGAAAGTCTTAGGAGCAGAACTGCACACATGCCCACTAAAAATGTAAGCCAGAAACTGGAGAACAAAACAAAATGTGATAAGAGGCGCAGTAAGAGAAAATTATACCAGGAACCTAAACATGTACCAAAAAGAGGATCTTGGTTAATGAATACGTAGTTTCTAAACTATTATACTTTGGCAGCATTTTCCCAATTCTAGCTTCAATCGCCAAGAGAAATAACTTCGTTCCTTTGGAACTTCATTCCAAGAGGAAACATTTTTAAGATAAAGTATGCAACAGTGACTCTTCCAAAGACAAAAGGAGGATTAGGATTAGTTGACAAAGAGTTGAAGTGCAGAGCATTATTCATTACAACGATGCTGAAGATCATAAACAATATTCCACAAAATATAACCAACGTGCTGGTAAATGAATTAAAACCCTGCAGCAAAACACCACCGGTGAATGTAGGAGGAATCCACTACAAACTAAGTCATATCGTACTTGGTCTAACAATGCTGAAGGTGTACACTTTTTTACGCTGTGTTGATCACTCATCCGTTGCTTCTCTCGCAGTGAGTGTGTGGCCTGCACTAATAATTTATAAATGCGAAAATACGTCTCAGTCTTTTGTTACGTTTTGTCGATTAAATGGCTATACCGACATTGATGGATTTTACAAGAAAATACATTGTATCTGCAAGAAGGACACAGGAATTTTTTTCGGTACGAATAACAGTTTAGTCAAGAAGTTTTGAGAACTTATCGAATGGTGACAGACAGACGGATGAATGTGTTAGTCTGTGAAGTTACCTCGTTTGCTCAAGCTGTGCTTCTCGCGCAGTATGTTAGTGTATGACTTGTTAGTAAATTTCGTTTACAGGCAAAACTTATTATTTATTATAGTTGTCAATTTGTTCTGCACTGTACTATTACTTTGTGTCTGCCTAAAAGTTTCTGGCTCCAGTTTATTTTGTTTTCTTTTTGACATGCCTTGCTGGCGTAAACCTGGCGTAAGGTGTAGCTCCAGACGATCACGAGCAGCAAAAGTTATTAGAACCCAAGAATCTGATGCTCATGTTGCAGAAAGAAGAAAATGCCAAGCTAAAACTTAAGCTGCCATCAGTGAAACCTCCTCCTCCTTCCCCATATACCCGCACCTTCGTTTGTTTTCTGTTTTTAAATATGTTGGAAATCGATTCTCTTCATGAGACAGCTGCGACGGTAGAATTATGTAGTGATGGCGTTCCTGTCATATTATGCTGACTCGGTATTGTTTGTGTCAAATATTACGTTACTAACAGCTTTCTATATCCAATTTTGGTAATGAAATTCTAAATACACGAGTACGAAGTCGCGGGTAACAGCTAGTACAGTATAACACCATAAAAGAAATTTTTACTTTCATTATTGTTGAAGAATAATTGTGCACCATGTGGTACGAAGATTTTTCTGATATCTAAGAAGAGGCTTATAACACAATAGCGCCAGGAATTACATTTTTCATTCATGTAAACTTAAAATACTTCTGCTTCTATGAATGGATTAAGATGTTTGTTTAATCGCTGACAAGCAGAGTATTTTATGTTTTCTGAAAAACATAAAAATTGTGATATTGGTATTGTTCATTAAAATCTGTCAAAACTAACATGCATTGGAGGAAGTGGCAAAAGAAGTTTATTGTGGACAAACGTATAGTGCTGTTACTTTAAATTTTTAATATAAGCGAATCTCATTTGCACTGGTGGGAAAATATTATGAGAGAAAGGAGTGAAACTATTAAATAGTGAATACTGAGTTCAATGATGAGCGAGAAACCGATTCTTTTACCTTATAAAGCCTTCGCTACGTTGCGTCAATTTGTAGTTCGGTTGCGTTGAGTCGCCAGTCAATCCATACTGTTTTGGGAACCGTGGAGAGAGAAACTCTGTTATCCTTCCAAAATGCTGGACCCTAGCCTCTCACTACCTGCTCTTTTAGTTGAATGACCGCACAATATCACTGACAATCACTCTCCCTATTAGCAGCATGATAGCTTCTTTCAGTAGTTAAACCGTTTTAAAACAAGACGACTAGGACTTTATGTGCTTATAAATGTTGAAACGCTCCTATTTGATTCGGAAACTGTATTTTAGCTTTTTGCTAGCCAAAATAAGTTTCTAGTCGTGCAAATTAATAACAGCGATAATATCAATAAATAAATACAGGCCTAACGAAATGAATATTTGTTCGTTCATTTACTTTCCGAACGCGGTTTCGCTTTTTGACTGAAGCATCTACAGCGGTTTTCGTGTTGAATGAGTATACATGTTACAATATTGATATGTTTTGCATTTTGAATATTGAAGTTTACATAATCAACACGAAAACCGCTGAAGACGCTTCAGTTAAGAAGCGAAACGCGTTCGGAAAGTAAGTGAAAGCAAATTTTCAGTTGCTTAGGGCGTATTTTTTTTATTAATATAATCAGCAATTGAAGAAAATAATCCACAACGTCCAGATATTAGTTGCGATATTATTATTGTAAACAGGTTATGACAAATATGATGGATCTGAATTATTTAAATTCTCAAACCACGTAGGAAAGTGTTTAAGATTTATTTCACGGATTCGTGTAGTTCAAGAATGGTCTGTTTACTTCATAGTATTACTCAAAATATACCTCTGCTTTAGAAAATGCGTTAGCTACTTAATTTATGATAAAATTCACTACAAATCTTACCAAGATAAGCAAGTATCCATGACTACTCCGGTATTCTAAACCGATGTTTCAAATATCCTGTATCTTACAACTACACTTTATGATGTCACATTAGACAACTGGTTTGAAGAGTGATAGTGATAGTGAAAGTACACAGTTCAAGCAATCCTGTATGCCTACAGAGCGCATGAGTTTATTTAACCCACCTCCAATAACCTCAACGTCGACGAACGTAAAGCCATAGAAAAAAAAGGAATCACTGAATATTTGGCAGTAAACCAACAGGTAACTTCTTTCATAGCCAGAGAGGACCAAGTCCTACGCACTAAATAAAGTATTCAGGAATTGTGTTTGGAATGAAATTTACTTGACGTTCATTACTCCGTCGTAGTTTCGTTGGTATAATCCTAATGCATGCTTAAAACTGCAGTGAAAAATGTTCTCGCTGTAAAGTTAAATTACGTAAAGTGTCGCCGTAATTTCTGGACATGTTGGGAGGAGACTGCTTTGAGAGCTTTACGTCACGCTCGCCCGCATTTCGCAGCTGCAGAGCTACTTTTCAGCTTTAGTTCGCCTGCGCGAAGGTAAGCTTCATTAATTAATTAAATCTGTCGGCAAAGTTGAGTTTCGGTGGGGAGAGAACGAGTTGCAGTTGGAGAAACCGAACCCCGCCTCCACGTAGTGTGGCTAGGGAAAGGGGCAGTTCCCCCGAACCAAGACAGCAGTGTGTAGACGAGGCGCCGGTAATTGAATCCGCAGGGTTAGTACCTGCTGAAGTAGGGGAGGCCGGGCGCAGAAGAGTGATCACGTGGGGCCGTGATGGAGAGAGGAGATCACAACTGCTGCCGCCTGCGATGCAAATCGCAACACCAACAGGTCTGCAATTAGCGTGACTGGCAGGTGGTAGAGGCGATAACATCTCGCCAGTCGCCCGCCAGCAGGCACGCGCGGCGTTCCCGATAACGGGAGAAATACACACTGCCACATTCAAACAGAAAACACTGAAACGTTTTCCCTCACTTTAGGTGAAATTCCAGTCCACAATCCTGCTGTGCATCTCCTTACGTTAATAAACCGCAAGAACATCGAACGTTGAAGTAGTATGAGTCTTCCAGTTACTAACAGTTTCCAAATTTAATTTATAAATAGGTACAGTTTTTGTTAAGGGGACAGTAAACAATCAGAGATACAGTTATTAAATATAGAATTTTTAGAGGTTATTATAAGTGTCGGAATTCTTACTGTTTCATTATAAATATTTTTCATAATTTCTGGAAATGAACCCATATTCACTAACCCATATTGTCGCAAAAGACAGAAGTTCAAAACTGTAACCGAATCAAATGTATTTGAATGAAATAAAAGATTCTCCCAAAAGCGTTCAGTATGAAATGTAACCTTCTTCCGTCAAATAAGTGATAATGGATAGATTAATCGTCATGCAAATAATTTCGTCTTAACCACACGTTCTGGGCGTTAGTGAAATGTAACTTGATTTTATATACATAAAAAATATTTTAATAAGGAAAGGGTGGTTAACTGAATAACTATAGAACTCGAAATTACAAACAAACGTTGACATAACTATTTTTTTTTAAAAGTAAATTGAATTATTTTAACTTTATTTCTGTAAACACACACAATGACATACGTGATTGAGATTACTCATTATTTAAAGAAAAAGATCTTAGCAATTCTTGTTTAAAAACAGAATTCTGGTGAAAAACTGTCCTATTATTATGCTCCGTTACCGTTACCATATGTAAGAGCGGTGAGAAGTGGTGTGGTGCAACGGCAAATTGATATTGCGTGGTCTCTGCGCTGATTCTGCTACAACAGACCAAATGCAGGAGAACAGCGTCAACCTTAACACCTGGAGTGAGGGTCTGTTGGAAAGAAGGTTAAATAGCTATCGCCAGTCAGGAGCTGTTCACCAGGCGCTTGCGGACTCCAAGCGCCGGCTAGCAGATTCCAGTCAAAAACCAAAGATTCAATCAATCTCCCGGTGTCAGTCCCTTCCGAAAGAAACCTCGTATGAACCAGTTCTTGATCGTCGCCGTCCAATCAATTCTCTCCTGCAACCAAACTTTGGACCGATCGGCAAAATTTAGCGTACTTTCCAGTCATTCATCATTTTATTTGCTATTTCTTTTTCACTTCTCCACGCACGGCAATTACATTCATTTCATTAGTGGCTGCTGTTTCCCACTATACTTTATTATACGTCTCTGTAATTTTACGAACATCTGCAAAATACCCATGCTGTCAGGACCTGACAGTAAATTGTATTAATTCTCTCGTATTTCATTCACGACTTTCCTCGGTTTCACAGAATTGGCACTAATGTATATCTCCCATAATCTTCCAGGTACTGAAAGACCTTTTGTTGGCTAGAAGTAGTGACTAGCGTGGCCACCCACGCCGATGGTTAACCTCGTGTTTGCATTTCAGCAAGTGTGACTATAACTTGCGGATATTCCTAATGGATTGTTCGCGAGCCACTCTGATTGTTTTGATAACATGTAACGACGTAAGTATGATCGCCTCCCACAGCACGGACCACATCAAGGTGAT